>CM021109.1:323088200-323487099 GCA_007115665.2 Sequoiadendron giganteum | reverse complement strand
AAATCCTTTGCACATACACATCTTCACATGTGAGGGTATTTGGGTGCCAATGGTAGAAGATTGTTATAAGAAACTTTGGATTCACAAGTTTGTGCAAACACTTTCCAACCTTGCACATGTTTGGTACTTAGGGAAGCAATTGCACCTGGTGATTTCCACCTAGGAATAGTTAGATGTTGATTTCCAACATATATTTAGTTTCTCTGATCCTAGTCTTGGAGTTGATTGGGCTCTCAATAGTTTCTACATGTCACTATTCATTGATCAATTGAAGATGTTAACTATGCACAAATTGTTTGGTGAAGTGGATGTGAGGAATGAAGATTAGATTGAAGGTAATAAGGTAGATTAGGAGTGCACAAGGTAGAAAAATAAAAATAAAATGACAACACGAGGAAAAGAATATAAAAGTAGATTTGTTGCACAATATTGTTGTAATGTATCATTGAAGAAGCTAAAGATGTGATTGTCTACTTTGAGCCATTGAAGGTTGTGGAAACTATTATTAGCATTGAAGATGAGCCCGAGCCTATAGTTACATAAAAGTTTATTAGGGGGAAAGACAACTTGCATGCATTGTTCATTTATTGTATGAACTGTATGATCCATTTCCATATGTTTATCAAGAAATGAAGGGATTACATCCCTCACTTGGTAAAATGTAGATTAGAACAAAAATCAATTCAAACCAATTAAGGAAGACCATAGAAACAAAATTCAAATTGACATGTCAAAATGAAAGAGGAGATTGACAAGATGCTTGAAGTTGGTGTCATTTTCCTAAATTATGAATCTAGATGGGTCAACTCCATTGTGATTTCAAACAAAAAGGATGGATGGATTTGGATTCCTATAGACTATTGCACGCTAAATGAACCTCATACATAGATTCATTAATGGGTTTTTAGCTTACCATTAGGTTCAAATTGAGGAAAAGGATAAGCCCAAAATTACATTTTCTATAGAATATGGTAGTTTTGCCTACAATGTCTTTTCATTTGGTTTGAAGAATCCCCTACAATATTCTTGTCCATTGTTGTCAACACATTCAAGGATTGATGCATTATTTTTTAAGGTGTTTTTGGATAACTGGACAATTTATGACTTGGTATCTAGTTATATAGATTTCTTCCACCTTATGTTTGAATAATGCTAAGTTATCAACATTGCACTCAATTCAAACAAGCATGCCTTCATGGTGTCCTTTGGTAAGTTGTTAGGTCACTTGTTTGCAAGGATGCAATCTTAGCGGGTCCAACTAAAGTATCAATAAATTTGATGTTGGGAGTAATTGAGAATCCACATGAAGTGAGTGCATTTCTAGGACCTATAATGCACATATCAACACCTCTCAAAGATTTGTGGCACACATATGTGCCTTTTTATTGGACATAATTATAGGCATTTAAAATTTGCTTTCACATTTTAACCTAATCATACCTTTGATCGTCATCATTAATCCTACATCACATCTTCACTAATTAATTAAATAAAATTATTGAATTGTTATCCTTCCTCTAATAGTTAACAAAGTAAATCATACTTATTTAATTAATTTGACTAACACTAGTTGAATAAATAAATCACATTTATTCAATTGACTAGACTAACCTTTCCTCCATCACTAATTAATTAGATAAATGCTTATGTAATTAATTAGGCTAATCTACAACCATCTTCTCATTTAAAAATTAAACTTCAAATTATTTCCATCTCACCACAAGAGACCAAAAACCACCCCTTTACATCTTCATCCTCCATACACTTCAAGATAATCTTGGCTATCTATTACAACTCAACCTCTCTCCTCCACTTGCCCTAAACCCAAGCATCCACATGTTGCATCCTATCTCTCCATACAAGACAAGTTGATCTCAACCCTTCATCTCATGATTTGATCTCCCCCATCCACTTGCATTTTCCTCAAGCCCCCACTTGCATCTCATTTCCCCATGCAAGCCAAAGTAATCTTACCCCTCTATCAACTTGATTTAATCCTATCCCTCCCTTGTATCCTTCTCATCCTTACATGCAAACAAATCTTTTCCATCCAATCTAAAACATGATATGAATTTTCCATATCAAGAGCTAAAAAATCTATTTAAACCCTCATTTTATAGACAATTACTAAATGTGGAAATTCTTCAAAGATCATAGATATATGCTTCCAAATTTCTCATCCTTTAGGACCTAGTTCTCCTTTTGAGAGACCACCTAGGTCTTATCAACCCTCTTTCTCTCTCGAGGGGGCATCTCTAACTCACTTTCTAACTTTGTTTCCTTTGAATGTTTAGGGCATCATGCCACCAATTTTACCTCACCAAGCATCTATACTTATCTTCTTTGGAATGATGTCACTTCTCTTAGTTGCAACAATATCTCAAAGAGGGGCAAAATGATACTTAAAATATACTTCCACATTTTAATCTAACCATACCTTTGACCACTATCATTAATCTTGCATCATATATTCATTTATTATTTAAATAAAATTATTTAATTATTTAGGTTGTCCTTCCTCTAGTATTTATTTAAATAAATCATATTTACTTAATAAATTAAACTAGCACTATTTTAATAAATAAAACACACTTATTTAATTGACTAGACTAACCATTCCTCCATCACTACTAAATTAGATAAATGATTATCTAATTAAATTAGGCTAATGCACATTCCTCAATTCATTAAAAATTAAATAAAAAAATATTTCCACCTCACTACAAGAGGCTAAAATCAACCCCCTTTACACCTTGAACCTCCATTCAAATCAAGTAATCTCAACCATCCATCACAACTCAACCTCTCTCCTCCACTTTCCCTCACCCCAAGAATCCACAAATGTGCATCCTATCTCTCCATGAAAGAATCATCTCAAGCAATTTTATGCTTCAAAGTTGATCTCAAGCCTCTACAATAGCCCATAAACAAGAATCATCTCAAGAAATTTTATGCTTCACCCTCGGGCTATCCTAATTAACAATAAGTAAAGATAAATAATTTGTCCAATGATGAAAATCTGTTTATAGGTGCCATGTAGAAAAATCCAAAAAATCCAAAAAATAAAAAATAGAAAAAATTAAAGATAAAATTCATCCTTTAGTGAAAACCACTTCGGTGGTGCTTTGGAAAAGTACCATGGTAAAAACCTATTTACACGTGCCATGTGTAGTAAGCACCATCTTCCATCTATTATATTCTTATTCATTCCATCCATAATAAAATCAACATCCCATCGACATCCATCTACCCATCATTTTCACATATCCACCTAGCATGACTTGGTAATTACTAGTGTCTAGTGTTATCCATCCACCTAATGCCATAATAAATATAGTCCACCCACCCCATAATAAATGATCCTACACTTAATTGGGGAATTTTTCTTAGACCTAGTCATTGGGTTGGATCCTTCTTATTTTCATAAAATGAAAAATCCAAAAAAATATAAAATATTCCAAAATCCAAAAAAACATCAATATTCCAAAAATTCAAAAATAAATCAACACCTACACAAATTAACCCATCCATAATAAAATAACCACTCATAATAACTCATGCATCAACATAAATCATCTTTGATACAAGAAAAACAAAATTACACATTAGTTGTGTTAAAAAACTAATGTCTCAACCTTGCAGTTATAGGAGGTTAATATATTGAGCATGGGGAGTTGCAAGGGGGGAACCCCCCTTGTGAGGTTCATTGGGATAACCCCCTTGAAAGGGGGTTTGGGGGCCGCACGCCTTGATGAGGGTTCAGGGTAGTGCCCTTGAAAGCCACATTTTATGTATATTTTATTATTGTAAATCTAGACCGTTCATCATTAGGTCTCAAATCTGATGGCATATATTTTGTTGGCTTGTCTTGACCTAGAGCAAAACCTTATCTTATGAGGGAATTATATTATGACTATTCATTGTGATGTATTCTAAGAGTTTGATATTTGTTGTGATGCCTTTGAATCTCTAGTTGGAGATACTACTATGAGAGGCTTGCTCTGAAAGTATACTGTTGTTGGCAAATGTGCTTTCAGTGTGTTGTCATTGATGTCAACTTATGTTACTTCCACATGCACATGTATTGTTCCTATTCAAGAATTGTGATTGATGAGTTTATGCAGAATTTGGTACACAATTGTACCTTATCTTCTAAATTTTATGTTTTTTGTGAAAGTGTTTTGAGTGATGTTCTTGATGAGAGTCTTCACATGAGATATGCAAATAATTGCATCTTCAAATTATCTAAGGCACAAAATTTGGCACCACAAGATCTCTATCAAATGCTCTACATTTCTCAGTAGATGAAGATATGGTCTTGTGGCTCTAAGGGTATCTCTACACAACTATGAGGTACACATATTCCAAATTTCTATGCATAAGTTCTATCTTAGAGTGTTTTGGTGTTCAGAGTATGCACATGTTAAGTTCCAGTGAATGATTTTTAAGGAAAAACTGAATGTCTTTGCTCTTCATTGCATCACATTATTTTTCCTTGTGGTTTTAAATTTATGGTTTTGAAGGTTGTATGTCTACTCAATCCAAGTTTTAGAAGATTTGGTGCACCATCGATGTTTCTATAGATGATAGTGTGTTGTCTATGTTCCGACTACTTGGTAGGTTGGTCTGTTAGTGTTTAAATGATCTATACTAGCAAGTAATTAATCAAATTTATGTACAGAGGTTATATAATGCATGATGGAATCTCATTGGGCTCTTTGAATGCTCCACACGCTGGTAAGTAATCCTCCATTACACAATAGTATGTTTGAAATCATTATTTTTGGGTATGAAGTGTTTGTGCTAGAGAAAATAATATAATATAATAAGAAGGGTGTAGAGAATTTTTTTTACATGCTATATCAGCCTAGTGGAGTGATCTGCAAAAAGTTTTTTGGTCTCTCCTATACTACACTAGTCTAGAGTTGATGTTTGACAATTTACTTGCTTGTTGGGCTGACTTGACTAGATGTGTTGCTTGTGCCAATTGTTTGGATATGTGCACTATCTTTGGAAATGTGTTCTATGGAAAATAGGTCCTGAATATCTTTTAGCTTGAACTGCATGAGATTTCATTACACTACAATTTTTTTTGAAGTTGACTTGTTGTGATCAATGTATTTCTTATATTACATGTTTGCAGCTGAAAAAGGAGAAACCTTTTGAAGGTTGAAGAGGGTATAAATTGAAGATCAAATATTTTTGAGAAGTAATGCAAGAATTTTGTATATGTTGTGAGCATACAAAGTGCAAATAGGAATCTGTAGAATATTTTTGATAATAAATGTGGCAAAGATCAGTTTTGAGAGATTAGTAGTGAATGTAAATGAGATTGCAAAGGAGAATGTTTGAATGTAAATGAGAAAGTGTACTAAAGGCAGTGAGCCAAAGGAAACAAAGATTATTGAAGCAGATGTATGTGTGAATTTACCAAAAACAGTGAGTTGGAGGTAACAAAAGTGTTGAATTATTCTAATTGTATGTTGAGGTTGTAAATCTTTGTTGTAAGTATTGTATTGAGTAGGGAGTAGTGACTTACTTTGGTTAAAGACCATAAAAACCTATTGTAAAATATTTTTTATTTGTGAGGTTGTATTTCGACAGTAGATCCAAGAAGCTTTCACACTGTGGTTTTTCCCTTGTAGGTTTTTCCACGTAAATCTAGTGTCATGGTTGTATGCATTTGTGTTATTTTGATTGTCATGATTCAATTGGTTAATTGGTGATGAATGGAAAGAATTAATTAAGTAATAACTCACCCCCCTCTCAGTACATTTGTGTGCTAAACAATTTCTATTAAATCCATGTGCCTTGATATAGCCTAACAACTGAGGTAGATCCTGAGTGGAAGAAATGGGAACTAGAGCATTGCCAAATGAGAAGAATCCTCTAGAGGTTAAGAAGAATGGCGATATGGAAGATTTTAATGAAGAATATTGTGAAGTTGACTTTGAAGGAGAACTTATTCCAACATTTGACGATCTAAATACTACAAGATGATAAAGTGGAGAATTGAAGATCAAACTCAAAGAATCAAAAGAGACAATTGTAGTCACCTAAAATTGTCCAAATCTTGTGACATTCACTTTTGACATCATTTTTGACATCTTACAACACATTTTATTCTAAACCTCACATAACCCCTTTCATCATCCCTATTATTTAATCTCTAGCCAATTAATTAAATAAATTTATTTATTTAATTAATCCACATTCCCCAAATAAATTAAATATTTATTTAAATTAATCCTTATCCTCTCACATCTCTTATAATTTAAATAATTCTAAATTATTTAAATTATTTCCCTAAATGAATTGATTCACTTTCTAAATCATCTCTCAAGATGACTTCATCAATTTTCAAATCATCTTGTCAATTAACTAAATCCCCTTTCCATTCTCCTCTTTAATTAACTTGACCCACCTTCCATTTCTTCTTGATCAACTTTCTAATTCCACTATGGCTCACAAAAAGGAAAGTTTTATCCCTTCATCCTCCCATCTTCACCTATAAATTAACCCACAACCAAGCCATTTGCATGGATGAGCTTTCAAGTATCCTTACTCTATCGAATGGTCTCTACAATCTTTCATCCATCGTCGTTCATCTATCTATTTTCATCGATCATTTTCATCTTAATTTTATGCTGTTACAACAGTGAGCAACCAACATTCCTCCATAAACAATCCTTTGAAATCTTGCATCCTCATGTGAGGTTGAGAAGAGCAATGGAGATCAATCAAGTTAAGCATAGAGATTGGTTTGCATTTGAATTTATTATTTTTATTTTCATGTTATCTTGTCCTTCATTGCGCATTGTTAGGGTTTCATTATAATTTGTTTTTGCATTTTCCCTTAAAGTTTTACCCTAACAACAACAATAATCAATTTGAAGGTTCAAGTTGAAGAAGATAAAAGGTTTGTAGATTGTCTAAACAATAAGCTGAACGCAAAATCAGTTGAATGCTCTGAACTTGAAGAAGAAATTGTCTCATTGAGGAAAGAATTGGAGAAAGCTAAGGATCAAATTGACAAAGGCCTAAAAATCAAGAAAAGCACCAACATTCTTGATGAGATAATCAATACTCAAAGATCTGTAAGAGATAAGGGAGGTCTTGGATTTTAAAAATGTCAAAACTCAAATGTTGATATTCTTGAAATGAAAAAGGATAAGGGCTCCACTGAAGACTCTAAAAAAACTAAAGATGAAAGGAAAAATTTGAATGGTGGCTTCATAAAGGTCAGAAATCAAAAGAAAGGCTTCAAGAGATCACCTCCTAAATAGACTACTACTTCTAGGTTCTCTCAATCCTTTCATGGTTATTGTTATTCTTGCAATGAGTTTGGTCATAATGCTAATGATTGTAGAACTAAGGTAAGAAGGAATGGCTATATGGGGAAAAACTCTTTTGTGCATCAAAGAAATAATATTGTGGTATCTCATTCCTTTTATGGCTACTGCTATATATTCAATAAGTTTTGTCGTAGGGCTATTGACTATAAAAATAAAATAAGGAGAGATGGTTTAGCCCCATAATATAATATTGTTTGCCACAAATGCAATAACTTTTGGCATAAAGAAAGATTCTACAAAAGTGGTTTTGTGAAACCACATGTTCAACAAAAGAAGATAGAGGAAAATAAGTAAGCTGCAAAAGTTTGGAGAAAGAAGCAAGAGGAAGATAATGAAGTGAAGAATGCAACCATTCTTGTGAATTGTGCACAAGATCTCATGATTGATTGAGACAGAAAATTTGGTTAGGGAGATCTATCATCCGTAAAGTCTCTCAGCCCCTTGGAGAAAATAAGATGTTGATCATTACAGTATGAAAGATAATTTGAAATAAGATGGTCTGAAGAATTTTTTTGATCAGTAAGATGGAATCTGTAGACCAATTGTCTAGAGGAAAAAACTTATTTGTGGAGGACTGCGAAATGAATGTGCATCTTTGTGAAGACACAGAACCTTCCGATAGATGCTTACCTAACAAGTATAAGGTGCATTAATTATGGAAAGTTAGGGAAAATACAAGCCTCTTATACTTAGTTTTGCACTTTCTAATCTCATTTGAAACCAAAGAAGTTGCATTCAGAGCAATGGAAAGAGGAAGGAATTCAAAGAAATATTGTGAATTCAAGTGGAATTGCAATGAAGGTGAAACCCTAGTGACAAAAAATAAATTTATTTTCAAACTACTCATAAACCCTAGTTTCTAAAAGTTTAAAAATAAATTACTATGACAACTCCATAACTAGTTGATATCTCTAAGAAGCCAAGACCAAAGTATAAGAAGTATCCATTCAAAGCAATGGAGTCAGATAAAGATGATGCCTTCTGCAAGGTAACTGTTGATGTTTTGCATATAGAGGATGTAAGGATTTACATTCATGCCCCCATAAATTAAATTGATTGCATAAAATTTGAAGAGTTGAGGCATAACTTGTTGGATGATGATTATGTCAGATATAAACCAGAGTTTGCAAATGTGTCGACAAAAGGGTTAGACGTATGGAAGGAATTTCTAGACTTCTATAACAAAATTTAATGAGTAAGGATAGTTAAGAGAAAAATCCATCATGAGTTTATTTACTTGATAAAACCCTATAGGATCTGTTGGTGTTTTTTCTAAAGGGTAGCCAACCCTTATGCTCAATAATTTTCAAAGTTAGTGGCCAACTAATGAGAAAGGATTCTCAAGCTCTCACTCCTACTCTTTGGTCTTTGTGAAATACAGGAGGGTACTCCTCATCACACTCCAAAGATATTTAGTCCTTAGAGAGCATTTTATAAACATATGAATTCCTATTCAATGCAAAATATGCATCCTTCATCAAAGATTTGGCCGACCTTTGAACAAATTACTGCCTAGTGCTAGGAATTAAGAGGAATTTTAGAGTTACACATTATAATTGAAAGTATTTTAAATGATTTTTATTCTCATTCCAAATCTCTAATCAGGTGCCTTACTAGCTCATTTATCTACAAAATATGCTAATTAATAGACCAGTGCTTTACCCATTGGGAAATGGAGTCAAATCATGTAATAACCGGTAATATATTAGCCATTTTCTCATAGATTAATGGACTATTGTCATAACACATTGTAGCATTCAACTCACTGTGTTTAAAGCATAACTTCTTACCAAATCCTTTTCTCTTCCCTATAAACCTATGACCTTATCTTAGCATTTAATCAATTCATTGAATTGAAGCCAAAACAAATCAACACAATCAATTAAAACAATTGAAGATGAACCAAAATATTATTAACCCTTTCATTCATAATCTGTAGGAGTATTACATAAGAGAGTATATGCATTAGAACTTAAGATATTCCTTCATATCTACGACTTTCATAAAACTATTTTAAGATTACTACATATATGACTCATACCCTAGACTTCTTGCTGTTCTATCATCATTTACACAATATGCTTCTTCTTGAGCATAGCTTCTCACACAGACAATTATGAGACTCAAAATTCAAACCCCTGTAACTAGCCTTGAAATCCCTTTTATAGAACAAGGGAGCAACATGCATCAGGCTGAATTACAATTACATTTTACTTGCATTTCATTACTAATTTCACCAGAATTCAAAATATTCTCTTGATAGTTATATTTAATCATTTATAAAACAAGGGAGAGAAAAATATCCAAAACCCATTAGCTAGAGAAGACCCACCAGCCTTTCAAAAGGCATTGTTGTCATAGCATCAAAATTTGGCACATTCACACCGAACCAAGAAAAGTCACCATCAACATGAAAGCACGAACAAATAGAAACCCATATCACAACAAACCATACAAAAGGAAACGAGTCAACACAAAGGACCAAAAACCAAGCACCAACTCAGAGAGGAACGAAGTGTCATCCTGCCTTGTCAGTAGAAGAATAAGAATGCCCGCTCAGTTGCCTTATCGATAATGGAGTAGCCATCACCACCTCATCCTCAAAATCAACCAAATCAGTCACAACCATATGATATTGGTGGTAGCCAAAATTAGTCTCAGCTCCACTATCAGAGAGATCATCCGAGACTTCAATAGGAGAATGATGACATCCCATGTAAGCTTGGTGATAATTATTCTTTCTCATAGTTTCCCTCTTAGGCCTATCAATTTTCTTCTCCTTACCTTTAACCAATTCTCTTGAGATAACTCTACTCCGCAAATGATAAGCGTGCTTGAGAACACCCCATGCAAACTTCCTATCATCTCTTGTTTTCTTATTTGGAGTTACATGGACCTCATGCATATCTTGTTCATCCTTGGGGACATCACTTTGAGACTAAAGGAGATTAAGTATCTTAGACCTTTAGATTGGGCTAAAAAACACACTTACCTTACCCATTCTTGATAGAGTAATTCACCAAATTTCCTTAGGATAGAGACACCACCCTCAACGTAAAATAGCTAGCTCAAACTCTACAATTACTAAAAACACCTCATATGCTCATTCTCAGACTCAATTATCACATACAACAAATGGTGAGAATAATAAGCAGGAGATCTTCATTAAATAGATCAACTACAACATGTAATCATTAATTTTCCAAGGGAGTTCGCACAAGAGAGCTGGCAACCAACCACTTTGATTTTGAATCTCAGCTGTCGATCACACATTCAGACGAATCAACAGATAATTAATCAGAATGATTAATTATGATAAAATTAATTTGCATGCACTTGATTCCTTTTCCCTAATCAAAGAACTCAAGTGGATAAACACCCACTCCATTTGCATAGTTAATCATATACATATCACTTGATAAAATATGTCATGTCACTTTTACCTGCTTGCTTGTGAGAATTAATTTACTCATAATTCATCACAACAAGATAGTGGGGAGCGATCATGATTTATCCTCAAAATATCAGCCCGTACTCTATCTTGCTTCAATTTGTCCATCCCATGTGTATCAACACCTGAAATAATTGATGATTTCAACCACAAGCATCTCCCCAATCTTGAATGTGTCCCAAAGAATCAATTCTAATTTGGCGAAATTTTAAATCTTAGTGCAGTCTTGGCCAAATTTTAGTAATACTTTATCTCTACTAAAGTTCATTGAATCCTTTGAAATATTCCACATGGTAGTCGCCTGCATGACCGCTGAGAAACAAGAGACATAAGCGGGCCCCTCACGTGAAGGTGGGGAGTGGTCAGGATAGTCCCACGTCACCCACCATCAATCGTCGATCTCTATCCTCATTAGAGAATTCATCATCTTCAAAATCTAGTGGATCCCTCCATGGAGCAACAGATGTCACCATGCTTGCTTGCCCATGTGACTTCTTCACCTTAATGCGCAGAACGAACGGGAACACAGGGAATGACCCAAATGAAGACACGTGTAGTGATGCATGTTGTTGATCTCTCTCAAAGCTTCACCCACTAACCCCTTGGAAGAAGTGGTCCCACCGCTTGACATGATATATGGAAATCGTTTGCTAGCCCTTTTGAATAAAATAACAAGAGATCATATAGGATGGGTGCATGGGGAATGGTGGTGATCAATTTGCGATGATCAAACATCCACCATGGATTTTCATATCTGCACATACCGAAATTGTTAGTCAGAAAAGAGGGAATCGACTAGGTCGATGAGACTTAACCCTTAGGAAGAAAGACTTAATACATAAATCTTTAAACAGGAATTATTAATCCCAACTATGGAAAAATTAAAATGATAAGCTTGTAGATGGTGACTGATAGACTTAGACAAAAGGGGCCAGTGAAGACAATGGTGTGAATGTCTCAAGTTGTAACTCAGGTGACCAACAACCAGGTGCAATAGGTCAACAAAATATTAAAACTCCAATGGTTTAATACTTGAACAATTTTGAAGCGAGGGTTTTCAAACCTTAAACCCCAAACCCCACCCTTGGATACATAGACAAAAAACCATGATAGAGCAAGGACTCATTACAAATTTTCAAAAAAAATTCAGTAGCTCTACCAGGATCCCAAAAGATGCAATTAAGGTAATATTTGGGTTATATGCAAACAGACCCATTCTGGTGATGAAAGCTATCAAGAATAAAAGGGTTATAGAGTTGATTGGTGCAAAGTTTGACAAAAAAACCCTAAGGATAAATGAAATTAATGATCTAGGGGTTAAGTATGCTTCCATGGCAATAGAATATAAAGTTTACTTTAGCAATAGAGAGGGGTCCACAACTGGAACTCCAATCCACACCACATATCAAATGGTCAAAGAAGGAAAGGAATTTGATCTATGTGAATTGATGAGGGAGCAATTGTTTGATAATCTCAAAAGAAACAAGGAGACTAGATAAAACTTCAGGTTTGGGTCTCTAATCATTTTTCTTGCATTCTATTTTTTGAATGAATTACTTGGATTCGAAGGCAAGGTCTATAAATGACAGATTTCAATTTCCACATAGATTAGAAACCACATGAGAGGGTTTAATGTTAGATAGGCTTGTAATTCCACATACTAGGGATTCTTCAAGAATTTTCAAACTATAATGCAAGATAGGGAAATAATTCCCTTTAATCTGGTTAAAAAATACAAAGATGAGATTACCTTTTTGGTTGACAAAGAATACTACTACATAGAAGCCGTGGAACCAAGAACCTCTTGGATCCCAAGATTTCCTACGAAAGTCAAAGCATATGTTGAAAATTTGTTGAACAAACCCAAGGACCTTGCAACAAAAATATTTGGAACCTACAAAGAAAATCATGGATAAGATAATCCAAAAGAAGGTGGAAGAAACTCATGAGAAGAGGGTAGAAAATGTTTTTCACAAAATTGGTCTTCTACAGTTGACCAAGCATGACATCAAACCTCTACCTAGAATCCACATAACATTCCCTCAGACCCTAAGGAAACAGTTATAGATAAAGTGCCAAGAAGATCTAGCAGATCTACTTCTATAGCTACAACTCCCCTGCCACCCTCCAGATCCACATGAATTGCTTCCACTAGGAAAAGAGTTGCATCTAAAACCATGGATCAAATAAAGGTTGTTGAGAAAAAATATGCTATCTAAACAATAGGCTAAGAGGAAAAGGGTTGAGACATAAGAGTCTAAAGAAGAAGAAGAAAAGGGAGAGGAGGCACCTCTAAACCAAAGGGAAAATAAAAGAAAAACAAGGAAACTCCTTTGGTGGTACCTTCGTATGAGCCTCTCCAATTAGAGGTAATATTAAATGGACTTGTAAGTCATGTATTACTACAAGAGACTACTGAACTACATTCGAAATTTCCCAAAGACAAAAAGAGTATTGAGAAGGCAGTAGTCATGTATATGATAAAATACAATGTACCTCTTGGTAAAATCCTTGAAAATAATCCAGAGAGTCTTGTATAGGCCCTGAAGGAGAAAAGAGAAAAGCTATTAAAATAGATGATGAGCTGAGGAAGGAATAAATTGACAAAGCACGATCCTCTATTTCTCAAGAAGAAAAAGATAAAAATATTTTAGAAACAAGCTCAAGAATTAAGTTCAAAGAAAAGAGTGGATATCCTTATGAGTACGAAGAAGGAAGATAGAGACAAAATATAGAAATAAATTGAGGAAGTGACCAATAACATCCTTGAGGAAGTAAGAAAAGGTGAAAATATGGAACAACCACATATGTCTCCTCAACATAATGTTGAAAAAAATTCACAAGAGTAAGAAGAGCAAGTAACACATGGTGAAGAGCATGCTTCACTTGATCATGGTGTGCATGATAGCTCTCCTCCAGAGAACATTGATTAGAAAAATCAAATAGTGAAGGAAGATACATCTACCTCTAGAGTACATGCAAAAGAAACTCCAAAGGTATCTTCTTCAACATCCCCTATTGATTCCATCAAAGAGTTTCTAGTTCAACAAAAATAAATTCAGTCTGCAATTGCTCCACAATTGTTGTAATTACTTATGTTTGATGGACAAGATAACATGCCTGGTATCTCACCTCTACAAAAGTTACAACTTGGTGACATCTTCCATTCCTTCGTGAGGGAATAAATCTTGTAGTAACAAGTGGATAGTTTAGAAACCTTGCAAGAGGTAATAAAAATCCTAGAAATAGAAATTCCAATTGCAACAAGGGGTTCCTCTTGTCCACCAACTTAACAAATAAAATAGTTGACAAACTCTTTAAAGGAACATTCTTCCTCAATTGAGAAAAAAATTGAGGTGAAGCTTTCAAATAGTAGACTATTTGAAGCCTTTAGGAAATGTGCAAAGGTACATGAAAAGCTACAATAATGCATAAAAGACATTTAGAAGTGTATGGAGGAGGAAAATGTATCATAATTTTTCTATTTGTAATGGCATGCTAGCACAAAAAGTCTCAAGGATTAGATAAACTCTATGGAAGTGAAAATCACAAATGTGGCTGCCACATATGATCATGTGCAAGATAGTGATGGTGCCATCAAGGAACAAGTAGATAAATTATACTCCTAGTTATAAAAAGTGCAAGATCAAAGGGAGAAAAAAAGGGCAAGTGAAATAAGTGTAGGAGGCAAAAAGCTTAAGGATAGAATCTCTAACTGGGATCCTGACAAAATCAGAAAGTATGGAACAAAAGAATCATGTGCCATACTCCCTAGAATAAAAAAAAGACATCCATGCTCAACTGGTAAAGCCACTTCTCAGGGGGGAGTGAACTATTAAAAGATTATACAGATAGGGGGAGCTCATATGTTTTGTAGGCATAGTGAAAAACCACCTGCCCTTTGCCCTTGATGTCAAAGGAATATTCGATAAGTGTTACTGTCAATGACAAAGGGGGAGATTGTTGGAAAATGTGCTTTCAGTGTGTTGCCATTGATGTCAACTTATGTTACTTCCACATGCACATGTATTGTTCCTATTGAAGAATTGTGATTGATGAGTTTATGCAGACTTTGGTATACAGTTGTATCTTATCTTCTAAAGTTTATGTTTTTTGTGAAAGTGTTTTGAGAGATGTTCCTAATGAGAGTCTTGACATGAGATATAAAAATAATTGAACAAGTCTCCAAATTGTCTAGGGCACAAATTTTGGCACCATAGGAGCTCTATCAAATGCTCTGAATTTCTCAGTAGATGACGATTTCCATGCCCCAAAACTAACACAACCAAACAATACACAATCACCAATATTTTTTAATAAACTCACATGAAAACCAATATTTATTAACCACACATAACATAGCAACATAATAATAAGGTGAATATTAATTACACATGGTAACATAGGTTTTAATAACATTCATAATAGTATTATATCTACCTTTATTCTTAACATCCCTTTTTATATTTACATCTAGTAACATTATTAATATCAACACTATTGTTTCCTTGATAAGTAATGACTATAATACACTTACCTTTAACTCTCAACAATAATATTCTCTCTTCTCAGTACCTTCCTCACAAGAACCAAGTTTAATATTAATTCAACCCATAATATCTATATTTAATATTACCCTTCATATATAACTCTAAACTTACTTAACATCATGATTTATAGAAACATACAAATTTATTATTATTTCTACTTAACCAACTATAGATTTCACCACTAATTGTTTAACTCTAACAATCCAATATTGATGTTACTCATAAAGTTAGTATTAATATTCATAATATCTAAATTCTTAACCAATGAAAATATTATTATGGTTGAAAATCACAATAATAATATCATCAATTTATAAAGTGCTCATTAATCCTTTGACATCTTCTTAATCAATAGTAATAAAAATCATGCTAGTTAGGAAATAATAATTCTATATAAGTATATCATTATCCTTGAAATAAAGAAAACAAAGAAACACCATATACAAATGTAGCAATTAGTTAAGGAAAACTATTTGAATATTTAGAAATATTTCTTGACAAGTTTGGTGATCTCAATCCCAAAGGATGTTATTGTTACTTGATTATTTCCTATACCATTAAATTAAAATAAAATAGGTCATCTAAAGTATTAGTGAAGGTAAATTCAAGATTGAATAGAGTTAAGGTTGATATATACTAAGAGAATTCAAATACTAATGATGCATCATAAGCGATGAAACAAATTCAATTTAAATAACCTTTCCAAGCTATCTATTAAATGTTTATTCATTAGGAATGAAATTGATAATTTTAACAATAATCTAATAAACATGCAAGGAAAATTATATCAAATCAAGACTAAACTATCATAACGTAATTGCATAGGAGTGAATTTCACCCCTTTTTAAAATTGCCCTTTTACATCCCTCCACCTTAGAAAATCAAACCCGAATAAGAAACTCCACATCACCTACCTGCAATGCATCCACTTGGTGCTTTTCCTTTGTGTCGACGAGGGAATTTTTGTCGGGGATGCGCATGTGGTGTGCTACCATCCCTGAAAAATTCTTGCCTTTGGAATCCGCAGAGACGTTACGTTCTCCATTGGTGATGAAGCATAACACCTCTGTGCCTTCCATCCGAACTTTGAACGGATTTTTCCTTCCTTTTCATCTTCAAATGGATTTGTTTCAATTTCACTTCATCTCTTTAGCATCACTTGAGAAATTCAATCATCTCCAACACACTAGTTGAGTTCATACACATCTTCTCTACATCTTATTGCACTTTTGTCACCATTAGAATTGCAACTTGGTGTCTTGAAGGACTACTTCTTCGTTGCTGTGGCAGTGTAGACCTTACCAGTCTTGCATCCTCCTCTACATGCTTGAGGGAACCTCAATTGAGAAGGTGCTATTGTTTGTTGATTTACGTACCATAGTATTATTATTATTGTTCGGTATCCTTTCTATTGTTCTCTTTATCACATTTTCTATCTCATGGATTTTATGGGTATTTATGGAGATGGAAACACTAAAGTGGGGGTTTGACTGAGGAAAACCTCTGTATAGCCCCAACAATTTTCCTCTCTTGGTTGTGTGTAGGTACACATACATGTGGAGCTTACTAGAAAATTGGACTTGTAGTGAGTTAGTCTTTACCACCTTTGTTTTTGTCATCTCTTTTATCACCTTTCTAGTTACTTCATTCATTCTGTCATTTATCATTCTGTTTAATATTTTAAATTTCTCTTACTAGATTGTTAGCAGGTTTTTGTAATTTGTTCTATACTTTTTCTCCTAGTTGTATGGACACCAACACCCCAGAGAGATGCCAACACGTTGCGGTGTCATCCTTGACCTATGCTACTATCCTTGGGTAGGGAGTTGTCTCAGGTACTGTTCGGGTTCCATAAATTGGGTCATTTATCCTCTTCAAACCTCTCGAATTAGTAGAGTGATAGAAGCACTTGATAGTGCTCTTCATTCTCTATCCTTGACCTAAAAGCTCTTATCCAACTCGAGGTAGATTAGGGTAGCTCTCTTCTCTCGGCTCTCCATGACTTGAAGCCTTGGTGTGGTTGGTCTCCCTCTTCTACATTTTGGTGAACCCAATGTGAACCATTTTTGGTTCCGTTTAGTAGTGCTGAAAGACCCTTTCCTTGTATCCTAGGAGTGTTGTGGGTGTGAGTGTTGTGAGGCATCTAGCCTTGCAACCCAACCTATGACCCCTAGTGGCGTATTTGGAAGGTTCCATAGGCATCATAGAACAAAACCTTAGTTGGGTCACTGCCTAGTTGCAAACCCTTGGGGGCTCTTTGAAAGTTCTGTTTGGTATACGTGATGGCCTCATTTTTACATCTACTCATCCCATTTGCGTAACCTGCGAGTGGATTTCTTGGAATAAATTTCACCTCACAGGACTTGCCAATGAACTATAACATAGAACCATCTCCTTTATACATCCTTGCATGAATCAATAGAAACATCGTAACATGTGTTCTTGTTGACCTTGTGTGTGGGGTGAATGTCATCACTGAGGAGATTATGCTAATTAACTTCTTGCACAAAGATAGGTATGAAAAATCTAGGAGTACTATCTGTACACACGATGGAATTTTTTCGTACCTCCCATTGACTGCATCACCTTATCCATCTTAGTTGAATTGAAATTTGTAAATACATTCTTTGACATAATCCTGAGGTCTGAGCTCTTCAGGGTGAAACTAGGTATCCCCTAGTTGGTCGCTATGAATGTAGTTCCCTCGGTGGTTCATAAGTGTTTGAAGTTCATCCATGAGGGTAAAATTCATGTAGTCCATGACATCGGCTATAAAGAGTTGATTGCGCATGGTGGCTACTTGCTAGATCATTTTTGGCCTACCCCCGTAGGTTCACTTCCTCCTAGGATGGATCTCTTGTACCAAACCTATGTGAAGTACAAGATTGGAGGCATAATGCCTAAGGTAAGGTACCCTCCTTCCCCCTATGCCATTTCACATAGGGCTTGTCTCAAGGTGGAGCATTAAAACACCTTGGCTCGAAAAAGGGAGAAAGAGAAGCATTCCCAGGGCCCTTCTTCTTCTTCTTCTTCTATTTTCCCACCTATTGCTTCGTCTCGCCCAACTACGACGCCATCGTCATCTTCTCCTAGGAATTTACTGGAGAACCCGATGGTGCCCGCTTGGTGACAGCCCAAGTGTCTGGCATTTGATTTTCCCGCCTTACCCATGGTACCTCAACCCGTTCAATATGGTAAGGGGGAGGGTCCCCATGGGGAGTCCTCTATGTCTCGGCCTCCACGGCCTCCTACCACTCTTGCCCCTAAGGTAGTGAATGGGAAGAGGCCTGCCACTGAGGCGTTAGAGCCGAATCCCCCCATTGTTGTTCCAACCTCTTCTCAACCTCTCCCTCCTGTTCCCATCTATGAGTCCCTCCCTCTACCAGAAATAGCTGTGATGGACACTCCGATGGTCGAACATAAGTCTTCTGTTCCATCTTAGTTTCTAGCCTCTAGCTCCCAGATTTGTAGGAATCACTGTACCCATGAGGGAAAGCGTTGACGAAAGGCTCTGGCCGCTGAATGGGCCACCTTGCAAAGGAAGGATGGGGAGTTAACAGTTTCTTCTCTAACACCTTTTGCTACATCTTCCTTTCTCATCCCCTCTGATCTAGTTCCATCAGCTTCGGTTTTTCTTCTGGCTCTTGATATGAGCATAAAAGTTCCAAACCCGAAGAGGGTGTAGATATTTATTGCTTCTTCAGTTGATCCACCCCTTCTAATGTCCCTCTCAAACATCCTATTGTTTTCAAAGTCCATGGACATGTGAAATAATTTGGTGGTGTCCGTCGCGGTTCTCTCCTCTTCCTCTGCACCTTCTGCCTCATATGTGGGGATCTCACATCCTCCGAAAAAATGAAAGATGGAGGATGGCCGCACTAGTAATGGGGGTCAAAAGAGGGGTTCACCTTCTTTAGAGGGTAGCTTTGCATTAGCGTGTGTCGTTCTAGTGACAGAAGAAGTCCTGACATCCCTAGAGTTTTTCACTGCTCTCGAGTCACGCGATGAGCTTAGCAGTGAATCTCGAGGGCCGCCTCCCTCATTTTATGAATTAACATATGGAACTCCTATGAAGTGCATGTTTAATTCTATGGATGAGGTCCTGACCTTGTCAACAATTTTTTCGAATTCAATGACTTTCACCCACAAGAATTGATAGAAGAAGACCTCGAGGGGCCTTCTTCCTTGGCTCTTGTCACAAGAGGGTTGGAGGGTTCCCCCTTGATATTCCACCCTCGTAGGCATGCTTGCCTTCCCCTTATAATGATCTAGATTGGGAGGCCAATGACCTCTTGGTTGATGAGGAATAGGGGGTGCCTCTTCTTTATCTGTAGGGTAGATTGTGTATGTGTGTGTTTGTGTTCCCCCGTGCTTATGTTATATGTTCTTGGATGACCCTTTTCGCCCTTGTAGGTGCTTGGATACAAGAGTGTTTATGTGTCATAGAAATTATTTTATTTTTTGCATCATTCTTCCTATGTTATGTGTATTAATTTTTGACAATTGGGGATGATGAAAAGTGTTGGGGGCATTTAGGCTTTCGTTCCATGTTGACCCAATTTTTTATTTTTATTTTGTCTTCTCGTGTATTCTTCATATGGTCTAATATAGTAGGGGTTGATGATAGTTCATTTATATATTATTATTATACTTATCTATATTTATGAGTAGCTCTGACCCCAAAATATTAGATTGCCCTTGTGTCCCTTGTTCATAATTTTTTTCTTCCTATTTTTGCTCTCTTATCTTTCGTGCTATTTTTGTGATGTTGTGGTGCTCATGTGTTGTCCCTTGTGTTTGCGATAATATTACCACAGTTACATCTCATTATGTTATGTGGGCCACAACATCACTTTTTCATTCTTTCTTTTCTCTCCTTAGGATGTCACATACCTTTGTTCTTGGCATGCACCATCCTAAGGGGGGCTATCATGTAACTTCAATTTTCAGAAAATGCATTCGGTGGCCAACAAATCTTTTCTCAAAAATCTCTTCAAACTATTTTTCAAAAATCACATTCCTCAACAACGACCCCTAGCGGAATATTTTTCCTTCATCATGGGTTCGCAAAGAAAGAATTTGGAAACACCTTCCTTTGAGGGGGGGTACCTTCTCTTGCTAGTGAAGTTTGACCTTCCCCTTACAAGGGGACTTTCTTCCTTTCAAATTCCTTGATGAAGTGAACATCTTTCAAAAGGATTCCTTTATGTTGAATCGATTCACGAAAAATACTCTTGCACTTTCAAACTGAGTGTCCCTTGAGTGGACCCCTTTTCTTTTCTGGGGACCCCTTTGAAAGCTTCTCCTTCAATTTTTGACTATCTGCGTAACTGTATGATTTCTTGTCTGCTTGCGTGGCTGTTTTTTATTTTCTAACATTTTTTATCTGTGGATTAACATGTTGCTTTGTAGGTGCGCCTGTGAAGCTGCTTTCCAATCTGACTCTGCGAAGCCCCCTCACATCAGGCTTCCTTCAGGAGAGAGTACCCAAGGGGCGCTTTCTTTACAAGTCTGAGGATCTATGAAGTGCTTTCATCCTATGAGATTTGTCCATCGTTGGTCTGCAAGCCTTCAACACACTTCGATCAACTTTGTAGCTTTGAGGATCTACAAAGTCCTTTGTTCAATCCTCCTTAGGAGAGTACCTATGGAGTTATTTTCTCGCCCTATGCTTTCATGATTCACTAGATTGCGGTCTGCTTCCTCGATGGTTTAGGTATACATTTCTAAACTCTTCAATATACTTTACCGAACATTTGTTGGCACTCATGCTCGCTAAAGTGGGGGAAAAATGTATAGGAGTGAATTTGCACCCCTTTTGCAAATTCCCCTTTTATATCCCTCCACCTTAAAAATCAAACCCGACTAGGAAATTCCACATCACCTACCTGCAGTGCACCCACTTGGTGCTTGTCCTTTGTGTCAGTGGGAGAATTTATTTCGGGGACACACGCATGGCGCACACACGTCTTTGTGGCATGCTGCCATCCCTGACAGATTCCTACCCTTGGAATCCGTAGAGACGTTATGTTCTCCATTGGTGATGAAGTGTAATGCCTTTGCGCCTTCCAGCCAACCTTTGAATGACTCTTTCCCTCCTTTTCATCTTCAAATGGCTTTGTTTCACTTTCAATTCATCTTTTTAGCATCTCTTGAGCAATTCAATCCATCTCCTACACACTAGTTGAGTTCATACACATCTTCTCTACATCTTGTTGCACTTTTGTCACCATTGGAATTGCTACTTGGTGTCCCGAGGGACTGCTTCTTCATTGTTGTGACAGTGTAGACGTTACCAAGCTTGCATCCTCCTCTATGTGCTTGAGGGCACCTTGATTGAGAAGGTGATATTTTTTGTTGATTTACGTAGCATAGTGCTATTGTTATTGTTTGGTATCCTTTCTATTGTTCTCTTTATCGCATTTTCTATCTCATGGATTTTTTGGCTGTCTATGGAGGTGAAAACACCAAATAAATTGTTTGACTGAGGAAAACCCCTATACAACCCTGACATTTTTTTCTCTCTTGGTTGTGTGTAGGTACACGTACGTGTGGAGCTTGCTGGCGAACTAGACTTGTAGTGAGTTAATCTTTACCACCTTTGTTTTCATCATCTCTCTTATCACCTTTCTAGTTACTTCGTTCATTCTGTCATTTATCATTTTGTTTAATAATTTAAAATTCTCTTGCTAGACCATTAGTAGGTTTTTGTACTTCGTTATGTACTTTTTTTGCTTCTAGCCATACGGACACCAGCACCCCAGAGAGACACCAATGCCCTAGAGAGATGCCAGTGTGCTGCGCTGTCGTCCTTAACCTACACTGCTATCCTTGGGTAGGGAGTTGTTTGAGGTACGGTTCAGGTTCTAGAAACCAGCTTGTTTAGCCTCATCAAACCTCCCAGGTTAGTAGAGTGACATAAGCATTTGAGAGTGCTCTTCATTCTCTATCCTTGACCTAAAAGCTCTTATCCAACTTGATGTAGATAAAGGAAGCCCTCTGCTCTCGGCTCTCCGTGACCTAGAGCCTCGGTGTGGTTGGTCCCCCTCTTCTACAATAATAAATAAAATTACTATTGGAATAACAACTCAAGATCTATTATGAAAATATACAAAACATAGACATACACACTAAATACATGATTATCTGAAGATCTTGTTATCATTTATTAACAATTGTATTAAATATAGAACGACAAAACAAAACATTAAGGTTTTATTCTCCAAATGTAATCCTCATCCTTCAACTTGTAATCTTACATAAATCAAAAATTTTCTTACACCACTTTTCCAAGGTGACTAGGTTATCAACTTGTTTAAACTAAACCTAAAATTTTATTTGCAAAATTAAATATATAAAAAAATACTCATTTTCCTTGGATGTAATGAAATATTGTTCCAATCACTAAATGGCCAAATGAATTACATAAACTTTCCAACAAGAAACCACTCCTAAAAACAATTGAATAAATAAAACTAACAAATTGAACTAATATTTCTAAAAATTATTTAATTAAAGATCTTTATTGTTAATTAGAAACTAACTTGTAAATCCTTATAAGGGGTTTTCCTCTACTTGCAACTTCATTTGCTATTTTCAATTTACAAAGTAATTTCTAACAAAGTTCTTTGATGCTCTAATTTAATTTTCCTGCAGAAAAGAAGAGTGCATAAAATAGCCATGTTGCCATTTACAGAGATCCTCCAAATTTATCTTATTTTTATTTACAGATTACAAAATGAAGAAATTCCTAAAATCACAAATTCAAATACATACACACCTGCATATATGTTTATACACATATACAATTATCTATATTTAAAATAAATAACACTGATTGACGTGCTCTAAAAGCCAAATGAACCGAAAACAGAAGGAAGCTTAAGATTTCATTAAATATATTTTAAAACTTTAAATAAACATTGCTGTTCAATATATTAAATGTCTTAATTGCTATTGGAGCCCTTTGCACTAAATAGGGGCCGATTATTTGCATTGGATCCAAAATCCAATATATCAAATATCTTTTGGTGATTCGAACCCTTGGAAATAAAACATTTATGTTTATAAATATGCAATGAACCCTTTTATCCATGGTGGTGCTGATATTGGGGGAGTCGAGCTTCTCTTTATTTCCTTAAACCATTCGAAACAACCCTTTCTAAGTTTCTTACATTTCTTTTAAAGCCTTAATACTTATAAATCATGCTAATTTTTTTTTTTGATGGAGGGATCAGATCTGTGAGGCAGCCCAGCGAGGCACGAAGCCTGCGAGCTACCAATCAGTGAAGGCTTACCAATCAGCGAAGGCCACCACGTAGATGTTTTAGGAACCCGAGATGGGCCCACAGGGCACGATCCTAGCCTCATCCCTTATGATGTCGGAGCCTTGCACTCAGCAAGACTTGATCCCTGGTGGGCTCATTTCGAACCTTTCAACTTCACAAGAAGACCAAAGGCCCATTGACAATCATGCTAATTTTGACCATTAAGATGTTATTATAAATTATAATATTTATTTTAATATAAATTTTTAAATGTTTATTTTAATATTTGTTTTAATATAAATTTGATATAAATCTTTAATTTTATATATATATATATATATTATAGTAAGAGTGCTATTTTTATTTGCTACGTAAATCAGGTATTTATATTGGTTTCAAAGATTTCAAAAGATTTTACAGTCCATCCTTCATCATATCAGGCTACTGTTCAAAACACAGTATACATACGCCTTTACATATCGAACCTCCTGCTACCCTATTGAATTCTGCTTTCTATTATATTCTGCAGGGGACACAAAAACACAGCTTACACATACGATGAACACCCGACACTACATACCAAAAAAAAACTCCACCCGCCAGGTGTCGTGGAAGCTTCTTCTCATGCCTGCTCTCTTCTATCTCTTGCAACCTTATATAGCTTCATGAACTTCAATCCATCTGCACCTTCATTTGCTACCTTAACTGCTGCCTTGTTTGCCTCTCTATAAATGTGCTTGGCCGTGTAGCAATCCAACTCCCCCGCTAGACTACATGCTTGCTCCACCAAAGGTTGCAACTTCTAGTTATTCATCTTTCCTGATTGAAAGGCTTGGATGATCACCATCAATTCACCTTCTATCTCTACTTGTTTCAAAGACAAGTCCTTGCACAGCTGAAGCCCATTTGTAAGCGCAAGAAGTTCTACCATCGTGTTGGTTCCTTCCTGAAGGGGAACTGCTCTCTCTGCTACCACTCTTCCTTCCCAAGATTGAATTATGCATCCAGCTCCTGATACCCCTGGACTGCCTCTAGCCGCCCCATCAAAGTTCAGTTTGTACCATCCTTGCTTTGGATTTTTCCACACTGCTTGTTCCTTGCTGGGCCTGGATTGATTCAAGGGGGACACACCTTGCTTGGGCAGCTTCAAACCAAACCAGGATCTTCTCATCTCAACATCCCAATATGAAAACATCACCTTTTTTGTGTCTAATTGCTCAACCCTGCTATTTACTACCTTCACAATTGCAACCTCTAACTAGTTTAAGAATACTGACCATTCTCTTTCTATCCCTTAAAACACTCTCCTATTCCTCTCTTTCCATACTTCCCATATCAACAGTGATGTACATACAATCCATAGTGCACTGAAGTACGTACTTTTTTTCAATTTGGGCCATGATGAGAAGAGGGATATAATTTCATTTGGCAACACTCCTTACCAGCTCAATTTAGCACACAACCATCTCCAACAAGCTTGTGCAAATGGGCAACTTACTAACAGGTGGTCTACATCCTCTTCCGTCTTTTTGCACATCTCACACCTCGACGGACCTGCATATCCCATTCTCCTAAACATGTATACTATGAGAATTTTCTTTTGGATCACAACCCAAGAAAATGTGTCGGCTTTTGGCAAACAAGGTTTTCCCCAACAAAGTTGTAACAACTAGCACAATCGTAATGGTAGTTGTGACACCCCTTCTTCACTTGCGAACATTTCATACACGTCCTTCACCTTGTATCTCCCCGATGGCGATCTTGCCCATACCAATTTTTCCGTTCCATTGCAGATGATCACCGTTCTTGTTCTTAGGAGGGCTTGTAATTTTTCCTTTTCCTTTGCTGGAGCCTCAATCATATGCATATCTCTCCATACCCACCTCTTGTTCCCATTGATCCATTGCTCTTCCATGTAGTTTCTGACATTGCAACCCCACACTGTTATAAGTTTTTCTTTAAGTTTCCTCAAGGTCACACATCTATCTATAGATGGGTATCCACATCATGAGTCTCCCTATAAGAGCACTTCTCTTCCATCCTGCACATCCCAGGAGAGGTAATCTAGAATCAACTGCCTACAAGCCCTCATAAAGTTCCAGACACGTGAACCTTCAGGAAGACTATCTGCCAACAAAATCTCCTCTGCTCTATCACTGTTTAGGTATTTAAACTAAAGGAGCCTCACCCATTACCCCTCGTTGTTGGTGTACATTCTCTAGATGAGTTTCACCCCTAATGTTGTGTTTTTCTTTAGCAAATTTCAGACCCCTATGCCTCTATCCTCCTTTGATTTGCAATTTTTTTCCCATGCAATCATTGCTATCTTCTTTTTCTTTGCCGCCCCCTGCCAAAAGAATCTCCTCATATGATCATTGAGTGTCTTATCCTTGCATCTGGGAAATTCAAGACAAGACAACAAATATATTGGAAATGCTGAGAGAGTCGTCTTTAGCATCACAACTCTGCCTGCCCACGATAGCCACCTCCCGTTCCAAGATGAAGTGCGCTTCTACAATTTCTCCACCATGGGATCCCATAGGAGATTTGTCCTAACACCTCTGTCTAGAGGAAGGCCTAGATATGTTGTTGGCAGCTGGCCTATTTTGAATTTGAGTATTCTTGAAATTCCTTGCACATCACTTGGTTTAACATTTAGAAATAAAATTTCAAATTTCTCATTACTTACTTGTTGTCATGAAGCTGCTGCATATGCCTCCAGGATTTTTGCAAATTCTTGTGCCTCCTTCATCTTGCTAGCTCCAAAGAGGAATGTATCATCAACAAATTGCTGATGAGTGATTGTTGGAAATCCACTTGTGACCTGGATGTCTTCTATCTGACCTTCTATTGCCGCCTTAAAAATCGTTTGACCTAGAGCTTGGGCCATCAATATGTATAAGAAAGGAAAAAGTGGGTCACCCTAGCGCACTCCTTTGGATTCTTCAAAGAATCCTTCAGGGGAACCATTTAGCAGCACCGAGTATCTAGGGCTCGCTATACAATTGAATATCCAATCAATCCAAACTTTTTCAAATCCAAAGGCCTCCAGAACCTTGCATAGGAACCACCAATCAACTTTATCATATGCCTTCTTTATATCCAATTTTATTAGCATCCCCTGCCTCCGATTACATTGCAATGAATGAATAGCCTCTTGGGTGATTATGACCCCCTCCAGGATTGATCTTTGAGGCACAGAACTGCTTTGTTCTTCCGAGATGAGAGACAAGAGGATTATTTTCAATCTGTTCGCCATTGCCTTAACTATGATCTTGTATAAGGTGTTTCATAAAGCTATAGGATGAAATTCCATCATTGAGACTGATTATCCTTGTTTAGGATGAGTGCCAATAATGTATTGTTAATCTCCCTCAGGATCTTTCCTGAACCTATTGATTCTTCAGTCGCCTTAGCTACTTCTTTACCTATTATCTCCCAACATTTTTGGAAGAAGAGGGCCTGAAACCCATCAGGTCCAGGCGATTTATCTGGGTGCATCTGAAATGTTGCTATCTTGATTTCTTCTATTGAAAAGGGGCTTTGGAGGATCTTGTTCTGATCCTCTATGACTAGCTTTGAGATGCTAGAGAGAAGTGAATTCGGATGCAAGCGTTGCGAACCTTCTTCACTATTTAGAAGTTGTTTGAAGAATCCTACCACCTCTTCCTTGATTACTTCCACCTCTTCCACTTCTCTCCATTGGGCAGTTTCAACCTTACTATTCTATTTGATTCTCTTCTTACTCTTGTAGAGTTGTGGAAATTTTTTGAGTTTCTATCGCCTTGTTGCAGCCATGTCTCACGGGATTTCTGTCACTAAAATGTTTCTTCTTGGATCAAAGTTTCCTCTAATTTCCACAACTCTTTCTATACCATGTATAACTCTATCTCCATCCCTTTTTCCAAAACTACTCGATTTACCAAATCCAACTCGGCCTCTAGTTTTTCTTTCTCCTCGAAGATGTTACCAAACTCCTTGTTCCACTCTTTGATCTTCTATTTGAGCAGTTTGAGCTTCGATACTACTCTGAACATTTTGTTCCCTTGGGGTTCTGCCTCTGACCACCATTTTGCTAATAAGTCCATGAAGTTGGGGTCCTTGAACCACATCTTTTTGAATTTGAATGGACAACGCGATAGTTTCTTGTCTTCTTGTATCTCCAAGTAGATTGGATAGTGGTATGAACTTGATTGAGTGACTATGCTACCTTCCAGAGTGAAGGGGGATTTCACCAGATCCCCTTTAAACATAAATCTGTCTGATTTTTCCACTATGTTGCAAAAACTTTCTCTCTGGTTCGTCCATGTAAATTGTCCATTTGCCATGGGGATGTCCATTATCATGTTACTACTTAAAAAGTCTTCAAAATCCATGTGTAATTGATATTTTCTCTTTGCACCCCCTTTCTTATCGCTGCTATACAACAACGCGTTGAAATAACCTCCCAATATGTGAAAGGGTGCTTCGTCCATCTTGAAGAATGCTTCAATCTCCTTCCAAACAATTATTTTTTAAATGCACCAGGAGGGGCTGTATATGCTAATGAGGCTAAAGGTAAGGTTGGAAGCCAAGCTTCTCACTCGACACACTAGCCAATTTCTTTTCCCTACTACTTCTACATACACCATTTGAGGCTTCCACATAATGATTAAACCCCTTGAGGCGCGTTGAGCCCCCATGAATGACATCGACCAAAATCTATTTTTTCTCCTATAATCCTCTACTTATTTATCCCCTAATTTTGTTTCCTGAATGAGAATGATGTCCACCTTGCTATTTTCTGCCAAACGCCTAACCAACCGTCTCTTGTTAGGGGCATTTAAGACCCTAACATTCCAACTTAGGACCTTCATTGCCTCCCGAGAAGGGAACCACCCTTCCTTGATCTAAGATGCATGGTTATTTTCTACTGAACCGCGGCCTCACCAGCCAAAGACTACTTCTCCTCATTAGTTGTTTTCCCTACCTTCTTCTTTTCTCCAGTCTTCCAACACCTTTCCCTAGATTGTCTGAGCTACTCCTAGTTTCAGGCTCATTTTATTACTAGCATCTTGATTCTCCTATTGCCGCTTTTCCTCTGAAGCTATGAGCTTTACTTCCCCCTACCTATCCATCCTTTCTGACTCTTGATACCGATCCTTCACACCACCCTCCTCTTCTACTGCAGTGTCTGTTTGAGCCAAGACTGCTTCTTCCTCTGCCTCCCACTCCTCCAGTTCCTCCTCTTCTCCCCATGGGCCCAGTAGTAGAAGTGGCTTTGAAAATCCTTGCTTTGCCAAATCCCTCAATTCATTTCCTACTTCCAAGATCGCTTCCCATTACTTGATTAAGAATTCCTTCAATTCCTTAATTACTTTATCTAAATTGAGTTTTGGGAAGTCTCTTCATCCCTTACTTCCTCCTCCATATACTCTTTTATTTGTGGATTTTGAGCACACTCACTACTACGTCTTACCTCCATAGCTTGTGTTTCTTTCTCTACTCCTTGCATCGGATCCTCTCTGCCAATATCTCTTGTGTCGATATTAGATGTGCCCTCACCTTGGACGAGCTTCCCTTTGCCTTTAGTGTCTGGCTTATTCCATGGCCACCATTCCCCATTTTTCCATCCATTCCACAACTCTACCTGACTGGATAAGAGAGCCCATTCCACCTTGTGAGTCCACTTCCCTTCGTCCGAGATTATATCCACCTTCTCAATCTTCTAGTTCCATGGTACTAGTTCTATCCACACCCTTCTTATGGATCCTTTCTGCCATTGTTCTTCCTCTATTTGCACCACTTTTCCTAAGGCGCCCCCTAGATATCCCAGAATTTCCATATCCTAGTATTTCAATGGTAAGTTCCCTAGCCTCGCTTCCACTATCATGCACTATTAAAATTCTCCTCCCAGTCCCTCAGGTAAAAACCTCGGCCATCCATTTTTAGGTTTTTTATTGCCAAAATGTCGCGCTTTACTTGAAGAGATGCACACCTTACAAGGAGATAGTCATGCAGAAGGAAGGTAATATCCACTTCACTTCCCCATTTGTCCTCCCACCACAATAACATTCTATCCCTGGGTCATCCTTCGCCTCACCATTTGGCTATGAAGGCTTTCTCCTTTAGGCTTGCCTTTGAATGTTCCAAAACTCCCACCGGGATCTCGATCGTGGCTCGGAGTTCCTCATCCTCCTTGAGATTTTCTGCTTGTCCTTCTATGTTGATAGCCTCTTGGTTTGTTGCAATTATTTTTGATTCCTTCATTACTTTCTCATTTTGTGAGCCCTCATTTGCTGTTTTTAGTGAATCATCCCCTTTCTTGTCTACCGCATGGTTATTTTCCTCATTCCTCCATTCCTTCCTATGACCATAATAATTTTCCCATCTCCCTTGCCAACAATACCTGTGTCCCACTTCCTTTCTTCTCCACTTCTTGCGATCTACCTCCCTAGTTCTTCCTGCCTGATTTCCTTCTAGCTAGGTCCGTCTAGGGTTTCGCTGAAACCTGCCTATGTTTTTGGGCCCCAAATCTCTTCCTTTTGCATACCATAGCATCCCAATTCGGCCTTGAGTCTCTCCATTTCCATCCCTTGCAACACCGATCTGCCACATTCCACTCCTAATTTCGAGGTAGCCTAGGTCTTCTTTGTTCCTCCGCATGATTTTATCCTATTCGCCTCTCCCTTAGCGACGACCATTCCCTTTCTGCGTCCCTCGCCCATGCTCCCACACCTGCCTTCCAAGAGGCCTCATGCATTCACATTTTTGCAGTTCTAATTAGAGTGAGAGTGATAATTTTAATATAATAGAAACATCAAATTTTCATAATAATTTTTTTATTTTTTATTTTTAGATTATTATTTATTTAGGGAAAAAGGTAAATATGTATTGAATTTTATCTTTACCTTCTAAGTATTTTTGTTTATACAAGAGGTATACGCATGATTTATATGTTTATGCATTGCATACATATTGTTTTTTGAAAGAATAAATATAGAATCTAACTAACTATATTATGGATGAAAAGCAATATAAAAAAAAAAGACCATATATTTAATTTTCCATGGAATTAAGATTTGTGGAGACCTTCTATACTCATTTTCATTTATCTTTTTGTAAGAGAAATATTTAATTTAGAATCAATAAGGATTTACTTCCTTTTAAAAGGTTTTCCCAAATAAGTTGAGAGTTTGGATGTCCAAGACACAATCCTTTTATTTTCTTAAAGATTACACAAAAAGGCTTTTATGATTGCTCTTAAAAGTCCACCTTCATCCCAACATTAGCCCTTTAAATCGAAAGATCAAAACATGCCAAATGCCTTCCTTAAATAACACATCTAGTTGAAAGTATGATCAAATTTACAAATTGAACCAACCACTATATACACAACACTTACATTTCCCCAAAAAATCCACTCTTGGAAACTTGAAGCTTTTTCCCAATTCACAAGACTCATATCTATTTTTGGAATCCTAACTTTTATAGGCCTTCCATTAATTCCAACTTCAATATATATGCACCTGAAAGAAGAAGGCAAAAAAAATGATATGGCCACAAGCTCTCCTCCCAACCATAGGATTGATTTCCAATCCACCTCGAGCTCTAAGGGTCACATAGCTCCTCCCTTGCTCACACATACATAACTACAATTCACAAGGACCACTTAATAATTTCATACCCCATAAAATTCATCAATATAATCGTTTACACACAACAATCATTTAAAAATCAAGAAAATCTCAACACATAACTCACAATCATAAATACAAGGAATTCAACACAAATTTTCACAAATGAATTAAAAAACCACAACCATCCATTTACTTATCAAAAAAATCTAACAAGGAAAGATCTTACCAAAAGATTTATCATACATCTTGTGGAAGCCTCTCCTCTTCAAACCCTCTTCCTTCTGTTCTTCACCAAGAGTCCTCTTTCCCAAAAAGATGAGAAATCATCCAAAAACAAGAGCAAGGAAAAAGCAAAAGAGAGAGAAGCATAAGAAAAAGAGAGTAGCCAAGCCCAAAAAGAGAGATCCTCTTCTCCTTTCAAAAAGAAGGAATATATATAGAAGGAAAAAGACAACCAACTCTCCATAACTTCCCAACCATCCAACCAACTCCAATTTTCACCACTTTTCATAAGTGGGAAACTAGAGTGGATTTTAAACTTTATTTAAGGGATTTTATGGAACAAAAGACCCCTAACCTATGGATCTACCATCTAGGACACTTTTAAAACAATTTAAACCATATAAAGACTTTATAAAACATAAAATAAGTTTATAACATTTAAAAAGGTGACCCAAGGGTCTAATAAAACAACCTCCCACACATGCACAACCCTTACAAACAAGGTTAAAACACATCCACAAGAATAACACAAGGAAAGTAGGTATGTGACCCCTTCATCAACATAGGCCAATTTCAACTTGTTTACTCAACCAAAAAGAAAGTTTTAGTACTTCTCATAATTAATAGTAATTGAAACAATGGCATATAAAAATTAACCTTCCAAGAATAATAATCAACTATAAGATTAAATCTACACAAGTATAATTTAACTCTCCCTACTTGTATGATACCTTTTAGAGTCAAGCAATGATTGATCATGCAATTTAATATCAAAATATTACCATTTGTCAAGAATCTATTTAACCCATAATGAACTCTAATTTAAGCAAATATTGATTATTAATAATTACACTTACACTCATAATATAAAATCACCTAAAATGATGAAATCCATTTAATATACATAATGATATTACCAACAACTAAAACTAGTAGAATTTGGCAAATAAATGAGTAGGTGACTAAAAATTTTAGTCACAAAAACTAAAAATGACTAAACTCTACTAATTTTTTGCAACTCAACTATAAATGAGTAAATAAATGACTAATTTGGTCGTTGAATAAAAAATTATTTAGTCACAAAAATAAAAATGACTAAATAGTTAGTCACCAAATATAAATTAGACAAAAAATTTAAAAAACATTTCGATCAATTATTGGTGTGATGTATTCGCATGATTATTCATGTTCATTGCATACCTCACTTCATTCATTCATTATAGACCTTGCTTCATTTGTTCATCATAGACCTCACTTCATTTATTAGCCTAGCACTAAGGAATTTTGACTAGTTATAACAGCTACTTGCATGGGCGATAAAGATTTGGAGAGGACCTGGAGACTTCTAAAAATGCGAGAAAGGAATTCAGAGTTTGCTGCAATGAATTTGAAGTTGTCGAGGTCCTCTGCAGTGAATTTAGAGGTAATTCAAAACCCTCATTACATTAAACACAGTCAATGTTCTTTTGCAATCTTTCCACTGTTCTACTTCATAATGTGTTTGAGCTAAATATAATAAAATTTGGGTGTCAGTGCCAAAATATAATTTCCTCAAACAATTTTGATACATTTTCACTACAAGCACAAATTGTCCTTGTGCAAAGTAAACATGTGGTAAGATTTACCCACACATTAGGCATCTGAACAAAGATGTTTGCTATAGTAGCTTCTTGTACCTATGTAAAAATTTCCTTTGCAATATCAAATTGACCCCTTTTAGCTAGCACAATGACTGTCCCATTTGCAACATAAACATTTCTTGGTCTCTATGCCAACACTTTACAATGGCTGCCCCATTTATAGCATAAAATTTTTCACTACAAGCACAAAATATCCTTGTGCAAAGTAAACATGTGCTAGATTTACCCATACATCAGACATCTGAACAAAGATGTTTCTTGTAGCAGCTTTTTGTACCTGTGTAAAAATTTCTTTTGCAATATCAAATTGACCCCTTTCAACTAGCATAATGGCTACCCCATTTGCATCATAAAATTTTTATGGTATCTGTGCCAACACTTTACAATGGCTACCCCATTTACAACATAAACATTTTCACTGCAAGCGCAAACTGTCCTTGTGCAAAGTAAACATGTGCTAGATTTACCCACACATCAAGCATTTGAACAAAGATGTTTCCTGCAACAACTTCTTGTACTTGTGTAAAAATTTCCTTTGCAATATCAAATTGACCCCTTTCAGCTAGCACAATGGTTGCCCCATTTACAACATAAAAATTTCCTAGTCTTTGTTCCAACACTTTACAATGGCTACCCCATTTGCAGCATAAACATTTTCACTACAAGTGCAAACTATCCTTTTGCAAAGTAAACATGTGCTAGATTTACCCACACATTAGGCATTTGAACAAAGATGTTTCCTACAACAACTTCTTGTACCTATGTAAATATTTTGTTTGCAATATCAAATTTACCCCTTTTAGCTAGCACAATGGATGCCCCATTTGTAATATAAACATTTCTTGGTCTCTGTGCCAACACTTTACAATGGCTACCCCATTTGTAGCATAAAAATTTTCACTGCAAGCGCAAGTTGTCCTTGTGCAAAGTAAACACATGCTAGATTTACCCACACATTAGGCATCTGAACAAAGATGTTCCTGCAACATCTTCTTGTACCTACATAAAAATTTACTTTGTAATATCAAATTGACCCCTTTCAACTAGCACAATGGCTACCCCATTTGCAACATAAAAATTTCTTGGTCTCTGCGCCAACACTTAAGTGGCCCCTTTTATGAAATTAAGATCCTCTTGAGTTATAAGGCACAAGATGATGCAAAAAATGCCCAAGATCTTCTTGCAGTTGTAGTTCTAGAAGATTATGATGATGGCGAGATAAATTCTCCAACTTCAACAAAATCATGAAGGAGACATGCATACTTTGATTCTGAAGATGATGAACCATTGTAGAAACAGAGCCCGAGAGAAGATGATCCATATGATGATGATGTCTAGGCTTCCTGAGCTTTAACCAAACCTAGCTCCTATTTTCCAAGACAAAATTCCCTAAGGCCCATGGGAAATGAATAATGAGCATTTGAGTTTCAACTTGGTTTTATTTTGAAAAGGGGACATTACATTATACAAGATTTGTTTAACAACAAAATAATTTAATCCACCTATTTGGGACTGTAAAATAAAAATAGATGAATTAATCTATTTTCAATTATAGGTTATTTTAATCTAGAATATGATAGAAAGATAAAATATAATACATTGAAGGACACAAAAAATGTTCTAAAATAAAGACTAAAATAGGTTTCCCATAAAAAACAAGAAAGAGGAAAAATGAAAAGATAATATACAGATGATTCATTTGAGTTTTTTTGTTATGATCTCATTTAACTATGTCAAATAGATTTGGAAGGGACAAAGCATACTTGATTGACTAAAATATTGAGGTAGCTTATCCATCGTCATTGTATGAATCATCTTCTCTTGGAATCTGTTTCTACAATACACCAAGAGAAGATGATGCATACAACGATGATGGATAAGCTACCTCAAAATTTTAGTCAAGAAAATATGCTTTGTCCCTTCCAAATCCATTTGACACAGTTAAATGAGATCTTATCAAAAACCTCAAATGAATCTTTTGTATGTTATTTTTTCATTTTTCCTCTTCCTTATTTTTTATGGGCAACCTATTTTAGAACATTTTTTTGTGTCCTTCAATGTATTATGCTTTATCTTTCTATCAAATTCTAGATTAAAAGAACCTATAATTGAAAATATATTAATTCATCTATTTTTATTTTATAGTCCCAAATAGGTGGTTTAAATTATTCTATTGTTAAAAAAATCTTGTACAATGTAATGTCCCCTTTTCAAAATGAAACCAAGTTGAAACTCAAATTCTCATTGTTCATTTCCCATGGGCCTTGTGGATTTTTCTCTTGGAAAACAGGAGCTAGGTTTGGTTAAAGCTTAGGAAGCCTAGACATCATCATCATATGGATCATCTTCTCTTAGACTCTATTTCTGTAATGGTTCATCATCTTCAGAATCAAAGCATGCATGTCTTCTTCATGATTTTGTTGAAACTAGAGAATTTGTCTTGCCATCATCAGAGTCTTCTAGACCTACAATTGCAAGAAGATCTTGGGAATTGTCTACATCATATTGTGCCTTATCACTCTATAATTTTATTCACCTTCCATGGAAACATCAAGTTCCTCCATATAAGAATCATAAGAATTTTGGTCCTTATCCTTCTTCTTTTTCTTCTTTTCCTTCTTTTATTTATTCTTAGACTAACTAGCCTCATCATTGTCATCATCCCTATCCTTATGCTTACTCTTCCATAATTCATTCACACATTCAAATTTCTCCTCTTGTTGCATCACTCGTCAAAATTCTTCCTCTTTCTTTCTCCTTTCCATCTGAATCCTTCGTTCTTCATCAACTTTTCATTTTCCTTCATTACCAAGACAAGTTGGCATGCTACTTTAATTGTTTATTTTGCTTTAAGACAACCATCTATTTTCAAATCCATACATAAAGCATTTTATGAGATTTTATACACCTTAAGTGCATCCCCAATCAATTCTAGGCTTATTTGGATCTCATTCCAAGCTTGAGCCATGGCTGCAAGACATAGATATGCATCCACATAATTAGGAAACTTGAACAATATTAGCCTGTATAAAAGATTTTATTTTTCAATATCATGTAGCTATTCAAACAACCTAGCAAGATTAAATAGTGTTGTGAATTTATTCCATGGTAACCCAAGTTAAACACCACCTTCTTCTAGTTAATGGAAGAATTCCATATCCTTAAAGTGCACATAAAAAACTATAGAATTGGTACTAGGGCTTTTATTTATGATTTCAACCCAAATACCATTTCCTAATGCCTCCATAAAAGTTTTTTGAGCCAACTCTAGTTCATCACGCTCAAAAGGAAGAACCCCAATGTTGTTTAACAATTCAATGGGCACTTCTTTTCTACTCTTATTTAGAAGAGACTTTTCTGTCTTAAGAGAATCTAAGGATACATTGGGGTCTATCGATATTAATAACTCACCCATCTTGATAAATGCATGGACATCAAGTGGATCTATGCGAGTTGACTTTATTAAATTTTCCAATGCCTTCTCTTCCTACCTTGGCTAAGCATATATATGGCCTACAAATTTTAATCTCTCACAATTCTCAGGGTGGACCTCTAGCACCTTTTCAAAATTTGATAGAGAACTCTTAAGATCTCCCAGCTTCAATTGAACCTATCCACAAAACCTTGTGGCCTCTGGCTTTCCTTGACTGATGCCATGTAGTAGTGGCTAGTGGTGTCATAATCACCTTTACTATGATAAGATAGTGCAATATTATAATATGAATGAGATTTCATGAGAGGGTGGTCAATTGAAACAAGAGCTTTCTCGGTCAACTATTCCACAAGAAAATGCTACCATGTGAAAAAAAACTGGTTTTCTAAATGATTCAATGCCATTGCACAGTATAGGTATAATTCAAAGGATCTACGCATCTTTTCCATTCCTTCATGAACACTACCTTTTTAACTAACTGTGAGAATCCTATAATTAAAAATTGGACAAAACTAGCCACAAAGATTTTTCCCCATTTCAAACAACAAAATTGCTAAAAACATAAGTTTAAAACCCGCAAAAAAATGCAAATAAAATCATGTTGATTTTGATGCCAAAAAAACCATGAGACCATAACTTGTTGCTTACTATTATGATTTGATAGATTTTTTCCAAGCATCCATAGCTTGTTTGAAATCATATGTTATGGGATTTTAGCCATATCAACAAGGTAGTGAACTGTTTGATAAAATGCTTTGGTAGACATGTATGAAAAATGTGGTAGCATAGACAAGGCATTGAAATTAGAAAAAATGCCTCAAAGAAATGTGGTCTCATGGTGATGGAATGCCATGATGAATGCGATGACAAGCAAATTGTTATGGATTGTCATGGCATTCCATAACCATGAGACCACATTTCTTTGAGGCATTTTTTCAACCAGTTCACTACCTTTTCTATGCTATTGCTTACTATTATGCTTTAATATATATTTTCCAAGTGTCCATAGCTTGTTTGAAAGCACTTCTTTTAGGATTTTAGCCATAGCAACAAGGCAGTGACCTATTTGATAAAATGATTTGGTAGACAATATGTATGAAAAATGTGGTAGCATAGACAAGGCAGTGAACTGTTTGGAAAAATTACTCAAAGAAATGTGGTCTCATCGAATGCCATGATAAGAAAATGCAATTGGCAACTTCTCCTAGTTATTAGTTATTCAATGTGAAGTAATTGCATAACTACTTAGGTTGAATTTGTAAAAACTATGTTGTAATTGAAATTTTGTCATCTATCAACATCTATTTATTAGTTATGCAATGTGAAGTAATGCTTTGAGTTTGAAAGATGTGTAATGCAATGTAATAAAAAATGTAGATGATTATGATGATGTTTTGTCACCTTAACTAGCCTATCACCTTAAGAGGTTAGCTTGTCACCTAAACATTGGTTATAGGTATGGTGTAATTTATTATTGAATGTAATTCATTCCTCTTAGTTTTCTTACTTTGATTGAAATTAATTTTGTTTATTTAGAATATAATTTCTTGTATGTCCTATATGTTTTCTAGATGCTATACTTTTCTTGTATCTCCTAGATGATAGCTTTAGTTTATAATACAACTTCTAGCCTCCACATGCATTGAATATGATTGTGTGAAGGAAACAATAATGAACATTTGTGATTTAATAATACATATAGATATCTTAAAATTAGGTGAACTAAGCCTCCTCATTACAAACAAATAAATGATCTATTAGGCCTATTTGACACTGAAAACTAAAACTAAGAGACTGCAAAATAAAAAAATTGTTCAATCTTTTCAATAAAATGATATCTAAAATACTACATTCATAATATACCCCTATATTCCCACCTAAAATACATAAAAAATCCAATATCATAATTTGAGACCGCAACTTATTATATCATAAACAGTACTATGAACAAATAATTGATTCCAATTCATAATATACCCCTATATTCCAACCTAAAATACATAAAAAATCCAATCATACACAATATTATCAACAAATAATTGAGACCAAAATTCGAGCACTAGATTAAATCTTCTTGTCCATTGATTGCTTCAAATAGATATTACAATATAACATGTCTCCTCATATATGTTTCTATAAATGCCTATGATGATGATATCAAAATTCGGTCTTGGTTTCTCTTTTATAAGAGAAGTAAAAAGCATCAAACCGTTACAAAATATGGCATCTTTTCAAAATTCATGCCTCTTTGTATAAACTAAACTAAACATTAGTTTTTATTAAAACATAAAACAAAGAAAGTAGATAACTAATGAAGTCCGTAAAATCTCCGTAAGGCACCCATGATCACTGAAGATTTGTTCAAGGTCCTTTCTACATATTAGTATATTTGAATGTCCGATTCTTCCACTGTGATAGCCCCAAGGCCTACTATTTGGGAGGACCCAAATACTCTTGCTCCCACCCATACATTGTATAATCATGCGGCCATTTGTATTCTTGAATTTTCAATATATTTGCAAGGTGAATCTTCCATCGACTGTCTAGTAATGCCTTGCCATCCATGATAAACTTAGAATATCTAGCATCCAACGCTATTACTCCATCCATGTTTAAGTCGAACCTATCAAGACTCAACTCACCATCCTTTTGTATGTGAGTGATGCAATGTGGAAAAATTTGGCCAAATTCACTCTTCCATTAATTGAGGTCCATGAATTGGTCATCATCTTTCAATATTTTTGGCAAAAACCACTGCTTCAGAGTATGAATTGAATCTATTCTTGTTCTATTCTTTTGGTCCTCTCCTGGTATATATCGGAATTCATCTATAACTATTTTGGCCATCTTCTATGTAGGTTTTAATGTTGTAGGAGCCTCAATACTCCTTTGTAAGACTCTGCACAAGATTACCAATGTGTGGTGTATGGGATACCAATTCTTAAAAAGGGGATCTAGTATGGGTACATGTGTTTTCATTTGACCAATTTACTATGTCAGTGAGGTGTAGAAATCATACACGCTTTCCAACTTATCCACAATTAGCTTTATCCTATGCTCGAGGACCTTCTCTAAAACATTGTAGATTTGATTTTTCACTCCTTCCTTACCCTCATTGTTGACTTTCTTTAACTCGTCAATCTTTGTCTAAGAATTCTCACTTGTTCAGTAGAAGAACTTTCTATATCAACTAGTGGAGTAGGAGGAGGCCAGTATAACATTATTTTCTTGTTCTATGAAGGGTCTACTCCTTTTAGTTGTTCCTTCAACTTCACATTTTCCATGAAAAATTAATTGACTTCATCATTTAAAAACTTTTATTCCTTTTTGTACTCTCCCAATCTAGCTTCCATCTCCTTAATTGCAACTTGGGTGAACATAGCTGAATGCATTGTCATGGTTGCAACTTCTAGAGGAGATGCATCCTTTAATGTTTTCACCATATCCATTCCTTTCATTTCTTGCACTATATCTAGTAACCTTGGTTTTTGTGTACTCTTTTTTTTGGCCCAAAATTATAATGTTTCAATCTTAGGGTTATACCCTATGCCACTTACCCCTTCATCCGAGTCAAACTCAACAATCAACATTTGGTCTTCTTGTGTGCTAACTTGATCAAGTAATTTTTTTTTCTTTAATTCCATACCAGGGACAATAAGTATATTACTTTTCAAAATCATCTCTTTAGCCTCTTGTGGGCTTACATCAATATTATCAATCCTTAATTCATTAAAATTTTGGGCTACTATCTGGTCATGTTGGGATTCCTCAACTCACATATTATTTATTTCAAGCCTCACTTCAAACTCTCTCATTTTCATCTTAATCCAAAAGTATTTAAATTCTAAGGTTTTGATAAATTCATCATCTACCAATAACTTGAGAGCTGCAATTACCCTCTTATCCTCATGAATTTATCTTTCTCCTTGTACCTGAATATTGGCTCTAGCTTCAAGCTCGTGGTCTTCAATTTCAGGCATAGGTTGGTCCACTTCAACATCATCCTTGAAATGTCTTAACACATTAACTGCTTCTTCTGTATCTCCAACCTCCTCACTTATTTCATAGGAAACAAGTGGCTCTATCTCTTGTGTCTTTTATTTTTTAGAAGGTGGTTGTTCAGGAGGTGATCCTAGAGAAACATGACATACTAAAATAGTATCTGGAGTTGGTTTTGTAATTATAATATCACTCAGTCTTTTGGGAGACAATTTGGAAGGTCTCCTAATCCCCATATCCATTGCATTCTTATATAATTCACAAAACTTATGAATCATCATTTCAATCCTCTTGAGAGGATCTGCTTCCTCTACGAAATACCCAAAGAAATCACTATGCTTCATATTTCTTTCTTCCTCAAACATTTTCTCCTCCTCTCATATACCTCTTGAGGAGTGAGACAATTTATGATTACATATTCTTCATAATCAATATGGTGAGTAACCATAGCCTTGGTAAGGATGGTGTTTCTTACAAAACTCATGTGACCCTTAGGGTCAAAAGTTCTTGCCTTTCCAAACTCTAAAAAGTACATTATTTTTAGATAGTTCTGCAACTCTTCAAGTGTATCAAATCCCACTGATAGTTCCCCACATGTTGTCAAATTGGGTAGAAATGTACCCTTCCTTTGTTTATGCATGACATCCTTTTCCATCCATAAAATCTGCCACATGAACTCTAAAAAGGCTAATCAAAGGGGGATAAAATTTTTCAATATATGTGGGGCCTATGGGCATCCATAAATCCTGATTATTGTGATATTTGGTAGAAAAATCCAATAATTGAAGTTATGAGTATGGCCTTGCTAAGGTTTAAAATCCAAAGGTCTTAATAGTTATAGCACAAGTGTGTGTAGTCTTGGTGGTGGGTGGCCAAGAAATCTCATAATTCTGTACACAAATTTATCATGGAATATCACATAATTTGAATTCTTACATCTGTTGTCCCCATATATAACACCATCATTGCACTCGCAGAAAATTCCCCTGCTGGTCAATCTTACCCAAACACATCCTTTTGCTCCATCTATCTTTATTCTAGTATAATATCAGGTGGCACAACAAAGAATATTGCCTAAATGTTATGGGGGCTCTATTTTACCTGACTTGCAAAAATTCTTCATGCAATACTTTCTCAAGATATGAGGCAAAATCATATTCAATGTTTGTCTTAGGGTTTTGGATCCTCATAGCCATCATCACTAAAATAACTAGCATTCACTCTTGTGCATCTATCCCAAGTACTTGATAGAGAGAAAAGTATGTTTTCTTGAAATAAAATTGGAAATGTGTGACAACAAATGGTTCAGTAGCAGAAAGGAATATAAGAATCACCCAATTGTTCACACCCCTTTTCGTGTAAATGGGGATTTCATCACTTCTATAGGTTCACCTCAATCTAGTATATTCTTCTTCACTTCTTTGGAAATCAATTTTAGTCAAGGCTTGTTTGTTTAGGTGAAAAAATTCAATGATGGCCGCTTTAGTCAACATAACTAATGGTGAACCATTTGGTAATCTCATAGACCTAGTAGCAGGATGATAGCTTCGAGCCAATACTCTGATGAAATCTACATCTATAAAAACATTTGGGATAATTAACTTGGAAAAATCTAATGCCCATGCATTTGCCACCAAAATCTTGTCCTCCCTTTTGTCATAAAAGTACCAAAACAATTCCCACCTAGAGATAGGGATAAGGGCATCTCTACAATCGTGAGCCACATCTCTAAAAGGTTTCTTAAATCCTTTATCGTTTGATTCAGGGAGTATATCCAGGATAGACTATTGTAAGGACTAACTTTAGATTCTTCCTTTTTAGTTTCAGGTTATTTCTTCTTGGGCAGCATGATGTTTAACTATCTTACTTCTCCTATACTTCTAAAATGTAGAATTCCAAACAATATTGTACTCGTAAAAACTAATTCACAACTTAACTATCTTACTTCTCCTATACATCTGAAATGTAGAATTCCAAACAATTTATACTGGTAAAACTTAATTCACAATGAGTTCTATGCACTTACTCAGGTTATGATGGTTGTAGAGCTTAACCTCCTTAAACTCCTAGCTCCCCACATGATAATTTTTGCAAATGAGTGCAAAGAGAATTTTGAATTCTTGGTTTAATGGCTTCTGAGCTCAATCATGTCAACACTAATATCAACCTTATTCCAAATATTTTTCTCATAGTTCGAGTTTGAACATGTACCATTGATTTAACAATATCAAAGGGTTGATGTGATTTGTTCATTTAATACCACTTTCTATAACTATTGTGAGATAGAGGGGTGTAAACCGATATACCACATGCTTCTTTGCATTTCACCACGAGGTAGCAGGATCCTTACCTCTATACCACAAGCTTGAATTGTTAAAACCACAGTATTGTGGTTTACATTAACGGTCATATATGGCTTACTGCCATACCGCATGCTTTGTCACATCCTTTCGTGGTATAGTGATTAATACCGCTCTATCGCATGCCTTTATGATCTTCCTCATGAGATGGCGGGTTACCCCGCTATACTGCACCCTTCATTTTTCCTTCTCATAGTATGACAGTTTATGATGTATTTAAATTCTCTCATACCACCCAACCACGTCGTCATCATAATACTTCTATGGTATGATGGTACATATCTTCATGTTGTCTATTACACACCACCAACCTACCAAGGGTTTATATTACTGCTGAGGGATCATGGTAATAGACTGTTAAAGGATTTGGAATGTTTTTAGCTAGACATATTTTTGCTTAAGTATATATCATGAATTTTTGGCTTTGTATAGGTCTTTTAGTGTCAGTCAAACCTAAATTTTTATATGTTTGTTTATAGTGGGAAGGCTTAGTCAAAAATAAAAAGGAATATAAGGGTCAAGACTCAGGCCATGGAGCTCAATGTTAATTGTGATGATGGAACTAGGAATTTTTTTTAGGTTCTAACACACCTCATGATGAACTAGACTATTTTTTCCTTCATCTTGCTTGTGTTATGTTTTTATGAGTTCTTTTATTGTGAATATATCCCTAAGGATTTTTTTTTTGATACCTGTAATTGTAAACATCTTCTTGGTTTTTTACTGCAAATTATTTTTAATCTATAAACTGAATTCTATTTTAAGTTTTCATTTGTAGTTATCAGTAGATTGGAAAGTCAACAGTTATCAACTTATTAACTCAATAAAATTTTATTGATTCAAGTTACTGATTTATACATTACTGTTTATTTGGACTTTATGAAATGAAGACAAGGACTATAAGGTGAAAATTAGATGATAGTGATCATAATGCTGAAATTCCAGTGACATAATATGAGCATGTGCGTAGTGAAAAAGTGACCAAGAATAATGAATGTTTTTTGAGTCTTGGTTTGACAAGAGGGAAAGTTGTAAATCCACTAAGTAGTATATTATTTGTTTAATAGCGTTTAATGAAATTTTATAGGAAAGAGCTTTATGTATATAAGACATAATATGATATTTTTTTTTGTTTTATAGGCAACAAAAGGAGTGCAAAGAAAATGCAAAGAAAAAACAAAAGGAAAGAAAAGATGCAGTGCCACCATCTTTTAGAAGTTGATGCTTTTGTGATTCAACAAATACAGTTGGTGAAAACAATAATTGTGATGATGTGCAACCTGGTATAACACATGGTGATGTGCAACCTAATATAGAACATGGTGATGTGTAGCCTGATATAGCACATGGTGATGTGTAGCCTAATATAGCACATGGTGATGTGCAATGTTGTGATCTCTTAAAACTAAGTCTAAGAGAGATTATTGAAAAACATCAGGGAAAAGAAATAGCAGGTCTACAAATGCTTTATTCGACATTAAAGGATGCGTTTGATGAGAAATATATAGAGAACAATACTAATCTACCTACTCATGCCACACCTGATGTGGCCAAGGAGCATGAAGTTATGGTTAATGAAAGTCATGAAGAGAGACCACTTGTATCTGTTGTGCTTCAGAGTGCACCTATTGCATCTAATTTTTTTGATGGAACTAGTGGGTCAACAAGAAATACTGATAGTGGTAATTTAATAGAAGATGTGGATGCTTTTTTCAAATGACAAAGATTGAGTCAATATTTGTACACATCTACAAAGAGGAATGCAAAAGAAAGAAAATTAGAAGGAAATAAGCCATTCTTGCTTAAGGTATCAAAAGATGGTGAGCCCATGGGGCCAAATACTGCAAACTAGTCCATCGAGTTGGGTGTAAGATGTAGGGCCAATTTGGATATTTGTAAATCAATTTTTGTAGAGCAAGATCCATGAGCTATGGAAAATGTTATACAAAAAATGGAAAATGCTTTTGAGACTACTAGTGGACAAATCTCTAGAAAATATTACAAACAAAGGATGAGGATTTTGATGAACAATTATAGATACAGTTGCATAAAAAAAATCATGGAGGGAAAAGAAAGGTTAGACTTCACTCTATCTCCCAAAGAGTGGGAGGAATTGAGAGAAAGTATGCATTCTGAATAATATTTGACAAAGAGTAATAGAGGAGAGAGAGCAAGAGATAATGTGAAGGCTGGATATACATTTGGCTGAGGCATGTTGCGTGCCAAAAAGGAAAAAAATGTAGTAAGTGTATGGATTTTTGGCTTAATTTACATTGTATTATTATTCTGATTTTTTATTGAAATGACTATATGTTGAAATTAACATTGTATTTTAGGTGGAAAATAGTAATAGAGAAGTAGGTGTAGAAGATAATCAATTATATGGAAACACTAGATGCTAGTAAATCTAAGAGTAGGATGGAGTGGAAATCTAGTTCGTCAACAAATATTTCACAACTATTTGTTCAATGCCCAGTAGGAGACTCTGTAGATCATGTCAACTCAAATGAACTAGGGTACCAAAAGGTAATGAGTTGCATATTTAGTCTCATTCATCAAGTTACACAATTGGTTGAATCCATTAACCCTATAGTTTTTGCATGGAATGAGCATAAATCCATCGATTTAGATGAGGTAAGAGGCTCTACTGATCTCATTTCTTCTTGTTTGGAAATTCTATATACAAATACCTCTTAATATGTAGATTATTGAAATATTATTGTTAGAGTGATCCAAAAAATGTTCTTTTGGACAAATTTATAGCTTGCATTTTTTACTTGACTATTGAATACTTTATATATTTTTTCATGATGATTAAACCACATGTAGAGAAATTTTATCAAAGCAATAGGAAAAAAAAAACACCTTAATGGTTTCAACAAAGATGTTGATATTGATAGTGATGAAGTGGACAAGAATGTGCAAAACAATCATCTTAGTTGTCTTGAAGTTGAGGTAATTAATATAATAGTTGTCAGTTATCTATCCCAATGTTTTGTCATTCTTCTTTTGGACAAAAAATTATAGCTTTTGCATTCTTTAAGTTGTAATTCAATCTATCCCAATGTTTTTTCATTCTTCATGCTTAAAATATTCTTTTGGACAAAAAAATATCTTTTTTCATTCTTTACGTGACATATTAATTTTTGCATGATGATTAAACCACATGATGCAGAGCAATTATATGAAAGTAGGACAAAAATAAAAAAGGCATTTTCAATAGAACTCTCTACAAAGTTGTACAACTTCATGCATACAATGATGTTGATAGTGCAAATTATGATGATGAACTCGACAAGCATGAACATAATATTCATAGTGGTAGTTGTGTTGAACTCGAGGTGAGTGCTATGAAACCACATGAAAGTAAGTACTATTCAAGTAAGTAATAGTTATTTTATTATGTAAATAAGGGTAATTATTACCTATTTGATAGAAGTTGGTTAGAATAGTAGTGAAGTGTAATTAGCTAGTATACATAGATTATGGAAATAAGGGAGAACATATAACTTACATATGGAAGCTTAGAGCTTAGTTGTAATAGAGTGTTTTATAAAAGCACATACAAAAACTGATTTGTTCCAAGACATAAGACATTACATATAGCTGTCAAAAACAATATAATGTGTATTTTTTTTTATAGACATTTATTGATAAACTCCAAGAAGGGGATAAAGTTGAGGTGTTGATCCATTTGATGGTGTTGCTGCAGGAATTGAGTGGATTCACTCACTATCTATTGTACATTGAGTCAAATTGAAAGGAATAAGAGATGCAAATGTAAGTATTTTAAAGGTTACAAGTAACATACCCCTTCCCCACCCAGACAAAATAGATGGAGTTGTCTGTCTGAAAGAGAAAGAAGGGACCTTCACATGGTGGTCACTAAAATATTTGACACAAATGATAGAGTGTTAGCCATAAGTGGAGAAGAGAAAAATAAGGGTTAGTAGTAGCAGAGTGTGGAGAGTGAAGTTGCAAATAGAGAATGTACTGAGCCTAAATAAGTTGAACCAAACAAAAACCATAAAATCTAATTTGTGTGTACATTCTATGAGTAGAACAAAGAATGTTCCATCTTACTACAACTATAATGTAAAACCCCTTGATTATGTTTTTCTCTTTTTGTTTGGGTTCTACTCATTCAAACTAGTGCATTATAGAAGAGTGGATATGTTGCTATGTAAACAATAGACACAGAGAATAGGGGTGCCAAAAAAAAAGTAAACACAGAGCATATAAAGAGGTGTAGAGAAGAGGAAAAGTTGCAGAGAGTGCAACATACATGTATGTGCAATTGCAAATAAGTTGTGGCATAGAATTATCATCAAAATTGTAATATCTTGCATAAGCAAAAAAAAGGCATTGTAACTCAATTTTCTCAGTTACAACATTGAGAAACACGCTTTGTAACAATACATTTTTCAAAGCAAAGACACATTTTTGTCTTGTATCTACTATAAGAACATATTTTCTCATTAAAATTTTAGTATTTTTCCTTCTCAATAGTTGTTTCATTATGTGCAAATGAATGATTGATTATGTTTTTCTATGTTTTTATATGTTTAATCTTCAATTAAATAATTGTCTCATTTCTAGCACTTATAGGCATAAATCAATGAACAAAAACAATTAAATAAACTACCAATTGACTAAATATACTACCAACTAAAAAAATCAATAAATAAATATGACTGAATATAATGATTATGCAATTAATACGCAATGTATCAATATACCTACCAGTTAACAGAAATTAGTTAACATAAACAATTAAATAAACTACCAAATTGATCAAAATGATGATTAAAATTAATGACTAAATACACTACCAATGGACGAAAATCAGTGAATAAAAATGACTAAATAAGTGACCAATTAACAACAATAAATTACTAAATGAACAACTAAATATACCAGTGAATAAAAAATGACTGGATAAGTGACTAGTTTAAAACAATCAATGACTAAATTAACAACTAAACACACCACCAAATCGATCAATTGGATGACTAAATGAATGACCAATTCGATCAATCAGATGACTAAATCAATGACCAAATAGATCAATTTGATGACTAAATCAATGACTAAATCGATCAACTAGATGACTAAATTAATAACCAAATCGATCAATCAAATGACTACAAATGGTTTAGTCATCAATTGGGTCACGTTATAAATGACTGGAAATAAACTACTATTGGTCACGTGACCATGTTCAGTCATTTATAAGTAGGTTTTAGTAGTTTTTTTAGTAGTTTATTGCTGTTTCTATATTAGTGTAAACATCTTGATCATTGCATACTTACGTAGATAAGGAATAGGACTCATCTGGATATCACACAAAATCACAACAACCACTAGCTAGTTAGTTAACAATCAAAATATTAGAAGTTTGATGTATAAGAACAATAATCACTAATGTATATTGTCGAACATAAAAGAACATAAAATATAGGACATAAACCATCAATGAATAATAGGATCAACAAGGCCACAAGGGATGGGGTCTTAGAAAGATAGGGTCCTATAGTTTGAAGGGTAGCTCTGTACAACTGCAATGTATAAATATTCCAAATCTCTATGCATAAGTTCTACCATAGAGTGTTTCATTGTTATTAGAGTATGAACATGTTAAGTTCCAATGCATGATTGCTAAGGAAAAATTGAATGTCTCCACACTTCACCGCATCACATTTTTTTTCCTTACAGTTTTAGATTTATGCTTTTGAGGGTTGTATTTCTATTCAATCCAAGTTTTAGATGATTTGGTGCACCGACAGTGTTTCTATAGATAACAATATGTTGTCTATGTTCCGACCACCTGGTAGATCAGTCTGTTAGTGTTTAAATGTTTTGTGCCAACAAGTACTTGATAAAATTTATGTAAAGAGGTTATATAGTGCATGATGGAATCTCATTGGACTCTTTGAATGCTCCAAAAGCTGGTAAGTGATCCTCTCTTATACAATATTATGTCAAGAATCATTGTTTTTGGGTATGAAGTATTTGCACTAGAGAAAATAATTTGATATAACAAGAAGGGTATAGATGTTTCAAGTATGAAGGTGTTGTCATTGATTTCAACTGGTTGTTGTTGTCATTGATGTAAACTATGTGTATGTAAGCTAGTTATTGATTATATATGTCGAGGATATTGATAAAATTGTAATAAAGAAGGTTTGTAGGTTGTGCATACATAATTGTGATGTTGAAGAAGTGCTATGAGTACAAGGAGTTATCCTTATGTTTCTATGTCTAGAGATGTGTTAGAGTGAAGTATGTTCTACAATGATGTTTCTGGTACTTGGTTTCCAAGTGCTTTTGAGAAAATTTGATAAATAGTGAAAACAATGTTATGCAGGTATTCAGTGTTTGCTCTGAGATGTGGTCCACATTTCTTCTGGGTTGCTTCTATGCTTATGTGGATATGAGGTATTGTTCATGGCTATTGATAGCTACTATATCTAGAATTTGGGCTTCTGGATCATTTTACAAGGTGAGTTAGTTTCACCAATATGTCAACTATGCATTTCAGTGTGTTTGGTTGTGGTCTGGGAGAAATGTATTTGCTCTATGTTTTTCCACATTTTGGTTTCATGACTTGCGGTTCTAAGAATATATTGATAAGGTTTCTCTCTTGCTTGGTTCAAAAGGAATTGAGATCTTGTGTTTTGATTAGAGGTAAAAAATGGGTTTTGAAGGGGCCCGAAACCCTTTACAAAATAAAGCAGTTGATAAAATAAGAAAACATCATTACGTAGCAATCAACCCAATGATAGAAACCCAATAGCCAAAAAGCAACCAAAAAGAGGGTAGCCAACTAACAACACTACATATTGTTTAGAATCTCTACAACTTCCATATCAGTAGAAACCATATTCTACGAATTATCTACAGTATTAGACACCTCTATACCAGAGGCCCCAGCTTGAGCTTTCATTCTATTTCTAGTTCTAACCCCCAACCCACCAATTTTTACCCCATCACTCAAAGCACTACCTTTAACATCATCCTTCTCACCATAACAACCCATATCCAACAACTTACCCCCAACAACAGTATCATCAGCAGACATAGTTTCTTTTCTCTTCTTCACAGTAACCAAAGGGGAGATCACCTTGGCAGAATCCGAAATGCCCAAGACCTTAGAGGAATCTCCACTCTTCATCACAACTTTCCACATTTTATCAAATTTATCCTCAAGGGATAAGATTCTACCTTCCAAATTCTGTTTCAAATTAATGGTTTCCTCCACCATAGTATTAGCCATAATATTAAGAGACTCCATCAGATTACCAATTTAGCTTTGGATAGCAGGGTCCTTAGCCTTACTAGCAACACCTCTAATTCTAACATTAATCCTATTGATCTCATGAAAGAACCACTTAAAAAGTTTAAACTGCACATTAGCACTCTCACAGGCCGAGCCCAACACATCAGACAACTCCTCCCTATCAAAGTTATCAACCCGTTTCCCCACAACAAAATCCTCATTAGAAGAGCTAACATGAACCTTATGAATAGAAATATCCTTACCTTTGACAAGAGACTTCATCTTTCGAATGGAGCAAGAAATTTCCTCTGTAACAGTCTTCCTTTTCAACATCCTATCCCCATCCACTTTGCAAGTTCCCTCAGCATTTCCACCACCCACAACCCTATCCTTCCCCTGCTTCATCCCAATGTTAGCACTCAGAGAGGCCTCACCATAGATACCTCCAACCAGGGAAAGAGGGAAACCCTTCTCCAAGATTTGGTTGGAAGTTCTCAACACCCTTCTCTTTTGGCTCCCCTCCTTAGTCTCCTACACATGTCTAGTCATTGGGGGAGGAGAGGAAGCTTCCCCATAAATTTAATTTCTGTCCTTAACCCCCTTAGGATGAGCATTCACAACCACATCATCACTGCAATTAGTATAACCCTCTTTATCATCCGACTTTCTATTCCTAGTTTTACTCAGAACAGGGGAGGAGGGTCCCTCCTCAAAAGAGGCATAGGAATCCGGGACATAGTCAACATCATCATCCCTATCAGACTCAGTCTCTTTGCTCAAAATAAGCCTCCTCTTCTTAGCTTTGTTACTAACCCTTTCCTCTCCCAAATCCATCTCATAACCCTCCTGGGGTTTAGCAATATTTTCATTTAGATACACAAGAGTTTTGTGCACCTCATGCACTTTGAAATGTTCATAGATTAGGAGAATTAACCCCACATGCAAGACATGGTTCATGGGGTTTTTCATATGTTCCTTAATCCTAGTGTCAAGCAACATCAAAAAATAGTAAGGAAAGGAAACCCATTTCTTATGCTAGAAATGGTTTAGCGAAAGGAAATGGTAATTGTTAATCATCGTATACCTTCCTTCCAAGGTGACATACCTCATAATCAATTTTGCCACATCACACCACAACACTTTCAAAGAGCTCCTCTGATAACCACCACTCTTCACCTTTTTCAAAAAAATAGCCTCATTCCCTTTGGAGAAAATAGACATCGCATCCTGTGAATCTTTTTTGTCTCTAAACACCTTCATACCCTACATAGCCAAACCAAATTGAGATCTTATGTTGCTATTGATGATTTTATGAGTTATAATGTATTTCAGTGGTTAACAGGGTTATTCAAATGTACAAAATGATTATTCTTTTCAAGTGAATTGCATTGCGAAGCTTCTAGATGAATTTACATGTGTTCATTGCATACTCCATACCATGTTCAAGTGAAGTTTGTTGTTTGGAAAGGTTGGACTGAGTTAAGGATGCGTGTACTTAATTTTTTTATGTGTTTGCATGGGTGTTGGCCAAATTTGGGTTAAATACTACTTGTGAAGTTCATGGAAGAATGTTGAGGTGTGTTGTGACTCATTTAGGTCCTCATTAAGAATGTGTTTGGGTTGCACTCATTCTCTTCCACCGTAGGAATGCTTTGGCGCTGACGTAATTTGAATTTGTAAATGAAAAATTATGTATGGACGACCTTGGAAGGGTTTCAAGGTTGAAGATGGTATAAGTATGAGTTGAGATGTGTGTGAGAGATATAGAGAGATGTGAGATATGTGTGTGTGATGCAAGTTTGAGCAGATCAGTGTGAATTTCGAAGTGTTGAGTTCTGGAAGGCAGTGAGCTGAAGGTGGACTCTATCTTTCAAGCATATCTACAAAAGTGTGAGAAAATTGTGGTGGAATCTTTGTTGTATTGAGATAGTTTTCTCTCAATAACAACTCTATTCTATCTTCTTTGTAATTTTGTGGAAGTGATTCCTCATTGGACAATATGTCCTATCTTGGCAGTGATCCTTTTTGGCAGTGAGCCTCTGTATTCGGTTTTGGAATTATTTATGTTGTGAGCTAATCCTCACCGAGGTTTTTCCCTCAATGGGTTTTCCACATAAATCTGGTGTTCATGTGTATATGTTTTATTTCTTCTAGTTTTTGTTTATGTTTTTAATGATTAATCACTAGTAGTGCAAAGGTTATGTGAATGCTTGTAAATCTAGTTCTTCTGTTGAGGGTTTTGATTACTAAAATTGCTACAACTGATTCACCCCCCTCTCAGTCATCTTGTTCAACAATTGGTATTAGATCAAGGTTCCTTGGAGAAGAGCTTAACCACTTAAGGAAGGTTTGAGATGATGAAGAAGATGACTATTGAGTGCCCTAGGTTCGATGACACTGACTATGCATTCTAGAAAACAAAGATGGAAGGATATTTGGCATACTATGGATATGAGATCAAGAAGTCTATTAAGAACCAGTATGTTGCTCCTGCAAATGGTCCAAGTATTGTTCATGAGATCAGAATGCATGAAATCAACAATAAGACAAGGTTTATTATTGTAAATAACCTTTCACATTATGAATCTGAAGACTGCTAAAGAGGTTTGGGATAAGTTAGAAAATATGTATGAAGGAGATGAAAAGGTTAAAAAAGCAAAGTTGTAGAACTTGGAAGCACAATTTGAGATCCTACGAATGGGAAAAGATGAGAACATAAAATCCTACATGCAGAGTGTAGATGATCTGGTAGATGGAATGAGAGGACTTGGTGCACAAATAAATGAATCTAGGATAGTGAATAAGGTACTCAAAACTCTCCTTGATATATATAGTGAAAATGCATTTGCTATAGAGGAAATTGTGGATTATAATACTTATACTAAAGATCAGTTGATTGGTACTCTAACCTCATTTAAAATGAGAAAATTTGGTTTGAAAAATGGAACAAAGACAAAAATTTCTTTCAAGATTTCAAAAGTGGAATATCCAAATGAAGATAATCTTGATGAAGTGGAATAAAATTTTGTAAGAAGAATGAAAAAGGGCTCCGATAAGTATCAAGGTAAATTACCATTCAAATGTTTTAGTTGTGGTGGTATAGGTAATTATGCTTCAAGATGTTTGGAAAGAGCTAAAAGAAATAAACATAGAGAAGGTAAGGAAAATAAAGGAAAGATGATCAAAAGAGCATATTATGTCAATGAAGATGTTGGCATTTCTAATGATGAGTCCAATTATAGAGATTTTGATGATAATGAATGATTGTTCATAACTTTAAAATATGAATCTACTACTGCTAACACTAAAAGATGTGTGAAGGAAAGTGCTCCATAGAAAGTTGAAGGTGTTGTGGTTTCCGCTCTTCATGCTAAAAAAGAAAAGAACTACTAGGTCGTTGATAGTGGCTACACAAATCACATGACTAGTGACAAAAGTAAGTTTTCTAAACTTGAAAAATATGATGGAGGCTTAGTTATGTTTGGAGATGATTCTGGTCCAAAGATCTATGGGATAGGTTTAATCAATTTTAATGGCAAGAATAATATTGATGGTGTCTACTTTTTTAAGGGTTTGAGACATAATCTCTTGAGTGTTGGATAGATGTGTAAAAAGGGATATAATCTTGTGTTCAAGGATGAAAAATGTGAAATCAGAAAAGGGTCCAAAACTGTGATTATTGTTGGAAAGAATATTGAAGGAAACATTTATCAACTTAAAGGTGTTGATGGGAATTTCTTTATGTCTCAGATTAATGATAGTTGGCTATGACACCAAAGGGTGTGTCATATGAATTTTGACAACATGGTGAGAATTAGTGCAATACAAGCTGTGAGAGATTTACCAAGAATTGTGAAGCCTATTAATGCAATCTACAAGGACTGCCAGTTTGGAAAGCAAGCTAGAAACAACTTTAGGTCAAAGGAAAAATCTACTATCGGACTACTCGAATTGATTCATATAGATATTTTTTGTCCTACAAGGGTGAGAAGTCTACAAGGTAATAGGTATGCTATGCTTTTGATTGGTGATTACTCTAGAATGACATGTGTTACTTTTCTTAGAGAGAAATCTAATGCATTAGACAAATTCAAGGCATTTAAGGTAATGGTTGAGAATGAAATAGGTCTGAAAATAAAATGTTTGAGGTCTAACAGAGGTGGTGAATTCACCTCCAATGATTTTAACATGTTTTGTGAAGCCCATGGGATAAGAAGACAATTATTTTCCCCTAGAACTCCTTAGTAGAATGGAGTTGCTGAAAGAAAGAATAGGACAATTCAAGAAGCTGCTAGATCAATGATAACAGAGGCATGTCTTCTAGAAGTTTACTGATGAGAAGCAATTCACACTGTTTATGTGTTTAAACGAGTTCAAGAAAAAGCTAACAACACTAAGACCCCCTATGAGCTATACTGTGGAAGGATTCCTACTGTCAAGTATTTCAAGGTATTTGGAAGCAAATGTTATATCAGGAGAGATGAAGAAAATATAGGAAATTTTGATGCTAGATTTGATGTGGACATTGTCCTTGGATACTCTACCAAAAGAAAAGCTTACAAATGTTACAATAAAAGGTTGAGAAAGGTTGTAGAAAAAGCAAATGTCAAGGTTGATGAATTATTGAAGCATTCAATTGAAGTTGATGGATATGTGTCAGATGAACCAAATTATAGAGAATTAGAAGAAATAGTTCAAGAACAAGACGTGTAGAATGAAGAAGAAGCTCCGAAAAGGGTTCCTAAAAACCCTAAGCATGGGCAAAATACATTCAAAAGATCAGATCATTGGAGATAAGAGGAAAGGTGTATTGGCAAGAAGAAAAACTGTTGACTCTGAGGTAAATTATTGCTTACTTTCTGAAGTTGAGCCTAAAACAATAAGTGATACATGTAAGATGAACATTAGATGAAAGCAATGGAAGAAGAACTTATGCAAATTGAGAAAAATAAAACTTGGGAATTGGTTCCTAGACCAACAAACAAGAACATAATTAGAAGCAAGTGGGTTTTCAGAAACAAATTGAATGAGAATGGAGAAGTAGTAAGAAATAAGGCAAGGTTTGTGTGTAAGGGCTACTCACAAGTGGAAGGTATAGATTTCCAGGAGAAATTTGCTCTGATGGCTAGAATGGAAGCTATCAAAATGTTTTTGGAATTTTCTACTCATAAGGACTTTAAAGTTTACCAGATGGATGTGAAGTCTGCATTTTTGAATGGTGAGTTAGAAGAAGAAGTCTACATGGAATAACCAGAGGGATTCCATTTGTCAAACCAACCGAATATGGTTTGAATATTGAAAAAGGATTTATATGGATTGAAGCAAGCTACCAGAGCTTGGTATGCAAGATTGGACAAATATTTGATTTAGCAAGGTTTCAACAAAGGTATTGCAGATAGCAATTTATATTTCAAAATTGAAGAGGAAAAGATCTTGATAGTAGTTGTGTATGTGGATGGCATTATTTTTGAAGGAAATGAAACTATGTGTAAGATGTTTTCTGAAGAAATGCAAAAAGAGTTTGAGATGTCTATGTTTAGTGAGATGAATTTATTCTTTGGACTGCAAATCAATCAAACAAACAAAGGGATTTTTATCTCACAATCAAAGTATGCAAAATAAATATTGAAGAAATTTGGGATGGATGGTTCCAAACCGATATGCACTCCTATGGTAATTGGTTGAAAATTGAGCAAGCACGATGATTCACGTAAGGTTGTTCAGAGAAAATACATATCAATGATTGGAGGACTATTGTATTTAACCACTACCAGATTGTATATCATGCATGTAGTTTGTATTGTGGTTAGATTTCAAGAGGACCCCAAAGAAACACATGTTGTAGTTTTCAAGAGGATATTCAAATTGTGTGTAGGTAAAATATGATTCAGAATAACAAAATCAAATACACCTTCATGCAATGTATTACATAAAAGGAAATCTAAATAGCAAAATTAAAAGCTACATCTATTCTCTTAATTCATTCCATGGTTCTCTAATCTCAAGGACCCCTGCAAATCATGCTCTCAGATCTTATTAGTGCTGCACATGAACCTGCAAAGATTGACAACTTAAGATACACGATGCTATGACGAAGTCTACATGCCTATATTTTTGTATTTTTGTATTTTTGATGATTGAAGACTAAATGATCCTATGATGAGATAATACTAAAATCCAAATGCTGCTAAGATTGATGATGATGATCTAATGGAATAGCTTTATGAAAGATGAAATGAACTAAGCTATCCAAAATAAAATTTCCATTATAACTCTATATGAACTAAAATACAAAACTAAGCTACAACGCTCTCCAAATTTCTCTCAAATGCACTATGAATTCTGCAGTATAAGATTATCAAATTTTACTTATTGAAAAACTATAGCGATGAGTCCTATTTATAGATTTTCCAAGGCTCAAGGTGATGTGGCAACAATGGATGGTTGAGATTGTGATCCTACGACATCAACAATCGAGCATCGGGAGGTTAGAGGGAATCAAGGAGATGGTTCCCTTTAGCAAAACAATTTGCCAAGTGTTTAAGGGAATCACAAAGAAGGAAGGGCCATATGTCTCAATTAGTTCCAAATTGGTTGTAAAGTTGTTGAAGATAATTCATATTTTTCAATTTAGAAAATTCATTTTTGTGAGACACATGATGAGGTGGCAGGTGAGTTGGAGGTTCTTAGAGGAAATATGTAGAAATGTGCTTAAATTGAATTAAAAATTCAATTTAAATGGAGATGGTAAATTAGCAAGATGCCAAATTAATTTATTTGTGCATTTTAACCAATTTGAGAAGAATATGATTTAGAGGCCAATTCGAATTTAAGTGGAAGAGGGAAAACCAATTAAATAAAAAATTGATTTAATTTGTTCATTTAATTAATTTAGGAAGAAAGTGAATTTTGGAAAAGAAGAATTAGAATAATGAACCATATAAATAAATTTAACAATTTATTTATAATAGTAGAGGAATTAAGAATATTAATTAAATAGCAAGTATTTAATTAAATTATGCTCCAGACCATTTTTGCGTGCATACATTTTGCCCCTCTTTGAAGTGATGTACATAGCCACATTGCTTCAAAGAATTAATTTTTCTGACCATGATGATAAAAATTTCGACATGCCCCAGACTCTGGTTTTGTAGCGATGATGAAAGGATGCCCCCTCGGGAGGTAAATCAAGGATTTTTGAATTTTTGATGATTTTTTGACGATTTAAATGATTTTTCTATGACATGTTGATGATTGAACGATTTGATAAGGGTGACCTGGTTTATCTCCTGAAAATGATGAAGAGTTCCGCCACACTATTGATTAGTTGATGCAAAGACCCATTTGAAAAATTAAATAAAATCCCACCATAATTACCCCTAAATTAACCTTTAAAAGGTCAAAAAGGGTAAAATATAAGTTCATTTGTAGCTTGAGCATTTTGAAAACTGAGAGCCTGCAGAGCAAAGATGGATAGAATTCCATGCCACACACTCAGATTCGAGCGAGTTCACTACCATCAGTGTCTAGCCACGTATGGACCTCCGATACATACCCTGAGAACCTCTTTTTGAATTTTGAAATTTGAATTTTCTTGCTTAATTTGCATTTAAAAATTTAGTTATTTCACTCGTTTTAGTGCATAGGGGTAGAGTTTCACCACATAGGGTACCCGCTTCAACACATAGAATCCATGTAGTAGCTCATCTAGTTATGTTAGAATCCAAAACTAGAATAGTGCATCCAGAACCCGCTTCAATGCATTAGGTAGTTAGATTAGCACATAGGGTTTTTAACGCATCAATAAGATAGTCGCACATAGGATTGATCAAGTAGCGTATCCGAGAAACGACACATCGAGATTCTATTTTGGTGCATGCGATCCATTTTCCAGTGCATCCATGGAATGGCACATCAAGATCCTGTTCTGGTGCATCCAACAGTTTTTCTAGCGCATCTAGTAAATCAGTGCATAGCAACCCTATTTTAGCGCATCCAACCAAAATTGATGATTTTGATGATTGATGACCATGTTAGCCGATGATAGGATGATGTTGATTGATAGGTTGATGATCATCCTCATGATAGGCGAGGAACGATGAATATGATAGGCTGATTGATCGATTGATTGATGATCGTCCTCATGGTAGGCGAGGAATGATGAATAGGATAGGTTGATTGATTGATCTCATGACAACTGAGAGTCGAGCAATAGGATAGGTGATCCTCGAGATTTGATCAGAATCTCATGCAAAATGATTTGATTAGATGATGTGCTGATTGATTGATTTACTAACTTGATGCTTTAATTTTACTCTAGGAGGGTGGTTTAGGGAACCTTTAGGTTCGCGAGTGCTTTCCAGGGACATGGGACATGATCCCATAGCTGACTCTGACAAATCTTGCCATCATTTATCAATGTGGTCTTACTTCATTGATAGAGATGGCCTAGTACCAGATTAATTGGGGGCTACTGACAACACTTGCAGAGAGATGGCACATCGACCACAACACTTTTCATTTGCTAACTGGAGAGATGACAATGACCCCAAAGGATGTATATCGGATATTGATGATACTAGTTGTTGGGGAGCTAGTTGTTTATGATCATGAGGAGTAGGGGGCACAAATGCAATTTTCTAGGTATTTCATAATGATCAGTTTCTTGGATATGAGATTTCGTGGTAGGAGTTGATTGCTTCCGGGCGGGATTTACCATGTGTTCTAGCTGGATTCATTAGAGGATTTCTTTGTCCCGACCATAGGTTGAAGGGCTTCTCAGTGGGTTGGGGATAAGTTCTGGATAGCATGATTTCTCATGAAATGAGGTATGCTTGGGGATCATGCATGCTAGCACATTTATACCATGGCTTGCACTAGGTAGTCTATCTTCGGGCGAGCAGTCTTGCAGCAGGTTGCACACTGTTACAACTCTAGGCCTGGGAGCACATAGCTATCACACGACCAGTGGGAGGTAGGGCTCAACTAGTAGGATGACCATATGTTTTTGGATACACAGGGCCACTTGTCCTGCATAAGCTGGGAAAGTTGGAGTATTGGAGGCGGGTCCTGGATGAACTAGACACAGTGATCTGGTGCCCCTACTTGATTGTGAGGCCTGGGCAAAGGATGGTTCAGAGTTGTCGTATTCTTTTTGCAATAGATATCTGATTGGTCAGACACCATATGTCATTGAGTGATTTATTTTTGGCAGGGTTTATAGACAATATGACCACATTCAGGGGATGCCACATGGGGTAGCACATTATGCTAGGCATAGGCAGGATATACTAGAGTGGGGGCTAGCCCTTGACTATGATGCAGCTTGTACAGAGTATTACGACATGCAAATGATATATTGACAGTACCATCCTGAGGTTGTGGATGTCCACATGATAGTTGACTATGCTAAGTATTTTCACATGCATCCATTTCCATGGATTTCCAATCCAGACGAGCTTGCACCGATTCTGGAGGTAGGCAGGAGAGTAGGGCCGACTGTGCAGCCGAGGGGAGGAGATGGTGGTGGAGAGGAGGCCGAGGACGAGGCTGGGGGTGATGGAGGTGATGTTTATGGGGATGGAGGAGGAGGGGGAGGTGGAGATGGGGGTCGTGATGGTGGAGGTGGAGGTGGTGGTGCACCAAACTTTGAGGTTATCCCCAAGAGGAGGAGATCAACACCAGGCAGGCAGCAACCAATTTGGATTCCCTTCTAGAGACAATAGGAATGGATAGCTGGGTTATAGGGTCAGGTTCAGACATTGCAAGGCCAGATCCAGATGCTACAAACATAGCTTGCCTAGGCCTAGGCTTAGATTCAGGCACAAGCTCCAACATAGGTGCAGATTTAGGGGCAGATGGTACAGCTACAGGCCCGAGTAGCTACTCTTACTATAGAGAGAGATGTTGTGAGGAGGTAGGAGGCACATGCTATAGTAGTGGCGGATTGGATTCAGACATCGTCTCAAGGTATTGGTACTATCGATTTGGTTAGAGAGCTTAGAGAGTCCACCAAGAAGCCAAATATTACAAAGGTAGGTATCACGAGGTCATACCAGTAGAGCAGTGGGTTAGTTATGCCAGATCTAGATCTAGGCACTCCCATTCTCACACCACTAGCAAAGGGGTCACACAACCACTTCCACCAAGCGGACCTCCACCAAGGCCAGGGCCAGGAGGGGAAGACGGTGTTGGAAAGAGGCTTGCCACATCAGGTGATAGCACTACAGGATCCCATGGACATGTTTGATTTGTTATACTTTGATTTAGAGACTCGACTTTGTGCCATGTTTTTGATGTATCATTTCACAGTTGATATCATTGTATACTTGACATGTTTTTATGAGGTTATATGATATGCAACAGTGTTCGATGATCTATGTGTTGATGTTTTATTATGGATGAATGCCTTTAATTTATGTTCTATGTGATGCTGCCATGTTCTATATGATTATGTTATGGATGCATGAATGGATGATGATGCTTTACTTTTAATATGTTTATGAATGATGTGTTTATGAGATGGATGCAAATGATATGAAATGTGTAATTTTTCATATGTATATATCGATGTATGGATGAAAATGGTTTTATTATGGGATGCAGATGTATGGTTGCATGTATGGATATGAATAGTTTATGAATGCAAATGTGATACATGTAGATATATGAATGTATGATTTTATGTTATGCCACTATGAATGTTATGATGCAAATGAAATGTAATGCACTTTTTTGTATTTTTGGTATTTTCTATGCAAATATGTGAAATGGATTATGCTCATGAATGCAAATGGATTATGATGTTATTATGGATGATGAATGGATATATGGATGAATCATTTATTATGACCTTGATGTGATGATATGATTTATGATTGAAGATGGTATGCTTTATTTTTGGAATTTTTCAAATGAAAATATTATAATGAATGCATGAATGATTTGTGATAGTGAATGTATGATAATGCTTTCTAATGAAATGGAATGGGAATTGTAATGCAAATGAATGCTTTTGTTTTGTTTTTGTTATGTCAAGTATACTCAATTCTGTAATAAGAAATAACATCAGCCTTGAGAATTACCAGCTTAGAAAATCTATAATGCAAATGCAAACTAAAATGAATGTAATTATATCTATGCAATGTTGTCATCTTATTCATTGTGCTTATTGTCATCATTGCACGTTTTATTATGTTGAAATATGGTACAAATATTGATGGCATAATTTAGACCATGATGACCTGAGTATAACTTCCATACAACTTCCATTGAGATTTGATAATGCAAGATAACACAAGCATCTAGGTATAATTAGACCAAGATGACCTGAGTATCACTTGTGTAAACAAACAAGAGTTAATCATGTTCCTATGAAAATTCAGAATGTCATCAATGATACCTTGTAGAGCATGTCCCATAATAATTTGCATAGTAGTAATGATTGACTCACAAGTAGCAGACAAAGAAAAATATCATTCTTGATCATAGTGCCTCTAGTTTGTGACATCATTGAGGTACTCCCTAGAAATGATAACAACAATCAAGATACGCCAATTGAACATTTTTGTTAAAGTAATCTAACCATGATTCAGAAGATGATTTTATAGTGATGAGTTGATTTGATTTGGCTTGATATTTGATGTTCAAATTTTGATGGTTATTACGATTGCTGCTTTTGGATGCTGTGGTTTGTTGCTTGCTTGCCTATTGTTTTACACTCAATGTTGATTTACCCCTAGTGAGATCAAGATTTTCCCCCAGAGAGAAAAAACCAAAATTTATTATGGATATGTACAATGAGAACCAAGTCAGGGTGGGACAACCACAATAGCAAGATATCGATATGAAGCTTGTTGCAAGATAGGTGTGAATGTGTAGTGGTGGCAGAAGCAGACAGTCAAGACACTCGAATAGACAGAGAAGCCGACCTATCACAAATAGTGCATGTTTACCAGGTTTTCACCATTTATTTTGATTGTACTTTTAAGATTTTATGATTTTTTTGCTCTTACCAAGATGTCTATTTGCCAGGTTTTCATCAAGACAACCATTTTTTGATTTTTTTTTGTATTTTTGTATTTTTCTGATTTTTTAAAAATGTTTTAGGACTTTTTTTGGTTTTTATGTTTATTTTAGGACCTTTTCTGCTTTTTATGATTTTTTCCAAGAATTTTAACATGCATTAGATGCATTATGTGTAGAAATTCTTCAGATGAAGACTGTTCATTGGTTCTTCAAACAGATCCCCCTCTGGTGTAGATAATTGATATGCCCCCGATCCAAAGACCGATACTACAACAAAATGACCTAACCAATTAGGTTCAAATTTTCCTTTATTTTCTCAGTCCTGCTGATTATAGGGATTCTATTTCAGTACCAGATCACCTACTTGAAATGTCCTAGGTTTGACTTTCTGATTGTAGCTTCTGGACATTCTCTACTGATATACTTTCAGGTGATCTACTGCCAGTACGTTCATCCAACAACTCTAGCTCCTGTAGTCTAGACACACGGTAATCTTCATTTGAAATGAGACCTTTCAAGGACACACAAAGTGATGGTATCTCAGCCTCGATGGGTAATACTACTTCAGATCCATAGAGAAGTGCATATGGTGTGGCTCTCGTGCGTGTTCAGATGCTTGTATGATAGGCCCATAGAGTAGGGTTCAGTTGAACATGTGAGTCACGTCTAGCATCTTTGACGATTTTCTTTTAGATTTTTAGGATTGTTTTGTTTGAGGCCTCAGCTTGGCTGTTCCCTTGAGGGTAGTAGGGTGTAGAAAATCGATGCTGGATATGAAATTTTTCACAGAATTCCTGTACGTCCTAATTCTTGAAAGGTCTTCCATTGTCAGTGACAATAGATTGAGGGATACCATACCTACAAATTATGTAGTTCAAGATGAACGATGAGATCTGTTTCCCTATGACGGTGATCAAAGGCATGACTTCAACCCACTTCGTGAAGTACTCTATGGATCTGATGATGAACTTGTGTCCATTGGATGAGGATGGGTGAATTTTACCTACAAGATCCAACCCCCATTGAAAAAATGGCCAAGTTGATGCAAAGGGTTGCAATTCTTGTGCTAGTTCATGGATGAGATTACCGTGGATCTGGCATTTTCGACATGTCTTGAAAAATTGAAAGGCTTCTTTCTCCATAGTTGGCCAGTAATATCCCAGATAGAGGATTTTATTGGTGAGGGTCAGACCACTTGAATGAGTGCCACAAATACCCTCATGGGCTTCACATAAAGCTTTTTCAGACTTGTCACTTTCTAGAAATCACAATAGAGTTCCATCAAGACCTCAACGGTAAAGTACATTCACTATAAGTGTATGATGGGTAGATTGGCGGATGAAAATTTGTTTCTGGTTGCGAGAAAGATTGGGAGGAAGAATATCATCTTTTAGGTAAGTGTAGATATTTTTCGTAGATGGAGGTATAGGCATTGTCTAGGTGGAAAATAAGTCAGGACTTAGAGTCATCGTAGGAAAGGGTAAATAATTGCTCCACCATGAACTCATAGCGGTCGTGTTTTTTTGGAATCTGCAGCAAGGAAGCAATTGTAGCCATAGCATCAACAACTTTGTTGTTACTCCTTGGGATTTGACCAAATTTGATTTTGAAAAATACTTCTTGAAGTCATAAATCATTCTCTTATAAGGCATTATCTTGTCGTCTTTGGTTTGATAATCAGCGTTGACCTGATTGATGATTAATTGAGAATCCCCATAAACCTGGAGCTCTATGATTTTCCATTCCACAACTATCTTGATTCCGATAACGAGTGCTTCATATTCGGCAATGTTGTTGGTACAAGGAAACATCAAGCGATAGGATTTTGGAATGGTGTTCCTTAGGGGAGTGATGAATAGGATTCTTGCTTCTGATCCATGCTGAGTGAAGGAACCATCAAAGTATAACACCCATTATTTTGTTGTTATTTTTCAGGACATTTGCATCTAGAAATTCAATATGGAGGGGATGATAGTCATTAATTGGTGCCTCAGATAGTTGATTGATGATGGCTTGCCCTTTGATAGCTTTTTTGTCAACATATTAGATGTCGAATTCACTGAGTACCATTACCCACTTCGCCAGTCTTCCTGTCAGATTTTCTTTGCTTAGGAGATACTTCAGTGGATCTATCTTGGCTATGAGCTTGACTGTGTGAGTCAACATATAATGTCGTAATTGTTGGGTAGAAAACACTATAGCTAGACAAGCTTTCTCAATGGATGTATAATTGATCTCATAACTGTTCAAAGTTCTAATGATGTAATAAATTTGTCTCTCCTTCCCTGTTGAATCTTCCTATGCCAAGAAGGCTCCTAATGATTGGTTAGTAGTGGCAATATACAATAAAAGTGGCTTCCGTTCTATTGGAGGTGCTAGAACAGGTGGACTCATCAGGTATTTTTTTAGTTGGTTGAATGTTTCTTCACACTTTTCATCCCATTGAAAGGAATCATTCTTGTGCAATAGATGAGTGAAAGGATGGGTCTTGTCAGCCAGTTGTGAAATGAACCTTCTGATGGACTGGAATCTACCTTGGAGGGACCTTAACTAATTGATGTTTTTTTGGGGAGGCATCTCCATTATAGATTTCACCTTTGCGGGGTCTACCTCAATACCTTTTTCTGACACTATATACCCAAGTAGCTTTGCTGACATTACCCAAAATACACATTTCTTTGGATCGAGACAAACATTAAAATTCTCCAGGTGAGTGAATGGCTTGTCTAATATCTCTAGATGTCCTTCTCTAGTGTAGGATTTTTCCAACAAATCGTCTACATAGTCTTCCATGAAAGTATACATCATTTCGTGGAAGATGGTTGTCATAGATCTTAGGTATGTGGCCCCTACATTTTTTAACCTGAAGGGCATGGTGTTCTAGCAGAAGGTTCCCCATGGGAAAGTGAAGGCTGTATTATCTTGATCTTCAGGATCTATCTTGATTTGGTTATATCCAGAAAAGCCATCCATTAGTGATAACATGCCATGTCCTACTATTAAGTTCACAATGATGTCTATGTTAGGCAAGGGGAAATCATCTTTTGGGCAAGCCTTGTTGAGATCTCTAAAGTCAGTACAAATCCTTATGCTGCCATCAGGTTTTGAAATAGGCACAATATTTGATATCCATTCTGCATAGTCAATAGGCCTAATGAATCTAACATCCAATAACTTCTTTAGTTCAGCCTTCACCAATAGGGCAATGTAAGGATGCATTTTTCTCAACTTTTGTTTGATTGGTTTGATTCCTGAAGGGAGAGATAAATGGTGTATGATGAGGTCTGGATCTATCCTTGGAATGTTTGCATACGACTAGGAAAAGTTGACTTGTCAGTCTTCAAAGAACTTGATAAAGCTGGGATTTTCTATTTCTGTCAATGGTTCCGCTAGATGAAGAGTTCTTACTATTTCTGCATTGCCGACATTGATAGACTGTGTTGGTTCAATTAGGAATTTTGATCTCTCCTAGAAGTGCTATGGGAGAGTGTCAAATTTCCCATAATTTGAAGCCTCAGAGAGGTTTTCACCATCAGATGCACTCTTTATTTTTACTCTTTCTTGATCTGATACTGCCATGGAATGGTTTTCACCACTAGATCTTTCTTTTATTTCATTTATTCTGTAGCTGGGAAATTTGATACTCCCCTGTTGTGAAGCTCTGCTATGATGTTCAATGGTGGATACCATTTTAGGATTACTAGTGCAGAGGAAGTTTATGATGGCCTCATCATTTGTAAAGGTGGGAATATTGAAGGGTTCAGTTTGGTTCCAATCTATTAGTTCAGGATGTAGTAATGGCAAGGGATCATCAGAAAAGTTTAGATCAGAGAACGTAAGGATCCTAATGACAACATTAACATCAAATAATATTATGGCCAAATCAAGGTCTATGATGTTGTTCTCTTCCGAATGATTTGTATCATTGCGACTTTGGTCATCTTCACTTGAACCATCAATATTGTGCAATCTGAATTCAAGTGGTCTAAGTCTTGAGCCTTGTCCCTCCTTGAGCGTGGAAGTATACTTATGTATCATATCAATGTATTTTTCATGGAAGGACTCTTCTGATAGGGAATCCCACTCATATTTATGGGAATCAGACTCATAGACATCACTTGCTTGTAGCTGTAGAATCTGTTCAACAAATTTCTATTTTATGTCCTCTTTTGTTTCTTCCTTTTGTTGATGTTCTCTATACCCCAACCCTGTTTTATCTTTTGGATTGGTTATGAAGGGTTGGATAGGTTCTATGATACCCTCTTTTATTTTTCCAATAGGTCCCTATTTTTCATATCCCATCTTCTCCAGGATTGAGAATCATTTTCTATATTGAGTGGTTTGGACATTTGCTGTTGTAGCTTGAGAATCGGTTTCATTCTTGTAGAGCCAATTCAAAAAATATTTGTCATCAGATTCCTCTGCTTGGGTGCCTTCTTTTATGAATCGACCATCAAAAAGTGTGACTAGTTGTGAGGATGTTTGGGATGAGGTTGATGGTTGACCATAGGATTTTGGTGACATTAACTATGAGAGGCAGAGGGATTGTTCGATGGAGTATTCACCAACACCTTTGTCTTTGACTTGGAATTTCTCTTCAAATTGTTTGGCCATGGTATTAAGCTGGGCTTCAGAAGGGCTAGGTTATTCCTTTTTCTTTGGCTATTTGGATGATGAACTTGATTGATTTACTTCATGGGAGGATATGGCTAAAGGATTAATTTGACTGGAACTGTTGGGGATATCTAGAGGGGAATTAGGAGCTTCTCGGTTATGAGGCACAAATACATCTTGTACAACCTTAAGGGCATTGCATTGTTGAGGGCTATTTGAATAAATAAGAATAGTGATTTCTTGGCCATTGTAGGGAAAATTTAGACACTGATGGTATGTTGAAGGTATGAATTGCATTTCATGGATCCAAGGACAACCCAAGAGTATGTTATATGTCAAATCCTTATCCAAAACTTGACAAACCACATTTTTTTGAATTGGCCCCATCTAAATGGGCAATATAATCAAGCCTTTTGAAGCTCTCTCTCCATCATCATATGATTTGATAGTGATATTATTTATTGGATCTATTGCATTTTTAGAGAACCCTAGTGCACATAAAAGTTTTAAAGTACATATATTAAGTCCAACTCCTCCGTCTATAAGGATGCGCTTGACATGACTTTTATGGATCAAGACTTCGATATGAAGGGCCACGTTGTGAGGATGAGTGAGGGATACATCATAATTTTTTGAAAAGGATAATCAATGAGGTGTAACTAGATGTCCCACCATGGCTTGGAAAGCATAGACTTCCAAATTATTTGGCACTATTGTATTGACTAGGGATTTTTCCAAAATCTCCTTATGAGCGGGAGAGATTTTAAGGACCTCCAATATTGATATTTGCGCAGGAATTTTTTGGAGGTGATCGACAATGTTGTATCGATGAGATGTAGCAGTAGGCGGTTTGGAAGCGTTTCCCTTTAAAACATATTTAGTTTTCCCTTGTGGTTACATTTATGGGCACACTGTCTTGTTTTCCATTGATTTTAATGACATTAACTTGATTATCTGTTACAACCATGTTTTGCAGGATATCAAGGATTTGATTAAAAAGGATGTTGGTGTTGTTGATTGGATGATTGGTTGCTACAGGACCTAGTGTGTTATTGATTTCAATGTCATTTACATGATCTTCAATGGCTGAAATATTAAGGATGACGATATCATGAACATAGTTTACATTCTTTCCTTTGCCATTATTGTTAGATGATTCTCCTTTGTCATAATTTGGCAAAGGGTTTTTGAATACCCCATGGTCAGTGTTAGTTTGAGGCTCCTTGATCTTTATGATTTTATTATCAATCAAATCTTGTATTTTATGCTTCAGTTACATGCAACTGTTGGTGAGGTGACCTTTGCATAGATGAAATTCACAATAATGGGCTTCATTCCACCAAGATGATTTTACTTTGGGTTCAAAACCTTGGGTGTCAGGTAGAGTGATGAGATTTTCCATAATAAGTTCCCTCAAGGCAGATTCATGTGATTGACCAAAAGTGGTAAAATTTTTGCGGTTGTTTGATGTTTTATAGGTAGAGTCTTGGATGATGTGTTATTTTGATTGGTTTGAGTATTACCCGGGTTGGTATTTTGGTTGTTGTTTTGGTTGGTGTTTTAGGTGGTTTTTGATTGGTATATGAGGAAATTCTTGACAAATTGAAGACTGGTTTAGCATTACGCATTTCAACAGAGGTATCATTGTCATTATTTTTATACTTTTTCCAAAAATTTGGTTTATCATTGTTGGAGGAATTAGATGAATTTTTTTCATTGTAGATTTTCAATATTCCTCATTTAACCAAAGCCTCCTCAATATTTATTCCATTTTCGATCAATTTCTAAAAAGTTGGAGGGCATTGTAATTCAAGCCTATAGCTAATGTCATCATTCAAGTTATCAATGAACACCTCTATCTTCTCTTTTTCTGGTATGGGTTGGGGATACCTTGCAAATAACCTTCTCCATCTTTGTAAGAATATGAGGAATGATTCTCCTTTCTTTTGTTTCATATTACAAAGATCTTTCATCATGATCTCATGTTGGATATTATATGAATATTGAGTTATAAATTTTTTTACCTATTCCTCAAAAGATTTGATCCTCGGAGACAATTGTGAGAACCACTTGTTGATGGTGAGAATGTCACAAACAACGTGTAAACAAAATATTTCTACTCTATTTCTCCTGAAAAAGAAAGACAACATATAGTAGCCTAACTCCCAAGGTCCTGGTAGTTGGTTCTCAACTGTCTGGTGTTACCCAATTGGTCCATGCAACTGTAATATTCAAGGGGCCTACGCTGGTAACAAAGAATACAAGAAATGACTCATTTTATCGAACTGTTCTTGTAAATAAAGGGGGTTTCAAACAAAAGAAAAAAATAGATCAGAGAGTAAATCAATAAACATGAATCAAACTTATCTAACATCCAGACATATATCTTCAACAATGAATGTTTTCCAACAGATCAAGAAAACCAAAGCATGACACAATTTACAGAATAAACCATACCATTGCATACATCTAAGGTGCTTAATTTAATACCACAATTTTCATATCACAACTCCTTCAAAGATTGCAAAAGAACACACATTCATTCATCACCAAGATCATATATCAACAGACTTCAATAAATCCAATTCATTGATAATCTAACGAGATAATCCTTAAATCCGGCTTCTTCTAAAGACTTTCATCACATAAGAAAATACCATGCTTCACCACAATCACTGGCATACAGATAGATTATAACTCATCAACCTTATCAAGTAAAACTTAATTCTAACACCATATTGCGTAAAAACTTGTAATTTTATTTAATTGTAAAAATGAAGTAACAATGTATCTCTGTAACAACTATGAAAAATTCTATCTCCTAATATCAAGTGGCCAATTCTATTCTCTATTAGCCGACCCTTACAATATGATACCCCAAGGGTATTTATAGATATACAAAATCTGAAATCCTCTTCTATTTTAAGTCGACCCACCCTTTTAGGGATTACAATTATCTTTGGAAACTCAGTTAAACTGGAAGAAAAGAGCATAGGAGAGAAGAAAGTCATGCACTTCAAAAAATGCTAGTGCTACATGCAACATGCAAAGAAGAAGAAAGCCATGCATGCATGAGATTTATGCATGTGAAGTTTTTTCCACAATGTATTCGTCATAGCTGGAGAAGACTTGTTGTAATATGTCCAGTTCTGACCTGTCCACCTAGCTATCCTCAAATTTAATCCTTTCCAACTCCGTTGTAGCAAACCCTCTCATATCCTTCAGCTTCATCAACTCTCTCCTAGTTGCTCTTATCTCTCCTTTAATGTCCATCAACCAATCTATCAACAGATCTTCACCAACATCTCCTCTCTGCATAACCTCTTTAAACCTTTCATTCCATTTCTCCTTTATTTGATTTAAAGGTAAACCTTCTTTTACTGGTACATTCACATTTACAATGATAGCAATTATGGCCTCCAACTCCTCAAATTGTTCATTTAAATCCTTTATAGAATCCTAAACCTCATTTCTATGTTTGTATAGGAAATCTGTTCTAAACTAGAGTATACAAGAAGTCTTTTCCAGAAAATCTTTATTATCCTCTTCAAGTATCGACTATTCTAGAAGGGTAGTCTTAGACAGTTTACTAACCTCTTTCAACTTCTGGCTGTATCCCTTGTACTCTTCCTCCTATTTTTCCAGTACTTCAACATATTGATTCATTTCCCCTATCAACTCTTCCATTATTTTATGAACCTCAAAACTATTAAGAAGCATTTCACCTACTTCCTAATTCAACTTATCAACCCACCGATCCAACATTTCTGCCTTGCCTCTCTTCTCTTCGTTGTGTTAATACAACTGCACATGAATGATCAGAAGTAAAAGAATAGATATAGAAAGGTTTAAGATAGTTTGGGCTTATCAAAATAGGTGCCTCAGATATAGATTGTTTAATTTGCGAGAAAGAAGACTTAGCCTCTTCACTCCACTCAATCTTCACATCCTTCTTCATCATTTCATTGAGAGGTTTGATAGTCTCTGCAAACCCTATTATAAATTTTCTAACAAAATTGATCCTTCTAAAGAAAGACCTCATTTCCTTCTTGCTGCCTGGCCTTGTCAATTTCAAGATGGCCTCCACTCGGTCAAGATCTATAGATATCCCTTCCTCTAATATAATGTGACCTAAGAGCTTCCCTTCAGACAATCCAAATACACATTTCTTTGGATTAAGAGAGACACCGTAACTTATACATTTCTTTAGAACCTTTTCTAGGTCAACAACATGGTCTTCTCTATTCCTAGAGAAGATGGTTAAATCATCTACATAAATGATTATACATTTTCCTATCAGATCTTTGAAAGCTACATACATTTCCCTTTGAAAGGTAGCTCCAACATTGATGAGACCAAATAGCATCCTCCTGTAGGAAAATGTACCCCATTTAGTGGTGAAAGCAGTCTTCATCCTATCCTCATGACTAACAAGGACCTGATTGTATCCAAAATAACCATCCAAGAATGACATTATCTCGGATCTATTAACCTTTTGTAACACTTCATCTAGAGAAGGCAATGGATAATTGTCTTTCTTAGAGGCCTTGTTTAGGTTCCTGAAATCCACACATAGTTTGATTTCACCATTCTATTTTTGCATAGGAACTAGATTCACCACCCAGGTAGAATGTCTAACCGGAAATATTATTCTAGCAGATATATTTTTTTGCACCTCTTTCTGGATCAAGGTCTCAATTAAAGCATTGACCAGGCGTTTCTTTTGGCGAAAAGGCTTGGCATCTGGCTTGAGAGGTATGGTGTGAGTAATCACTGAAGTGTCAAATTTTTTTAGATCATCATAACTCCAAGCAATAGCTTCAATGTTCTGCTCCAAGACCTTGATTATCTTGTCCTTAATTTATTGAGGACAAGTCTTTCCTATAAGAACATTCCCTTTTGGGCCTAAGTGAGTCAAACTAACAGATTCATACTTCCCTCCATCACCCTCTGAAGGCACCCTTTGGCGAGCCCTTGGGTCTGAGTCAAATATCCTCTCTAAAGCAACCATCCCTTTTGGAATGCTATTACTTTTCAAATCCAATATCCCTTCTGGACTTTCTTTCTTAGGATCCCAATCTTCCCGATCCCTTTCAAATTCATCTATTATTTGTCCTTGAAAAACATCAAAACTTTCCAAAAAGGCCAATATATGCTGATCATCATCAAATACCTGAAAGTATTTGACATTATCAGGAACATCTGGAACTGAAAATCTCTTTAGATCAGAATCTTGCATGGGTTCTAATGTTTTAGCAACAACAACAAGAGCATCTACAATTTGATTAGCTTCTCTAGGGTTTAGACTAATCCCAAAAGCATCAAAGTCTTCTATTAAATTCCAAACTCTATTTCTTTACGTAGCCAGTCTTTTGTTAAGACATGTATATTGGCTACATACCTTCTTTACAATCACCTCAGAATCTCCCATAACTATGAGAGCAGTGACCTTCTTCTTATGAGCAAACATAAGACCTAGAGCAAGTGCTTCATACTTAGCCACGTTGTTTGTGCAACCGAATTGCAATCTATAAGAAGCAAAGTAAGTCTTCCCTTTTGGGTTAGTTAGCTCAATCCCTACTCCACTTCCCACTTTAGATTTGGAACCATCAAACTTAAGAGTCCATAATTGATCTTTGGTTGGGAGCTCTTTCTTTTTAGGGACAACAGGGGATGACTTAGTTGGGATGTGTGGCAGCTCGGACTTTTTCTGGTCATCATAAATTGATTTGGGACAAAGCTCACTCAAAGATTTTCCTATGTTTTCAGCTTGCTCAGAAATCACTTCCTGAACAACCTCTTGGGTTAAATTGCAATCCAACTCATTTGTCATCAATGCCTTGGGTATTGGCAAAGTATCTGGGGTAGGTGTATTGAATAGGAATTGAGACACCTCAAATTATTCTTGGATTTTAGAACATAAAACCTGAGTTTTCTCTACTAGTGAGGAACCTTCCTGTTGAGAAAGACTAGACCGAGTAAGAATGGTAGCATCCTTAACTTTGAAAGAAAACTCATTGATGGGGGCCTTGGGTTCCTCTTGACATATTTGCTGGGGATGATCTACATGACTTAGAATATCTAAGCATGATTGACATGTCAATTCTGAATGATTGTGATAATGTATCCTACACCAATTAGGAAGCAACAAACTACTCAGATCAGTTCCTTCTCCCAAAACCAACCTATCTTGTTGCAATTTCCTTATTAGAACTTGTTGGTTGATGCAGATAATTGGGTCACTATGTTCTAAAAGTAATGTATCCTCAGGACTGACTACAGAGAAAGTAAGGACTTCTTCTTGTTTGTAAACTCCCATCTCAGTCTCAAAGTATGCTACTTCATTTGAAGCATCATATTCTGTGATCATATGTTTGAGTCTTGGTTCACTCTCAATCCTTATCTGTGTTGGTACTCCCTTCCATGGTAGCCACATGTGAGAGAAATCCAAGGACAAATATCCCCCAATACTTTTCATTAGCTCCCAACTTAGGAGCATACCATATGTTTCTGGGATGTCAGCCACTTGGAAATCTATGTAGGTCTGGATCCTTGGATCTGATCCAACTTGTACATGCATGTTCTTCAACTCACCTACAACATTGACCTCTATTTTGTCTAACTAAATCACTTTCTTATTGGTAGTGATAGGACTTAATCCTAACTTCTTGCATATTGAAAAGGGCATAACATTTCCCGATGCTCCCGAATCCAACAAAAAATTGTGCAAATTCTTTCCAAAAATCCTCAAACTTAAAAGAAAAGGTGGGGTACTGGTCTTACCTTTATAGATAGCTGCATTTGTTTCCTTTGCTGGAGTCACTTTACCTTTTCCCTTTAAGTTATTTTTTACCTCCAGAGCCTTCAATACCACTTCACATTGAGCTGGGCACCACTTCATGATGTCAAAGAATGACAAGGATGTCTTCTATCTCTGCAATTATGCAATAAAGTCAAATTATGAATCATTCCTAACTTGATATTTAGGAAAAGGAGGCGGATTGCCTCTATTCTAAAGGTCAGAAGGTCCCTTTGGTGGTGGTGGATTGTTATCTGCATTTTGGTTTGGTGGGACCATTTTGTTTGGGGGTGCAGATGTAGTGAATGGGCCCTTATTCTGATTTCTCAGAAAGTGACCTCCCTTGGACTGAAAAGCTTGGGCATTATACACATCTTCCTCAGGCTCATTATCTCCTTGCATAGGAAACTGGTACTTCTCTTGAATAGTCTCATAAGTCATAGCAGTACTGACTGACCCATTATCTTGATTGGAATTTCCTAGTGGAGGATGGGAATCAACTTGTGCAATCTTCACAATTTTCTCCATTTTTGGACAATTAACCTTAGAATGTGCTGCAGTATTATGTAGCCTGCACCAATTAGTCATAAAATTAAGATCAACAACATTAGTAGTATGTGATCTCTCCTCACCTGATTGATAATTATGAGGAACTCCCCCATTGTTAGGTCTAGTATTCCATTGCCTATTGTTGTTGTTGAACCTCTGGTTATATCCTTTGTTCTGATTTTGGTAATTTTGATTAGAGGAATTTTGATTCTGATAGTTTTGGTTGGTGTTCTGACTCCCACTCTGATTGGAATAATTTCCTTGATTGTTATAACCTCCCTGGTTTTGATAATTCTGGTTTTGGTTGTGGGGAGGGTTTTGCTTAAGCTGTGCCATGTCATTAGACATCTGAGATAGAGTCTTTTTGAGAGTCTCTAACTCACTAGTCAGTTGAACAGTTTGTTCATTTTGCACATTCTGCACTATGGATGGGGAATGGACATGGGTTGATCCTCCTACATGTTGTGGTTGATTTTGAGGTTGTTGGGAGGAATCTTGCATGCCATTGCCGAAAAAGGGCATAGTAGGTGGGGCATGCAGCTCAGATATAGGTCCATATTGGGAATAAGACATCCCTGGGATAGTGTTATTTAATGGTGGGTTAGGCATCTGATAATTCATAAGAGGAAATCCAGGTGGAGTAAGCGGTGGTGGCAATGTAGGTATCAAAACCCTACGAGCATGGGGTCTAGGTCTAACCGGGGTTTGCAATTCTTGTAATGGTTCAGGGTCAGTAGAGGATCTGAGAATCCTTCCATATTTTTCTGGTGAGAAAGACACTATGCGAGCCAGCTTGTCCTTTCAGGCCCTCCTTCTAGTGCCAGATCTGTTGATGGTGAAAATGACACAAACAACGTGTAAACAAAATATTTCTACTCTATTTCTCCTGAAAAAGAAAGACAACATATAGTAGCCTAACTCCCAAGGTCCTAGTAGTTGGTTCTCAACTATCTGGTGTCACCCAATTGGTCCATGCAACTGTAATATTCAAGGGGCCTGTGCTGGTAACAAAGAATACAAGAAATGACTCATTTTATCGAACTGTTCTTGTAAATAAAGGGGGTTTCAAACAAAAGAAAAAAATAGACCAGAGAGTAAATCAATAAACATGAATCAAACTTATCTAACATCCAGACATATATCTTCAACAATGAATGTTTTCCAACAGATCAAGAAAACCAAAGCATGACACAATTTACAGAATAAACCATACCATTGCATAAATCTAAGGTGCTTAATTTAATACCACAATTTTCATATCACAACTCCTTCAAAGATTCAAAAAGAACACACATTCATTCATCACCAAGATCATAGATCAATAGACTTCAATAAATCCAATTCACCGATAATCTAACAAGATAATCCTTAAATCTGGCTTCTTCTAATGACTTTCATCACATAAGAAACAATCATGCTTTAGCGCAATCACTGGAAGACAGATAGATTATAACTCATCAACCTTATCAAGTAAAACTTAATTCTAACACCATATTGCGTAAAAAATTGTAATTTTATTTAATTGTAAAAATGAAGTAACAATGTATCTCTGTAACAACTATGAAAAATTCTATCTCCTAATATCAAGTGGCCAATTCTATTCTCTATCAGCCGACCCTTACAATATGATACCCCAAGGGTATTTATAGATATACAAAATCTGAAATCCTCTTCTATTTTAAGTCGACCCACCCTTTTAGGGATTACAATTATCTTTGGAAACTCAGTTAAACTGGAAGAAAAGAGCATAGGAGAGAAGAAAGTCATGCGCTTGAAAAAATGCCAGTGCTGCATGCAACATGCAAAGAAGAAGAAAGCCATGCATGCATGAGATTTATGCATGCAAAGTTTGTTCCACAATGTATTCGTCATAGCTGGAGAAGACTTGTTGTAATATGTCCAGTTCTGGCCCATCCACCTAGCTGTCATCAAATTTAATCCTTTCCAACTCCGCGGCAGCAAACCCTCTCATATCCTTTAGCTTCGTCAACTCTCTCCTAGCTGCTCTTATCTCTCCTTTAATGTCCATCAATCGATCTATCGACATATCTTCACCAACATCCCCTCTCTACATAACCTCTTTAAACCTTTCATTCCATTTCTCCTTTATTTGATTTAAAGGTTAACCTTCTTTTACTGGTACATTCACATTTACAATGATAGAAATGATGGCCTCCAACTCCTCAAATTGTTCATTTAAATCCTTAACAGAATCCTGAACCTCATTTCTATGTTTGTATAGGAAATCTATTCTAAACTAGAGTATACAAGAAGTCTTTTCCAGAAAATATTTATTATCCTCTTCAAGTATCGACTGTTCTAGAAGGGTAGTCTTAGACAGTTTACTAACCTCTTTCAACTTTTGGCTGTATCCCTTGTACTCTTCCTCCTGTTTTTCCAATAATTCAACATATTGATTCATTTCCCCTATGAACTCTTTCGTTATTTTATGAACCTCAAAACTATTAACAAGCACTTCACCTACTTTTTGATTCAACTTATCAACCCATTGATCCAACATTTCTACCTTGCCTCTCACCTGTACCAAGTCATCTACTTCCTTCTTACTCAGCAAAATTGGGGTCTTAATAGTAGCAACCTGTTATGATCTTGGAGCAGAAACATTCTTAAGGAAAACATGCAATTGATCTAACTAAGCCTTAAGCTCATCCTTCCTTTGTTTATCCTTCAACATCCTTGACTTGGTTGAGGATGCTACCACATCAATTAAATTCATTTTCTAATCTCTGGTAGGTCTCCCCAAATTCACAGTGCATAGTTGATAATCTGTTAATTGCATGTCTCTTGCATCCTTGTCTATCATAGGTATAGCACATTCAGTCACAATTTCTCCTCTGTCAGTTAGCCTAGTAGAATGTAAGATCTTGGCCTTCTTTTTAGGCCTCTCTTTTTCAATTTCCTTCATCATATCCTCCCAATTGAGAGGTTGATAAGGTGTTGATGCTCTCTTTTGAAGATCTAATTTCAACCGAGTAGGAGCACCTGGAATAACAGTCATCATGGTTGAAGAAGAGGAGGCAGTAGCTAAGCGAGGTTGCACATTTGTCTGAGGTTGAGAATCAACCCTTTGTTTCTCTTGCTGCTCTTGCTCCATATTTGCCTTGGCAAGATTTTCAGCTTCTTCCCTATTCTTTTCCTCTAGTATTCTCTTATCTTCTTCCTCCTTCTTCAACCTTTCTTCTTCTAATCTTTCATTCTCCAATTCCCTTTTTCTTTCTTGCTATAGAGCTTTAAGCTTTTCTGCACCTTCTTTTTCTTCTTGTTGCTTTTGATCAGTTCTTCAGCCTCTTTCTCCTCTTGCAATCATTTTGCTTCTTCTTCCTTTTTGTGAGCTTCTTTAGAAAGCTTTAACTTAGCCACCAGAACTTCTCTCTCCCTTCAGTGTCTTGCATTTTCTTCCTCAAGGTCATGAATTTTTTGTATCAATTCTAATTTATCATTCTCCTCCTTAACCTTGAGCTCATGGTATTTTTGCCTCTGTTGTTTCTCTATTTCACTAGCTTTTGATTTAGCCTCTATGTGTTGCTGCTGCAGTATGGCATCAACTTGTGTCCTGGCATCAATTAACTTTTGTTTCTCTATTGCTATAGCAAGTGCTTGATCATCGACATTCTTCTTGGCTTCTTCAAATAATGCCCACTGATCCTCCTCTGTCATCACCTGTTTAGTATCCTCCTCTAGAGGTATATTCTCTTGCACATCCCTCTCTGATAGAGTCTCATCAGAGTCTGTTTCAACATCATGAACTTCTACTTCTAGTTCTTTTCCCTTCATGGATTCAACAATATCATGAAGGGTCCCTTTTTGCACCTCTTCACTTTGCTGCTTTGCAAGCAGGACTTGAGTAGAGGAATCACCCAATGCAGATGTTGAAACCACATGTCCTAATTGGGCATCTCCCGCTTGTGTCTCTGGTTCATCTTGAGCCGCTACTTCAAGCTCAATATCTTCAATATCTAGAGGGAGGAACTCCAAAGGCTCCTTGGGAGGTGTCTTTCTTTTAATCCTTTTATATCCTTTCCCCTTTTTAGGAGTTAGTCCTTGAGGAGTTTTGGTTCTTAGAACCACCCATTGAATGCTCCTATCCAAGACTAATCACCCTATCTGCTTAATGTCAATGGTTTCCTCACTGTCCCAGTCAATCAGATCCAAGCTCTTAGTGCCAATGTTTAAAGCTTTATATGATGGATCCAATACAACTCCATCATCCACCAATGCGTTAGGAAGGTCATTTTTGATCCCAAGCTCTGCCATGAGTGAGATGAGTAACCTCTCATAATTATTCTTCCTGAGGTCATACTCATCCTGCCGGTCACTCCAGAAATCTTCCAACAAATTGAAATGTTTATCAAAAACAAAAGGCAGCAAGACATTCATTTTATTCTTTGGTTCAAAGTACTTCCGAGCTATAAACAAACCTAGTTTTAGATATATCAACTCACTGCACACTACCTTTTCTCCCACCAGATGCTGACAACTGTATTCACCCAACCGCATGGGGAACTTATGACATGCTATTTTGTGTTTCAATGCAAACCGAACATTAACCCCTAGATCTTGATATACAAATTCCATTAAAACTATCCTATTGTTACAACATCTTGGCAGCAAATGTGGATGACTTTCAAATCCAGCTAGCCTGAAGTATGTGAACTTGGGATATTGAATGTACCAACATCCCCATTTAGTGATAAATGCCATAGCTTCTTGGCTCAATCTGTACCCTGCATCCCCGTTGAGTTGGTTAATGATCACATAATTGAATGCATCATTAACCCTTCTGAATTGAGTCTCAGCAACCTGTAGGGACAACTGGTTATAATGATCCCACACCTTCTTTTTTCCATCTAAATTTCCTATTATCCCCACTCTGTTCAGACCTGGGAAGATACCTCCTCTAGCAGCTGCATAAACAATATAAGAATTGATAAAGAAACACTTGTTTTCCCTTATCCTTGTCAACTGGTCATGTATAGCATTAGACACCACCATCGACCAATCAAATTGTTGCTTTCCCTTCAAAATGGTCTGAATGAAAGGAAACATCCACTCCTTGAAGTGAAATGCATCCCTCTTCCCAAACACCCTAGACAACATCATGATCAAATCTGATACCTCTTTGTAGAAATCTACCCTCTTAGGTTGATGATGAAGTTTGGTCAGAGATTTCTTTTCCGTTCTCAACCATTTCTTATTCAAGCGAGCCTTGTTGGATGCTTTATACTTGCTATATTTCTCCAAAGTTTCAACCTCCTTTAATTGCATCAGATTCTTTGGATTCGAGACCCTAAACATAGTTTGAAACATTTGAGGAGTGAGATCAATAATCACATTGTCCTGTGAATCAACACACTTCCTTGTGGCTAGATTGTAGGCACTGGCTATTGTCATAATCAATTCTGGACACTGGACAGATAAAGGGAATAAGGTGATATGAGCCAAACTAGACTCAACAATTCTTTGTGTTCTCCCTATCATATCTTCAGCAAACTTTTCTGAATACAACTCCTCAAAATTGTATGAGCCCAGATTTGTGTTGGTGATGTCTGACCAATCCGATTCCACTTTGCTTACTGTGACCGCAGGACCCCTATGATTATACCTTAAAGTATAAGGTAGATGTTCAGGCTTTATCTTCTTGGGTTTATCTACTTCCTTTGATGTTCCTTCAAGCCGGTTCCTTTGAATAGCTTCTCCTGACGTTCCTGACATCCTTTAGCTTTCCTGCAACAAAACCTCTAGTTAGATCCTTGAATAAACATCTCAAAATATGCCTTAAAATCATACCTTTCATACATACATCGGAGGTGAAACCAGGCAGAAAACATCCTAAATAGTCTTCTTTAAAACACTGTCGGGCTCAGAGTCGGAACTGGAATGGTGATCAAAATTGGGACCAGAATGGAAATGGATTTGGTTTCTTTTAGATTTTCTATTTTCATATTCCGTTTCGGTTCCGATTCCTCTTCCGCTTAAGTTATCATTATTTCGAAATAAAGCTTCTCAATATAAGCGGAGTCGGAGATGGGATGGAAAATGGAATTGACACTAATTATAAAACACGCTCAAAATCTAAATCAATTCCGATCCCGCTTCTGCCTAGGTTGACTATGATGTCATAAATGATTTACCATTTTAATGCATAACTTCATGATTAAAGACTAGGTCATTTTAAACGAAAAGGGGCTAACATAACCTAATAGAACCATCCCCATATGACTGGGGGCGACTATACTTTCTAGGGCATCATATTTAAATTAAAACGTGAATACATAAACACATCTAAACCCTAATCTAAAACAAACTTGATAAAAAAACTAGGGCACAAATTTAACCCTTCCTAAACTAACCAGTCGAATGCGCAAAAGATTCTAAATAAAAACTACCATTTTCTAACATTTACTCACTGTAAAAACAACATTTAACCTATCTCATTGTAAAAACCCTAATTTAATCTACACATTTAAAATCCAAAACAACACGATGCGATCACGACTAAAACGTGAAAACGACCGTTCCCTAAAACAAAGAAACCAAATACAAAAGTAAAAACGAAAACAAGAACAAAAAACAAACCAAGAAAGAAAAACTAATCATGCAAACATACTAAGAAACACGAACTTGCCCAAAGCAAAACAATCTAACAAGAACATCAACAAAAAAATGCAAAAGTAAATAAAAGAATGAAAATAGGAAACCCTACCTTGAATGCAAATAAAATAGGAAAACCTCCTATAGAAATCCACAAGCAACCATATCTCCTTCAATCGATTTACTCGCACAAAGATTCACTGCAACTTCTACTTTGCTCTTCAATCTCTTAAGAATAGTGATAATAACCATGTGTTAATCCCTAATTAAGGTAAAACTCAGAGTTTCTACCTACGCATGGCAACTGTCATTAACACATTAAATGCAGTAAAGTGGAGTCAGAACTGGAGAAGAACTAACACATTACTGTGGTGTGACTTCAGTAAAAAGTCAACGACCAAGAAATGGCGAGAGCAGAATTGAAATGAAAACGGATTTGGAAACTTGAGTAATTTCCCAACTTCGTTCCCGTTCTGGGTCCGGTTCTGCCAACAAAGCATAAAAAAAAACCAAACACAAAAATAAAATAAAAACACCGACACAAGAAAACATAAGATAAAAACTTAGTCTAAAACAAAAATCCAAAATGTGGAGGCGGAATGGAATTTAATTTTGAAATTTTGAATAAATACCGACTTAACTTCCACTCCAGCTCTGGCTCTGACAAAGAGAAGACAAAAGGTTTAAAAATAAAGATTATCGAGATGGGAATTAGAAAGAGTTTTGAAAGAATTTTCAAAACCCGATTCAGTTCCAGCTCCGGTTCCGATAGACTAAACCAAAGAAAAACAAAGTGTTGGAAAAGAAAGACTCCAAACTTTGTCTAAAAATCAACCAAGGATAAAAACAACAAAGGGGGACCCGTTTTGACCAAGGAAAAAGATGGGTTGGTTATGCAAGGCATAACACCATTGCATGCATTTCCCTCCCAAACTATGTGGGAATAATCTCATCAAATATGTATTCTCATGGGAAAATTCAAGACTCATCGTTCAGAATTCCCTTACGTGATCTATTGGGTCAGTTTTCCCATTGTACTTGTCATATTTGGGAAATTCACAATGTTTAGGGAATGGTATCATTTTGATGCTTTGATCAAATGGGTAGGGACATATATCTTGTATGGAATATCTCTTAGTAGTCTCGGTTTGCATGTTTTGCATTTTTTGGGTAAGAGTTTCGATTTTCTATTTCAAAACGTCCATGGGATCATTGGTTTTCACTTCACTATTTGATTCAGTTTGTGTCTCGGTTTCCATTTTCTTAAGATTTATTTTCAATTTTGTAACATCAAAATCATTAGGTGACTTGACTCCTTTGTTTTCCAACATCAAGAGGTATCTTTCTCCATCCTTTTCAAAAACCTTTTCTAAGAATTTATGAAAATTTGGGTCTTGTTGGGCTTGTTGGACATCTTCTTCATTTACCTCATTAGTTTCAATTGAATGGATATTATGAAAGGGATACTCTTCTTGTTCAACCATGGTATCTTGGGTTTCAATTCCTTTTTCTTGAAGTTTCAACTTTTGGGATCTTGTTTGAACAGGCATACACGTGATGATAATGTTCTAAATATTCGACCAAAGTTTGGGAGTGCCAAAAGGGGTTGGTTAAAATCTGGTCAAGCAAGATTTATTTCAGGATAAAGGATGTCAAATCCTGATGGTGAAACACTGCTACTAAATAAAAAATTGATGTGATGAGGAAGGCACTTTAAGATGTTTGATCAAGGATTAGATGAGGGATTTTCACTTGGGAATGCTAGTTTCAACAAGATTGAGCTCTATTGTAGAAATTGATTGGGACGATTGAAATATTGAATTGTTGGTTGAGGAATGAAGGAATGACGAATTGGTTGACTATGATTATGCCTTTGTGAAAGAGCTCTTCGTTGATAATAAGCTTGTGAAGATAAAGGATCTAAAGAAAAATAATCAATATATCCCCTATCAAAGTCGTGATACCTATGGATGAAGGTTCAATAATCAAGCAAGACTTTCCTACTTTGATACAAGAAGCATCTCCTTTTCAAAAGTTTCTTATAGCCAAGGTGCTTCTTTGGTTTCTTGATTCTTTTGGTAAGGAATTTCTTGACAAATTTGGTTGATTTCCAATCCCCCAACATAAACTTTAGGACAATGAAAAGATGTTGTTTAAGAGGGAAAATCTGAACTAAATGCTGATTGGCATAAAAGAGGTCAAATTCAGGTTTCTGTTTGAAAAGTTATTCAATGCGCTAAAATAGGGCCCAGATGCACTGAAACTCAGATGCGCTATGGAATAGTCTGAATGCACTGCAGGAAGGTCTGGATGCACCAGAACTGGGTATGGATATGCTGAAGAATGGTCTAAATACATTGTAGGATTAAAAAAATGTGCTGAAAGAGCATATGCTGGGAATGTAAGCAGGATGCGCTAAAATAGAAAATGGATGTGTTGGAGAATGCTATGAATGTGCTGAAACAGGTGTTGGATGTGCTGAACTGGAAAATATTTCTAGTTTTTGACAGTTTGACAGATTTTTTTGATTTTTGATAGTGAATTTGAACTGTTTGGTTGAATTATCTTTTGAATCACTGGTTGGATATTTCAAAGTTTTGTGTTTGCTTGAGTTTTGATTTAAAATGCATAGGTGAAGACACGTCAAACAAGCACAATCCTAGGTTGTGTAAGGAAATATTCTTTTGGGTTCCATGCAGATTTTACTCCAACCACACTTATCTTTAGCGGGTGACTTAGAAGCTTGGCCGCAATGGCTCCCCCTTACAATGCACTCACTTCTCAGGCCAGTCAAGCTTCAAACTCCCATGAATCACCCATGGCAATTTTTTCACGTCTAGTAAAAACTACGAGAATGTGGATGTATTGGCAACGACCGTTGCTACACCAAAGAATAGAAAGGTAATTGGGCTTACTACAACAAAGGGCTTTTTAGTAAGGGAATTCCGTTACAGGTGGGATATACATATGACAAGATTATCTCCGTTAAGGAGGACCCCCAACCTGTAGAGGTTAAGCTCTATAGGTTTTTATGTACCTCATGGGTACTAAAGGAATCACTTGTTGGCATAACCATTTGTGGTCCTTGAACTTTCCTCAATTCCCTGTTTTATATACTGGCTGGAAGGGATTAGCCTTAGCCTATTACTAGTTTGGGTCATTCCCTTGGGGTGTTTACCTCTTGTCCCACCAAGGTAGGCCCTCTAAGGGTGAAAATAAAATAAAATAAATGGGTCTAGTTTTCTGATCACCCAGTTAAGGGGAAATCATACTCACCTACCACTCCAAACACAATAGACATGGTGTAAATTCTTCCTTCTAATTAAGCTAGATTCCTATATTAACCAAAGGAAATGAATAATTTAATCCTTGCAACCAAGTATTAGTAGTTTCAAATTTTAATCTTTGACAACATTCTTTTAATTGTTTTGGCAAAGTCTCTGATTGCGTATTGAGTTCCTACAACATAGAAAAACATAAATCAGTTTTAGGAATCTAGAAAATTTAAAATAAAAACTAGATGCGCCATTACAGAGATCGAATCCACTAGAACTCATATTGAATGCACTAAAAGATAAACTAAATGCGCTGAAACTAGAAAATGAAAGAATAAGGTTTAGAATCCTTGATGCATTGAAAGAAATTTTAGATGCACTGGAATAGGAAACGGATGCACTAAAAGAACAACCGTAGGCACCGAAACAAGAAACCAGATGTGCTGAAACAAAAGTTGGATGCACTGGAGAAAAATTCGTATGCTCTGTTTTAGATAATTTGATAGAACCTACAAAATAAAACTCAATAGAAAATAGATTAAAGTATGGGGCTCAGCCTCATGGTGGGCACCGATTTATGTGTGGTTGTAAAATATGTTGATTCAGAGTAACGAAATCAAACACACCTTCATGCAATGTATTACATAAAAGAAAATCTAAATAGTAGAATTAAAAGGTACATCTATCCTCTTAATTCATTCCATGGTTCTCTAATATCAAGGACCCCTACAAATCATGCTCTTAGATCTTATTAGTGTTGCACATGAACCTGCAAAGATTGATAACTTAAGATACGAGATGCTATGATGAAGTCTACATGCCTATATTTTTGTATTTTGTATTTTTGATGATTGGAGACTAAATGATCCTATGATGAGATGATACTAAAATCCAAATTCTGCTAAGATTGATGATGATGATCTAATGGAATAGCTTTATGAAAGATGAAATGAACTAAGCTATCCAAAATAAAATTGCCATTATAACTCTATATGAACTAAAATGTAAAACTAAGCTACAAAGCTCTCCAAATTTCTCTGAAATGCACTATGAATTCTACAGCATAAGATTATCAAATTCTACTTGTTGAAAAACTATAGCAATGAGTCCTATTTATAGATTTTCCAAGGCTCAAGGTGATGTGGCAACAATGGATGGTCAGGATTGCGACCCTGTGACATCAATGATGGAGCATCAGGAGGTTAGAGGGAATCAGGGAGATGGTTCCCTTTAGCAAAACAATTTGCCAAGTGTTAAAGGGAATCACAGAGAAGGAAGAGCAATGTGTCTTAGTTAGTTCCAAATTGGTTGCGAAGTTGTTGAAGATAATTCTTATTTTTCAATTTAGAAAATTCATTTTTGTGAGACACATGATGAGGTGGTAGGTGAGTTGGAGGTGGTTAGAGGAAATATATAGAAATGTGCTTAAATTGAATTAAAAATTCAATTTAAATGGAGATGGTAAATTAGCAAGATGCCAAATTAATTTATTTGTGCATTTTAACCAATTTGAGAAGAATATGATTTAGAGGCCAATTTGAATTTAAAAATTCAAATTTAAGTGGAAGAGGGAAAATCAATTAAATAACAAATTGATTTAATTTGTCCATTTAATTAATTTAGGAAGAAAGTGAATTTTGGAAAAGAAGAATTAGAATAATGAACCATATAAATAAATTTAACAATTTAGTTATAATAGTAGAGGAATTAAGAATATTAATTAAATAGCAAGTATTTAATTAATTTATGCTCTAGACCATTTTTGCGTGCATACACAAATATCTAAAAGGTACTCCGGATCATGGCTTATGGTATCCTAGGGATATTGATTTTACACTAAGTGATTATAGAAATGCAGATTGGGAAGGTTGTGTTCATGATAGAAAAAATACAAGTGGTGGTGCATTCTTTCTTGGATGCAAGTTGGTATCATGGTTAAGCAAAAAACAAGATTCAATTTCCTTATCCACTACAAAGGTTGAGTCTATTGCTGCAGTATCTTGTTGTGCACAATTTTTGTGGATGAGACATACATTGAAGGATATTAGAGTAATGTATGATGCTCCCATCTCTATTTTCTATGATAACACAAGTGAAGTTAACATTTCAAATAATTTAGTGATTCTCTCAAGGACAAAGCATATATCAATCAGGTATCACTTTTTGAGAGAGAAGGTTATGAAAAATGAAGTAAAGTTTGAGTATATACCTACAAAAGATCAAAATTTTGGCATATTTACTAAGGCTCTTCCTAAAGATACTTTTAAGTATCTCCAAGAGAAGTTAGGGGTTATTGCCCCTCCTTTCTTGAACTAGATGCATATGGAGATGCATTAGTCCAGTGGATCTATGGATCTATCTTCCTTATGGACTGATGTTGGTGGCTACCTCTCAAGGGGAACAAGTAGTGCCATGTGTTGTCATTGTGCAGTTGATTGGGTGTACTCCTAAGGGGGAGTATTTAGAGCTAGTATAGATCTTGGTTCAATGTAAAACCAAGAGAAAAGTGAAAAGCATATTTTTTCTTTTCCATTGATGTTAAAGGGGCAGAGAAAGCATCATGTGAATTTTTTTATCTACACAGGGGGAGATAAAGTGTAAGAAATCATGAGAAAGTGTATTCAAAGCTGTTGTGTTGTCTTTGATGGTTTTTCACATCATGTGTTGCCATTAATGAAAAAGGGGGAGATTTTTGTAAGTAAGTTGTTGTTGTCATTGATGTCAACTATGTGTATGGAAGTTGGTTATTGATTGTATATATCAAAGATATTGAGAAAATTGTAATAAAGAAGGTTTGCAGGTTGTGCATACATAGTTGTGATGTTGAAGAAGTGTTATGAGTACATGGATTTATCCTTATGTTGCTATTTATAGAGATGTGTTAGAGTGAATTATGTGCTACAATGATGTTTCTGGTACTTGGTTTTCAAGTGCTTTTGAGAAATTTTGATAAATAGTGAATAGTGTTATGTAGGTATTTAGTGTTTTCTCCGAGACGTGGTTTGTGTTTTTTTTGGGTTGCTTCTATGCTTGTGTGGATATGAGGTTTTTCCATGGCTATTGGTAGCTGCTATATCCAAAATTTAGGCTTCTGGGTCATCATAGAGTGAGATAGTTTCACCAATATGTGGACTATGCATTTCAGTGTGTATAGCTATGGTTTGGGGGGAATGTATTTGCTCTACATTTCTCTTAATTTTTTTTTCAAGACTTGTGGTTGTGAGAATATGTTGATAAGGTTTCTCTCTTGCTTGGTTCAAGAGGAATTGAGATCTTGTTTTGCTATTGATGAGTTTCTGAGTTACAATGTATTTCAGTGATTAACATGGTTATTAAAATGTATAAAATGATCATTCTTTTTGATGAGCCAATACTTTGGCGCATTTTGATCATATTTTTATAAATACTTTTCCATTTTTATTATGCTAAAAAAAAACATTCAGTCTGATTATGGGATAGAACATAAACCTTTTTATGACTTAATATGATGAAAAGTCGCATGATATTATCTTTAATGTTTTATTAGTCTGATAAATACTTTATGGCTTTTTGTGATCATAAAACCTTCCTGCAGCCTCCACTACCAAACTTCCTGCAGCCATATCTGAAATGATGTTTGCCTTAGTTTAATACTTAATGAATGAATGAATGAAGTAACAAACTGTCTTAAAGATGAATGTGTTGAGCTAACCTTCTTCTCCAGGAAAGGTGGCGAGTTATTTTGCAGGTGTCGTGATTTGAGGAAGGAATTTAAAATCCACTTGAAGAGTAGAAGGCCAGATCTACAAAGACTGGTTCAACAGCTAAAGATGGAGAGACAGTTTCAAACTTATCCGCCAAGCAAGAAGAATGTTTTAGGAATCTAGGCTAGGCATCCTGCTGTTGCTCAAATCCAAGATGATGATGCTTTAAGTCTTTCAAACCAATTTGACTTGGTCCTTGCATTATCGTTCACCTCTTTAAATAAAGTTAGTTGTATGTAATAAATACCTCCCGATTTAAAAGGAAGGTTAGTTAGTAGTTAGGATTAGTTTTCAATAAATAGCCCATACTTCTTCAAAGAATGGGCTAGAAGATCTTGTCATTTGTAATACATTTTTTTCAGTATCAGAAATACAGTTAAGAAGGATTGTGCTATGTACTTGTTCACTTTAAATCAATAAAGTTTATGGAGCTTTTCACCTAATCTGTTGATTACTTTGGCATGACCTAAGGGGGCCCACTTAGGAAATTGTCTATACTTTCATTTTGTAGGTTAGGATAGCTGTACTTTCTTTTATAAAAGTTAAATGTGTCTGTTCCTACAACAACATAAATACATCACTGTTGACTGTTCCTGCAGCCATTAGAAACAGAGTAGTTTTACCTTTCAGTTTTTGTTCCAGCAAGTTATTCAGTAAAGTAATTCTAGAATTTAGAGTTCTAGCATTTTAGAGATCATGCATGTCTAGAAGGGGTGTTAGTGCATATATTTTGCTGTCCCATTTCAAGTCTACGTCCTTGGGTTGATAAGTAAATGAGGTTCTTTAATAGATTATAGTTGCTTGTTGTGATGTCCAATCCATAAGTTGGGGAATTTATATTCCTAATTATCAAGCTGATTAAAGAACACTACATTTTTGGCGCCGTTTTCGGGGATGGTGTCAAACTAAAAACCTATTGCAGGCATGCTGGCAGGTAGCTTTAAGTTTTATTCCTGGAATTTAGATCACAATTCACTATTACAACATTTTTCCATAGTTAGATTTACTTCTTACTGTATGCTTAGAAGAAGAGACCAATTTGGAAGATTCCTTCCTAGAAGCTTTGATATCCAAGAAAACAACCTAGAGATTGACCCCGAAGTTGTCCCAGAAGGACCATATTTGGATGCCAGCCAGGACCTTGTCACTTCATCTTCTTCTTCCTTGGAGGCCAGTTTGAACCTGTTTGATGCACCTGACAATCTTGATTTACTCACAACACAGCTGAATAATCTGCATACATTCAATAACCAGCATTCCCATAACAATCCACTGGCCCTTGTTGTCTACCAGCCAAGAGCTAACCCAAGACCACCATCAAGGATGGCAGTGCCTACTTTTCCATTTCCACTCCTTGAGTTGCATGACAACAACAATCTCAAAAGCATTCTTGTTTCATTGCTTCCAAAGTTCTATGGCCTGATTACAGAGGACCCTCATACCTTCTTGTTCGAGTTTGAAATCCTATGTAGGAGTTATGATTATACTACTGAAGCCCATAAGATGAAATTGTTTCCCTCTACTTTAAAGGAGTCAGCCTTAAAATGGTTCATGGGATTAGGGGGTAATGCAGCAGCCACTTGGAATGACCTGAAGGAATTGTTTTTAGGAAAGTATAAAGAATATTGCAGGGGTAGTGATATGAGAGGAGATGACCTTTTCAAGATGACACAAAAGGAGGATGAAACCTTGGAGGATTATGTATCCAGGTTTTTGTTCAGTGTGCAGAAAAATACTCAGCACCAACTAAATGAGGAGTCTAAAGAACTTCTCTTTCTAAGGGGAGTCAATGATACTTGCATGGAAGTGCTCAACCTCATGGCTGGAGGAGATATTACCCAAAGCAATTGGGATGACATTAAGACAATATGTCTTAATTACTCTAGGGAAAATGTGAAGAAAGGCAGCGGATTTTGACCCTCTGTTGCCAAAGGAAGTGGTACCAGTGTATCAAAAGGAGAATTATCTAATCTTCTATCTGATTTCAAGAAAGACATCATCAATGATGTTGCTACTCAGCTAGATAACATGCAGGCTAGGAGGAAGAAAGAAGAAGCTGATGCGATGCTAGATGAATATTGTCCTCATTGCAGACTGAGGAAGAGGGACTGTAGATGCAAAGCAGTTGCCAATTTGGAGGTGCAACATCTCCCTACTGAGTTCAAGACCATTGAAGGAGAGGAGGAAGTGTTCTTTGTTGCTTAGTGCAGGCCATGGGCCCCAAGACAAGGTATGCCTCAGGACCCCTTGCAAAATTTTGGTTCCTATAATAGTCAGTGGCAAAGCCAGAACCCTCCAAACTATGGGCCATACTCCCAACCTCAGTGGAATAACCCTTGGACAAATAACCAGCAAAGCTGTTGGCAATTCCCACAAGGGAATTGGCAACCACCACAGCAAAATCAGTGGCAGCCTCTGCAAGGAAATTGGGAGTAGTCTAATCAATGGAGAGGAGGCCAGCAATGGTCAAATCCACCCACTCGTTTCCTGCAGCAACCCCAGCAGCAGTCCATTATGCCACCTCCTGCCGCTAATCAAGGTCCAAATCCAAAGCCAACCTAGTTACCTACTCAAGCAACACCTAATCCAAATAGCCAGCAGCAACAACGAGTTTATTTTGCTGATCCTAATAATCAGCCTGCCTATGCTATCAACTCGAATAATATCAATTTATGTTCAGGAACTGTGTTGCCTACACCATCTCCTCCCCTAATCTCAGAATTACCATATGAGGAGATCGAGCAGGAAGAAAATGCCAATGGCCTAGCCCAATCCAATGAGCCAATTCAAACTCCATCGTTACCTAAGGTACCTAATACATCACCACCTCCTTTCCCACAAAGGTTGGAAGGTGAACTTGTGAGCAAACAGGAGGAACCTACCTTTGATATTCTTGACCAACTAAAGCACATATGCGTTAAAATTCTTTTGTTTCAAGCAATTAAGGAGGTACCTATTTACAACAAGGCCATTAAAGAAGCATATCTAAAGAAGCCAGGTAGGAAGAAGAAAGACCTTCAGACTGTTCATGTCTTAGGTCAACTCTCTGATTTAATGTTAGGGAAGCTTACCATCCCAAAATATTCAGACCCTGATAGCCCTGTTGTTGAAATTAATATTAATGGGGTTCAAATTAAAAATGCTTTGGTCGATCTTGGAGCTGCTATCAATGTCATGACAAAAGACCTTGTACTAAAACTAAGTATTTCAGACCTAAGACCTACACCTACAGTCTTGCAACTTGCTGATAGTTCAACTGTCAAACCTGATAGAATAGTGGAGGACTTAGTTGTCACCCTAGATTCATGGGAATATCTTGCTGATTTCATGGTTTTGTCTCCAAAAGCATCATTAGGAGGTTATCCTGTGATTTTAGGAAGACCATGGTTAGCTACTGATAATGCTTATATAGGTTGTAGGACTGGTAACATGACAATATCTGATGGGTATACCACAAAGAAGCTTACCCTATATTCTCTAGCCCAACCTCAACTTGAGGCTGGACAGGCTGTTTGGCCTGATTTGGGTGAAGAAGAGGAAGTAAACTCCATGGCCAAATTAATGATGATTACTAGAGAGCTTTTCATTGAATAAAAAGCTGAAGAAGATATACTGTCCAATATCCTGCTGAATAACTATGGTACCGAATACCCTCAATGTAACAAAACCCCATGCTCTTTGCAGACTATTCTTCCTCTGCCTACATTAGCTCATTATCCTGCAGCAACTGATTGCTTACACACTTTGCTACCCCACGAGGTAGAAATTCCATTTCTGCCTGAAGTATCTATGGTTGATTTAACCTCCCAAGTTGAGGTAGCAGCAGGAAAAACTTTGAGCATCAATAAAAACCTCACCAGTGAGCAACAAGAATCTATGTTTAAAATGCTTACCGGTTATAAGTCAGCTTTTGGTTGGGAATATGGTGACATGAAAGGTTTAGACCCCAAACTCTGTACACATCGCATATACATTAACAGTGAGTTCAGACCTGTCAGGCAGCCTCAGAGAAGAATCAATCCAGCCTTGAGAGAAATTGTTAAAGAGGAATTGTAGAAAATTTTAACAGCTGACTTTATCTACCCAATTTCAGATAGTCAGTGGGTTTCCCCATTGGTTATTATTCCTAAGAAAGGAGGAAAATGGAGGGTATGTGTAGACTACAGAGAGCTCAACTTGGGAACAAGAAAAGATTACTTTCCTCTTCCCTTTATTGATCAAGTTTTAGATAATTTATCTGGGAAAAAGTATTTCTCATTCTTAGATAGCTTCAGCGGGTACAATCAAATCAAGATTGCACCTGAGGATCAAAAAAATACTACCTTTACATGCCTTTGGGGGAAATTTGCCTATTCTGTTTTGCCTTTTGGTCTCTGCAATGCACCTGCAACTTTTCAGAGAGCAGTCATCAGTATCTTCTTAGATATCTCATATGATTGCATGGAAATATACATGGATGACTTTACTATTTATGGTGCAACATTTGAAGAGGCTCATGCAAACTTGAAGAAGGTGCTGCAGAGGTGTGAAGATCATAACCTGTCACTAAATAGTCAGAAGTGTTTCATGATGATGCAGGAGGGAATAGTGCTTGGTCACTATATTTCTACTACAAGAATACAGGTTGATCCTTCTAAGATCGAGGTCATCTCTAATTTACCCTTTCCCACCAAACAAGAGGAACTGAGAAGCTTTCTAGGCAATGCTGGATACTACAGAAGATTCATCAAGGATTTCAGTCAAACAGCTGCTCCTCTCTACAGTTTGCTGAAGAAAGATGCAGATTTTGCATGGATAGAAGAATGTGGAAAAGCATTCCTTGATTTAAAAGTCGCCCTTACACAAGCACCCGTTTTAAAAGGACTTGATTGGTCACTTCCATTCCATATTCATACTGATGCATCTGATTATGTTGTTGGCACTGTTTTAGGTCAAAAAGGTGGTTCAACTGAGCATGCACTGTATTACATAAGCAAAAATCTGCAAGGAGCTGAATTAAACTACACTGTTACAGAAAAAGAAATGTTGGCAATCATCTATGCCCTCAATAAATTCGGGCATTACATCACAGGTTATCAGATATTTGTCCACACTGATCATGCAACAATCAGATATCTTATGAACAAAAGCTCAATAGCCGAAAGACTGGCAAGGTGGTTGTTGTTGATGCAGGAATTTGGTATTACAATTGTGGACAAGCCAGGTAAAGCCAATGTGGTTGTTGATTTCCTTTCTAGAATTCAAAGGCAAGATGGCTCTGCAGTTGTTGAAGATTCCTTTCCTGATGAGCACCTATTTGCAATCAAGGTTATTCACCCATGGTATGCCGATATAGCAAATTATCTGGCTACAGGAAGGACTCCTCCTCAATTCTCCCCTAAGGAAAGGAAATTATTGGTAGAGAAAAGTTTTAAATTTTCATGGATTGCAAATTGCATGTTTTATACAGAGCTGAATGAAGTTATGAGGAGATGTGTGCAGGAGGAAGACACTTATGATATATTACATGCAAGTCATGATGAGCCGTGTGGTGGACATTTTGCTGCCAAAAGAACAACAATGGAAATTTTAAACACTGGCTACTATTGGCCAACTCTACATAGAGATGCAGCCAAATATACCAGGAGGTGTGATAAATGCCAAAGGATGGGAAGACCAACTAGATCTGATGAGATGCCTCTATTTCCATAAATTGTTGTTACACCCTTCGACAAATGGGGACTAGATTTTGTAGGACCAATTGATCCATCTTGCAATGGTAAGTCCTATATCCTTGTATGCACTGATTATGTGACAAAATGGGTAGAAACTAAACCTATGAAACATGCTAGGGATAATAAAGTAGCAGAATTCCTTTATGAGGAAATTTTCACTAGATTTGGTGTCCCTAAGGAAATAGTAACAGATCAGGGAACACAGTTTACCTCTACCTTGATTACAGCCTTAGTCAATGAATATAATATAAGGCACAAAAAATCAACCCCTTATCATCCTCAGGCTAATGGCCAGGTTGAGGTTATCAACAAGGACATAAAGGCCATTTTGACTAAAACTGTAGCTTTACATAAGAAGGACTGGGCCGCAAGGTTACCAAAAGCTCTGTGGGCCTACCGAACTACCTGGAAGACTGCTACAGAATATACCCCCTTTGAAATGGTGTATGGTAAAACAGCTGTGATGCCAATAGAATTCGAACACAAGACACTAAGAACAACATTACACATGGACATGGATTTGACAGAGGCACAAAAGGACAGAGTCATGCAACTCAATGCTTTGGATGAGCTCCGCAAGAATGCCCTACAACACACTGAGATGATACAAAACCAAAGAATAAGGTGGCATGATAAATACATTAAGGAAAAGAAATTCAAAGCAGGAGATTGGGCTTTGCTTTATGATTCACAGTATAAAGACAGTCCAGGAAAGCTGCAAACTAGATGGTTGGGTCCATATGAGATAGAGGAAGTATTCACAAATGGAGCCATTCAATTAAGGACCATTGATGAGGTACAGTTCAAGCTATTAGTCTATGGGCATCGCCTAAAGCTCTATTCTAAACCCATTGACAAGGAAACATTTCTGAAACAATTCAAAATTGACCAGGATAGTAGTGATCCTACAGTCACAGGAATTGAGCCTAGGCTCAAATTTCCAGACCATGCATAAAGTGCATACTAAACCATAATAAAGGAGTTATCTATTAAGATCCCCATTTCATTCATTCATTTCACCCACAATCCGTACTCATTCTCTCTCTTCCACAATCATCCGCCTACCATTGCATATCATCCACGTTTCTCCATGTCACGAATTGCAATGAAGCCGGATGTCACATCAGATAGTTGCAGCGATTCTCTCCAGGTATGCTCCACTTCACTTTAAGATCGCTTTAGTTTTTTTATTTATTGCATTTAATTTAGTATTAATTAGTGCAAACAACTTTCCTATATGATTTCCTTTTCCTTCAGCTAAATCCACACGAATAAGCACATTTCTATATAACTCAAAGTTCTGCCACATCCTTATTACTGCCGCCATAAGCCTTGCTCCATTAGTTATAAAAAACCCCCAATATTAGAACCTATAATTAATAATCATACAACCTTTACTTCCTCCAATAATGAACCTAAGTGTATTCCACCAATTCATGATTACTCTCTCCTTCCACAAAACTGCATGATCACATTATTTTCCCTATTTTTTCTATAACTTTTGAAGAGAGGTTCAAAAGTCTTGGCTGAGGGCAGGGGTAGAGCACTAAAGAATTGTAGAGGATTCATTAGTTGGATTGCAGGAAGTTTTGTTGTAAAGGCCAGGAGAGCAATACTTCAAACGCATTTGATTATAGTAAACCAGAGAAATGGGAGGTCAGCCGATTCGACATGAGCCTACAGACCACAACATCCTATTGTAGGATGTGCTGCATGTACCATTGTTCAGACAATATGGGTGGCTAAATTACTTTGTGAAGCTCGAGACTTTCAGCACGGATATTGCAGAGGAATTCATGAGGACATTTCAAAATAGTGAAGCAACAGTTAGGGGCATAACAATCAATGCATCAATTAAGAAGATTGCTGAAATCATAGGGTTACCCCAAGTTGGAGAACCCTATCCCAGAGGAAGAGATGCAAGGAGCACCAGGGTTGAATTCACTCAGCCAAATGATCCTCCTCTATGGGTAGACAAGCAAGGTGCACAGAGGATGAGTCTACCTCAGGAATGGGTGCCATGAGTAGGGTATATAATGAGATACATAACCTGTGAAGGTAGATTCTCAGTCTTACATTCTCATCATTTTAAGCTTTTGTCTCATTTACATCATGGCTTATTGATGAATGTACCTAACTTCCTTTATAACTTGTTATCCAATAGTGCCGCTGAATATAGGAAAGGTAGGGTTAATTTTGTATCCCACCATTGCCTCATAAAATTGCTTGTTGAGAAGTCTGTTCAAGATGCATCAGGGATGACATGGGAGGAGTTCACTGTCCAATTCAATCCTGAAATTCAAAATGTAGGACCTAGTAGTGAACCCCTTACCTTTAAGCGGTGAACTTCCTGGTCAAAAGGGCAGAACTCTGTTGCTATGTCCTCCCCTGAGACATCATCTAATTCACAAGATGATGTTCCTATTTCTAAAAGAACTTCCACATAGCTGGCCCAAGGCCCTATTAAAACCCCTGAGTCTTCTTCCAAAAATAGGAAAGGAAAGTCACTTGTTGTAGTAACCCCTGAACCTGTGAAAAGGAAGCGGAAGGAGAACTTCTTTGTTCCTGCAGCAAAATCTTCCAAAAAGCATAAGTTAGTTCCTACCTCCATAAGAAGGAGCTCTAGGCTCCAAAACCAGGTAGCCCGCCAATTGCCTAATACTACTACCGCACCACCTTCAAATCCTTCCAGTCTTGAACTAGGGAAAGAAGAACCTGTTATTGAAGAAATTATGAGTACACCTGAAGGGGTTGGTTTGAGTGAGTTAGCTACCATTGCAGAATAGCTACAGGAAGGTATGAAATGTGATAAAAAGGAAGAAGAGTCAATTGTGTTTCCAACAGATGCAGAACATGAAAACATTGGCATGACTGAGGTAATGGAAGAAGAACAAGGGAAGATGGATGAACTTGAAGAAGTGCAGGAAACACCTGCAATATGCTATAAACATAGACCGCCATTCCATGTTACAAACTTTGCCACAGGAATGGCATGCTTTTAGGAACTTCAACAACAATAGACTGCTTATGCACTTGAAGTTGAGAGACTGCAAAGAGTAATCCAGAATAAGAATCTGGAAATCGCCAATCTAACTGATACTCTCAATCAAGTAGTAGAACTTGTTCCATATCTACTATAGTGTCGAGCGCCTTCACCAGTTTACGCCATGTACCTCAAAGAACTATATTTGAACTTCTAGCTGATTAGAGTCTGGAAATGGAAGAACCCTTCTTTGGAAACCCCTAAGGAATTTTTTGAAGCATACATAGATTCACCTCTGCACATTAGGAACCTCCTATGTGAGTTTTACCTACACAATTTGGCTGTATCCCAGGACAAGGAATGAAATCCTTTGTGTTATGTAGGTGATATTCATATCAGTGCCTTGATGTCCAAGATCACCAATGAAATCAGTAGAGGAGAATAATTTAACAGTCATATGCATGATGAAAGGAATATTCCATTATATTCGAGAAATGAATCTCGAAATGGCATGGGTATTTATTTTGACTGAAAAAAATTGTGGCGAGATGAGAGAGCCATACCATTGATTGAGCCTTTAAGGCAAGAGGTATTTTCTCAATATTCTCAGATCATAAACAGTGATTTTAATGTTGCAACTTTGCATATTCAAAACAAATGGAAGCACCTTTCATTATAGTTAAAGAAAGTAGAGCCACATTCCCCCAATACTTTGTATGCTGCAACCCAAAGAGCAGAGAGGTACATGAGAAATGCCAGAACAAGGAAGGAGGATTGGTTTCCCTTCGTTATGCAACCGCCTATTCTCCTATGGCCATTATTGGCTATACAAGGTGACAACAATACTTACAATAGGAGTTCAGAGGATAACCGATGACAAAGACTGGAGGTAATGAGGGCTCACTTCTGGAGTTTCCAGACTGGTGAATGTGGACAGCAGCTGAATGTAGATCTGAGAGAGTTTGCTGAAAGGAAGAATGCTAGACTTGCTGAAGGGTCCAACAAGTAGTTGGTTGAGGGGAGTGATGAGCTAATACTTTGGTGCATTTTGATCATATTTTTATAAATACTTTTCCATTTTTATTATGCTAAAAACAAACATTCAGTCTGATTATGGGATAGAACATAGACCTTTTTATGACTTAATATGATGAATATATTATGATGAAAAGTCCCATGATTATTATCTTTAATATTTTATTAGTTTGATAAATACTTTATGGCTTTTTGTGATCATAAAACCTTCCTGCAGCCTCCACTACCAAACTTCCTACGGCCATATCTGAAATGATGTTTGCCTTAGTTTAATACTTAATGAATGAATGAATGAAGTAACTGACTGTCTTAAAGATGAATGTGTTGAGCTAACCTTCTTCTCCAGGAAAGGTGGTGAGTTATTTTGCAGGTGTCGTGATTTGAGGAAGGAATTTAAAATCCACTTGAAGAGTAGAAGGCCAGATCTACAAAGACTAGTTCAACAACTAAAGATGGGGAGATAGTTTCAAACTTATCCGTCAAGCAGGAAGAATGTTCCAAGAATCTAGGCCAGGTGTCCTGCTGTTGCTCAAATCCAGGATGATGACACTTTAAGTCTTTCAAACCAATTTGACTTGGTCCTTGCATTATCGTTCACCTCTTTAAATAAAGTTAGTTGTATGTAATAAATACCTCCTGATTTATAAGGGAAGGCTAGTTAGTAGTTAGGATTAGTTTTCAATAAATAGCCCATACTTCTTCAAAGAATGGGCTAGAAGATTTTGTCATTTGTAATACGTTTTTTTGAGTATCAGAAATACAGTTAAGAAGGATTGTGCTATGTACTTGTTCACTTTAAATCAATAAAGTTTATGGAGCTTTTCACCTAATCTGTTGATTACTTTGGCATGACCTAAGGGGGCCCACTTAGGAAATTGCCTGTACTTTCTTTTGCAAAAGTTAAATGTGTCTGTTCCTGTAGCAACAAAAATACATCACTGTTGACTATTCCTGCAACCACTAGAAATAGAGTAGTTTTACCTTTTAGTTTTTGTTCCAACAAGTTATTCAGTAAAGTAATTCTAGAATTTAGAGTTCTAGCATTTTATAGATCATGCATGTCTAGAAGGGGTGGTTAGTGCATATATTTTTCTGTCCCATTTCAAGTCTACGTCCTCGGGTTGATAAGTATATGAGGTTCTTTAACAGATTATAGCTGCTTGTTGTGATGTCCAATCCCTAAGTTGGGGAATTTATATTCCTAGTTATCAAGCTGATTAAAGAACACTACACTTTTCAAGTGAAGTATGTTGCAAAGCGTCTATATGAATTTACATGTGTTCATTGCATACTCTAGACCATTTTCAAGTGAATTTTATTGCCTATAAATATTGGACTGAGTTAAGGATGCACGTACTTAATTATTTTATGTGTTTGCATGGGTGTTGGGAAAATTTGTGTTAAATACTACTTATGAAGTTCATAGAAGCATGTTGATGCGTGTTGGGACTCATTTAAGTCCTCATTAAGAATTTTTTTGGGCTTCCCTCATTCTCTTCCACCACAGGAATGCTTTGGCGCCAACCTAATTTGAATTTGTAAATGCAAAATTATGTATGGACGACCTTGGAAGGGTTTCAAGGTTGAAGATGGTATAAGTATGAGTTGAGATGTGTGTGAGAGATATAGAGAGATGTGAGATATGTGTGTATAATGTGAGTTCGAGTAGATTAGTGCAAATTTTAAAGTTTTGAGTTCTAGAAGGTAATGAGTTGAAGATGCACTCTATCTTTCAAGCATCTCTACAAAAGTGTGAGAAAATTGAGGTGGAATCTCTATTCCATTGAGATAGTTTTCTCTCTATAACAACTCTCTTCTATCTTCTTTGTAATTTTGTGTCAGTGAGCCCGAGCAATGAGTCCTCATTGGATAGTATCATGTCTTGGTAGTAAGCCTTTGTATTTGGTTCTAGAATTCTTTATATTGTGAGCTAATCCTCACCATGGTTTTTCCCTCATTGGGTTTTCCATGTAAATTTGGTGTTCATGTGTATATGGTTTAATTGCTTCTAGTTTCTATTTCTTCTTTTAATGGTTAATCACTAGCAGTTCAAAGGTTATGCGAATGCTTCTAAATATAACTTTTGTTGAGGGTTTTGATTGTTAAAATTGCTACAAATGATTCACCCCCCTCGGTTGTCTTGTTCAATAGTAGAGAAGTGTTTTTACATGCTATATCATCCTAGTGGAGTATTACACAAAGTTTTTTGGTCTCTCATGTATTGTCTTTGTATGGAGTTGATGTTTGACACTTTACTTACTTATCGAGTTGACTTGACTTGATGTGCTGCTTGCACAAAGTGTTTGTATATGTGAGTGCTCTTTGGAAATGCGTTTTATGGAAAATAGGTCCTGAATATCTTTTAGCTTGAACCACATGAGATTTCCTTCTACTACAAATTTTTTTGAAGTTGACTTGTTGTGATAAATGTATATCTTATATTACATGTTTATAGCCGATAAGGAGAAACCTTTTAAAGGTTACGTAGGGTATAAATAGAAGATAACAACTTTTGAGAAGTAATGTGAGAATGTTTTATATGTTGTGAGTAGAAAAAGTGCGAATAGGAACCCACAAAATATTTTGATAATGAAATGTGGTAAAGATCAATTTTGAGAGATCAACAATGAATGTGAATGAGACTACAAAGGAGAATGTTTGAATGTAAATGAGAAAGTATGCTAAAGGCAGTGAGATGAAGGCAATAAAGCTTATTGAAGTAGATGTATGTGTGAATTTATCAAAATTAGTGAGTTGGAGGTAACATAAGTGTTGAATTATTCCAATTGTATGTTGAGGTTGTAAATCTCTATTTTAACTATTGTAGTGAGCAAGGAATAGTGATCTTCCTTCAGTTAAAGACCATAAAAACTTGTAATTTTTTTTTATTTGAGAGGTTGGATTTGGATAGTAGATCCAAGAAGCTTTCTCACCTTGGTTTTTCCCTTGTAGGGTTTTCCATGTAAATTTGGTGTTATGGTTGTATGCATTTGTGTTCTTCTTGTAATGATTCAATTGGTTAATTGTTTCTAAATGGAAATAATTGATTAAGTACTGATTCACCCCCCTCTTAGTACATCTGTGTGTTCAACGACTATAATCTTCATAATTTCTGAATAATATATTGGGAAACTTTTAGAGTATGAGGTTTTTCTACTGAAATATTTTTCCCATGTAAATCACTATGTTGTGGTATGCATGCTATTTATGTTTAATTTTTTGTAACTATTGTTATGATCTATAAAGTTTCACATTATTCTCCTCTCAAGATTAGTGAATTTTTTTTTCTACCTTAGCTTCTTTACAAGTTGAAACCTAAATATTTCATGACAAATCACAAGCTAAGATCACTACTAAATTAACCAATTTCCTACATAACTATTGCCTAATCATTTGATTTATCATCCCAATCCATGCCTTACCAGATACATCTTTCCTATGATATGCACAATCCAAGGTACCAAACACACCCAATTTGACAAGAGATACGATGGTTGTTATTTTTGTTAGTTGGTATTTTTTAATTTATATTTTTATCCCCTTCCAACACTTACTTAGAGCCACCTAAATCTTCCAATATCTTGGTGTATCTAGAGAAGCATAAAATGGGGCATGGTCATTTATTTTGTATGTCATGTTTGTGGGATGTTATTATAATACAACCATGGTGAATAATTTCCTTGTGTGTGTTGAGCTATCTTCTTGCATAAAAAAACATCCTTTGCATATTAGGTCATTCATAGCTTTTATGCACTGGGACTATCATTCTCCAAGTCTTATTCTCTCACACATTTAATTAGGGTTTCCATATGTCTAGTATGAATACGAATAATCTTTTTTCTTTGTAGAGTCAAATTCCATGTAAGGGATACAACATCACACTAGTTCCTCATACCTTGTTACATAGTGCCCATTTTATAAATCAAAATAAGGATTTCTCTTTACATTTTTTAGCATAACCAAAAAACAAAGAAAAATCACTTTTTCATCCATTATCACTTGTCCATCTCATATTCATTACCCATCTCATTTCCTAGATATAGGTTCAATATTTGATATTTAATCAACAAAATTCATTTATTCATCATTATCCTACATCCTACATCACTTCTTCTACCATCCTAAATCATCCCCATCCTACTAACCATTTTGTCTATGTACCATGACACACACAAATATATCCCATTGCATTCACACAATCCCTATGTACACAATCATTAGTATAGGTAATAGCATCATACATATCCTACATCCATAATCATGAGCATGTAATATAATTGATAATAACATCATAGTATAATCATCACATAGGTCATCATAACATCAAAGTGATAATAATATCACTACACCACATAAAGAATAACATCATTATCATATTCCCTCATCATCATAATCCATCTTGCATCATAATCCATTGTGCTAATCATAATCACCATAGTGTTAGTAATATCCATCACATGCATACATCCATCATATACATATAATATCATCAAATAAAATTATCATTACATGCATACACCACTTCTATAATCATCAAATAAAATCATCATTGCATACATACATCATCATGTGCATCATAGATCAACATAACAAAAATATCATCTTATATAATATCAAAATTATGTCATGATATATCCATAAATAAGTGTTTGTAGAAATGGCTACATGAGCCATAAATATACATAAATACAATAGCCCAAAGGAAAAATCATACATGTCTACATAAAATGATACAAAGTATGCAAAATTCCTTCTGTAGATAGAGCTCACACCCTTTGAGTGACCAAGTGATGGTGTACAAGGCAGAAAACCCGCTACTAGTTGTGCTGCTAGGCCCTGACCCGCTAGATACTATGTTGTAGGTATTGGTGGTGGTACCAATGATTCCCCATGACAAATTTTCCCTTTGATCTCATTGATCAAGAAGACCCTAATTAAATCCAAGCTAAGAAATTAGAAGCTAGATAGTCTGCAAGTACCTCTCTCTCATAGAGGGTCTTGTAATAGTTATCCTCCTAAGTAATCTGAGGAACCTATCACATAAAATTCATCATAGGCATACCACTTGATATTTCCTAGGTATCTTTGCATATCTCTTTATATTCATCTAATCATGTGATGCAAAGAGGCTATCCCTCTTTGCTGAGGTCAAGTCTTGATCTACCCATAATGCATCTATCTCCTATTAAGCCTGATCATTTTCACATAAGGAAGTACCCAACTATACTTCAAGGTCCCCATTTCCTTCATCATCACCTCCAACCTCCTCTACTTGCATACCCCATCCACCCATAATGGACTCCTCCCCATTCATCATCTCCATCTGTTCCACCATCTCCTTCTCCCTGCCCCCATCTCCTCTACCAGCCCCAACATTACCTCCATCTCCACCCCCATATCTCCATCACCCATATGTATTCCATTTCCCTCTTCCTCTATTGACAAGCCATCCCTAGCTCCACATCATGTATCTTCCTACCAACCCCATCAACACATGGATAAGTCAATCTGATAGGCCTATGTGTTTCCCACCATGTGTCATACTCTATGATAGTCCTTGCATTTACAATAGCTACACCCCATGCCCATTGAAATGGAACCAAGGAATCAAAGTATGCAATAGTAGTATCTAAGTATATCATAGTTCCCCGATATCCAATATCTCTTTGAGTATAGTAAAAATTCCCTTAACTCCTGGTAGACTCTGCACCTCACCAAAATATTGTCAAACCCACTCTAGAAAATGTTTCTCAATAATATGTGTAGTCTGACCAATCAAATTCTTAGGTTGTTTGCAGTATACAAAGTGAGTAGAATCATCTATCCACCTCTCACATAGTCTCCATGGTCTCTAATCAACAATATAAAGCTCATAAAAATGCATCTCCAGTATGTAAGATCATTGAACCGATGATGTGTCAAAATATCCTATCTATAGCTTAAAATTTTTATCTTGAAAATTTCACACTATATGGACAACCTATTTGCCCTATAGAATTAATTTTATTAATAACTTATTTATTTTATGGCTAGATTGAGAAAATAAATCAAAATCCCTAAAATCCCAAAAAATTTGGTCCTAAAGCAAAAAATCAAGGGTGGGACACCCTTGACCTTAAAGGTGACCTATTTCAAATTTCATGATTTGGTGTTGGTTCTTGGTGAATTAAAAAGGATCCCAGGTTGGCCTATAATCAAAAATATCAATTGGTATGCATATATAATTAAGTTTTCTTCTTATTTCAACATTAGGAAGCATTATGAAGGAGAAGCTATTATGATCAATCATGCACTATCATGATCTTATCAAGATGTATTGAGTTATCATCTACATGCTAGCTATAACAATCTATTGTGTTTTGTGGACTAAATTCTTGTAGGTATTCAACAAATTCAACTTTCCATTATCAACTCTTTGTGGAAAGTTATGGTGTGAACATCACTTTGGCAAAGATCTCATACCTAAGGTAACATTATCATTTATCACTTGTTATTTCAATCATTTATTTTATTATTTGGTCCCTACCCAACCTAAGGCACACCCTCTTATGAGATCTTTGATCAGCTATTATGATCAATCATGCACTATGATGCTCTTATGAAGATGTATTTAGTTATCATCTACATGCTAGCTATAACAATCTATTGTGTTTTGTGGACTAAAATCTTGTAGGTATTCAATAAATTCAACTTTCCATTATCAACTCTTTGTGGAAACTTATGGTGTGAATATCACTTCGACAAAGATCTCATACCTAAGGTAACATTATCATTCTATCACTTTTTATTTCAATCATTTATTTCTTATTTGGTCTCTACCCAACCTAGGGCACACCCTCTTTATCATCATCATTTTCTATTCGTGGAGGTGGAAACACCAAAATAGGGTTTGACTTAGGAAAGTCCCTATATAACACAACGTTTCTCCCTCTTTTCATGTGTGTAGGTCGAATCCAATAGTTTCGTCAATAAAAAGTGACAAGAAAATATAGAGAAAATTATAACTTGCCATACAAAGTTTGTAGACCCTAAAAAGTAGCATCTATGGTCAAGGGTGCCCTCACCCTTGGGTGATCCCACAAAACTGGTTTACAATTCCATTGAGGAAGGAAAATTGCAAAAAATTTCCCCATGAAGAAAATATTTGGTTTTGGGGTGTTCGAACGATCTTAGGGTCCACGCAAACCCAAAGGGGGTTTGATCGAACCCCCCTTCGAGCGAAAGGTCAAGGGGGGTTCACTCGAAGGGGGTTCAAGCGAACCCCCCTTTTTCCCCCTTCTCCTCCTCTTACAACAAATTTTTGCAAAAAATTTCCGTTCGAAGCTCAGGTTGAGGATGAAAATGGAGGAGACTTCACAGACCCAAATAGATGATGGTAGTCCTCAGAACGAGCTATCCATCGAATATAATTTTAATATTTTTTGGTTTATTATGTATTTATTTTTTTAGTTTGATTAAACATAGGTTTTTCATCAAAAATCAAGCTCTTTGTTTTGCACACGTGGAAAAATAGTAAATTATCAAAAAACAAAATTCTAAAAAAATATGTTCGGGCTAGGTATTGATGTCCTTGATTGAGTAAATTTTTTTTTTGAATTTCGATACATACAAAAAAAGTTATGTTGTATATGGTCCGCTTATGTCTGAATTGTAACTGGTTTGACTTCAAAACTTGGTTAAAGAAAAAATATTCAATAAAACACTATGAAACCAAATGAACTTATTAGATATCATAGTTACAAATCTAAATTCAAAAAAGTAGAATTTATCCTTCATAGAAAAAAAATTATGTTGTGTATGGTGAGCATCACTCCTTAAAAATGGTGTTACTGATAAAAACTAGTTTTCAAAGGAGATGAAAAAAGAAATGCAATATGATTCAAAAAAAATAATTTTTTTTTTTTTTATTAAGAATCTACAGACAAAATGTCACAAATCACTAGTTTGCATCATCTTCAAATTCTTCATGCTTTAGCCGCTATAGGTACCTGAAAGTGAAGATTTAGTTAAAAAAATTCAGTTTAGTGTCCAGTTTGGCCAAAAATTGTAAACTAGTATTGTGGGATCACCCCCTTCTACCTCAAATTTATGCTCAAATTTTTATGACAGGTGCACAAATATTCCCCCTTCTCAAATCTATAACTATTCCATCATTTTTTATTTTTTCGTCTATGCGATAAATACATTTTCAGATCTAGGGTTTATACCAAATAGGCTTATTAAAACACATCAAATTTCTTCTCCTTGCAACTAAAAGAATCAAACCCTAATAGAATGGATCTCCTTTGAGGTATCTAGGCAATCATCAAAGCCCTAGTTGGTTTCTGTTCAAATGTGGAGTCAAAGAAAAAGAGTTAATCCCCATTAATCTACTAGTTAGATCTAGGATGAATTTTTTTACATCACACTATCATATACAAAAAATAAGGTAAACCACTCTCACTAATTCTCCACCCAATTGATTGTGTCATCATAATATTTTCCTAGGTTGAAATATGTAGCAATTTGACTCCACAAGATAAATTGGCCTCATACCTATAAAATGCTTGATGCATGTCATGATATAAATGGGTAAGAACACATGAACCCCAAGCATTACCACTCCATAACTAAGTATTTTCTCCAACACCCTCCCCTAGCCAATGGGAAACCCTCAAGATCTTTGATCAAGAAATAATACCCCTACAACTACCCTAAATAAAACCAATGGAAGAGAATTAACCCGTCACATTTCCCTCAGATCTATCTCTCTATCCTCTATACTTAGAGAATTTGTCAAGAACACCCACACCAAAGAACTCTCCCTAGAATAAATAGCATAAATAACCCATTCATCATGAATGGGGATCCTTAGAATCCTCTAAACATCCTCTAGAGCAATCATAATACCCCTAGTTGGCAAAAAAATTGCATATAACTTGTTATGCCATCTCTCAACTAAGGCTAACATCACGGCTCTATGTGATCGAATCTTGGGCATATAGTAATGTACCATAACCCAATCACTTCTAGGAAGGCCAAGTCTAGATCATCCAACTCTGTCCTCATATGAAATCTCATGTGATGAAACTCCTTAGACATAATAGGCTCTAGTACAACCTGTTAGGTCTCAAAAACATAGGTTTTGAACCTTAAGAGGGTGCCAATATCTTAGTACATTTTTGGCTAACAAATGGGGTGAATATGATTGATAAACCCCTACTCTTTAGGCTCTACTAAACCTCGGAGAGTGTACCTAAATGATAAGGAATATTTGAGGGTTTAAATATAATCTCTAACTTGGGTGATCTATTCACGATGGAATGTAGACATGAAATAGATGCTAGGCTAATAACTAATTCCTACTGTCGATGTTTTGAGAATCAAGTGTATGAGTAAAGTTTGTATAAAATGTTCTGAGTATGACTAGTGCCTAATACTATTGGGAGAATGGAGTCAGATTTGTGTGATGATGGAGACATATATGTAAGGTAGGTGGATCTAATTCTTGTTGAATAAACCAGATATTGAGAGGGGAATGAATCAGTATCCACACAAACTTATTGAACAAATACTTATAACTTTATTCCAGCATAAAACAGATTAAAGTAATATTCTAACATTAAGTTCCACAACACATGAACACCATATTTTACGTGGAAAATCCATTATGGGAAAAACCACGATGAGGATTAACTCATAGTATATAAAGTTATATCAATACTGGAAATGGGAGGCTCATTGCCACATATAGAAGCTCACTGCTTACAAGGACTTATTGTCCAAAAATGGAGGCTCACTACCTAAAGAAAAGAAAACATAAAATGGCTAACCACTAGAGTTGAACTGAGAAGATACACCACATGTGTAGGTTCAATTCATTTGATGCTCAGTGTATTCGTTGATCTTCAATCACTATTCAGACACTTCATTCATACACTTCTTCTTTTCTCATTCGCATTCACTTCTCTTCATCACTCCCTCACTTCTTCTTCTTCTCATCTTCTAACCATCTTATATATATACCCGATGTAACCACATGCATAATTAGGTCATTCTAATCAAAGCAAAACATATTTTTCAAGATGATAACTTGTAAGTTTCATAACAAAAGTATTTCACATGTGTTGGCCAGGATTAGCTTAATACCAAAATGCAATCTCAAGAACTGATGCCAGTGTATTACCTGATCATATGAACATCTGAAAAATACATACATACACGCTTCCAACCGTTATAAGCCTTTTTCCAAAACCTCAGATTATACTGATTACTGAAGAAGATATCCAAACCAACATACAAGAGATACTAGATCAAATACTAGATGAGATAAGTGTGATCTTCACATCGGTACTTATTACTAGACCAACATGGTGACATCAATGAAAATATATGAAAAACTTCCAACAATCTCCCCCTTTGTCATTGATGGCAACATGTGCAAAAAAGTTCAATTTTTTTTTCTCCAAATCTCTCCCAATCTCTTTCCAAATCTCCCCCCCTTTGACATCAATGAAAAAGGGTGCCAAAAAAAAGATAAAAACATGGTGACATCCAACATTTGAAGATTTTCATTCAAAATTTTAAAACTTTTAAAAGAAAACTTTCAAGTATCCAATTTCTCAAACCAAAAAGACTGTTTTCACTTGGAACACCTTTTTTAACCTTTCTTTGATCACAGGAAGTAATGTCTTCCATTCTAGTACTACTGAATCCATTCTTGCACACACACTATCCAATACAGCCAACAGTGTGAAAGAGGATGACCAATCTGTGGATGAACATTGTTTCTCATAGTCTTCTGCATCAGAGAGTATTCTAGAAAGATGGTCTAACCAAACCTCAACCACTTCCTTAAGAAGCCGAAAAGTATTTACTACATCATCCCTTTTCATCTGCATAATGATCATTTCAGCCTGAAGCTCACCAATTCTCAACCTTTTCTTCCCTTCTTTGTCCTAAAAAATATCAAATTTCTTTTCAATGTTGTTTACTTCAGCTTTTATTGCTTCAATTCTACTTCAAAAGTTGTCAACTGCAGCAGGCCACCAGAGACAATAATTGTATATTTCTGTCATTTCTTTCATATATTTCTTTCTCTCTACAATCAGTTCAGATAACTTCTTCTTTTCCTTTGAACACCTCTTTTCAACTAAAGCTTCCAGATTATGTCCTCCTGAACCTTCAAGCAACATTCTCTCTTCAACTATTTCAACTAGATTTTTAGGTAATAATTCAGCAACAACAAATACATCAATACCTTTACGAAGTAGATATTCAACTAAAGCATCATCGATTTTAAGTCTATCAACGGGTGAGGCCATACTCCATACATCACCAAATTTCTTCATTTTTCCTTGTATCATCATGGGTCAGATGCATTATGGATTGTAATATTCAGATGTAGCCAAAGATTCTTCTTCTTTATTTTCTTCAGAGATAGTAATGAAGTTTTTAGAGAGAGATGTTCTTTTCTTCAATTCCGAAGGGGAATCGCTAGTAACTACCTCCAATTCCTTCATCTCGGAGGAAGAACCTTCCTCAAATCAATTCACCATGATTTCACTGGAGCTCATCACATTCTGCAATGATAATAAAAAGTTTGTGCATGCACTTGCTTTATCCTCAAAGTTTTCCAAGTGCCTAAATATCTATTTTGCAATGGGAATCCCAGATTCCCACTTAACATATTTCTTTCTCGGTAGGGATTTCAGAAAATGAATCACCAAACATGTAAGCAAGGAACCAAAACATAATGGGTATCCTTCTCCCAGTGTCATTTGTATATTCTCAGTAATATTTTCAAGAATTATCTTACATAGATCAAATTGTGCATTCTCTCTTACCGTTTTATGCGCCAGATAAACTGCAATGGCTGAAGTAGAGCCTTCATGATTTATGATTTTTTTTTATAGGAAATGTTGTATGCAACATACCTAACTGAGGTATTGCCAATAGTGTTGATCAATAGTGCTCGGAGGTCATTATTGACTCCTGCCATTTCTTCCACTTCCTTGTATTTTATTGTTTTTAGTCTAGGAAGTTCTCCAATGCCACATAGTCTAGTAACCGCTTTGATTGTTTCTTTCAAAATGAGATAAGTCTTGTCCAATATAATGCTACCATCCTTGAATTTTCTTAGAAGGAACAAGATGAATTCTTTTTCAACAAACCAAGGGAATTCTCCCCATATATCCAAACCTAGGGTTTGTATGTTTCATAGATCGTTTAGTTCCAACCTTAATTCTAACCTCTTTATTTTCTCACAATCGAATTCATCCATCTCAACTCCTTTTAACTTTAGAGGGGTATTCCTTTTAGAAATTTCCATTATAGCTCTCAAGAGAATTCTTCAGTTACCTTCTTTTATTGTCATGAGATAGGAAATTTCCATCACCTATATCGAATATCCAAAATGATTTCTTCGAGGGTCTTCAAATTGCTTTAGAGATACTTCAAGAAGGTTCCAAGCACTCTACAAATCCTTCGAATGTATTTGATGATCAAAATGATTTGTGAGATTTCCTTTATACTTCATCATTTTTCCCTAATTCACATTAATTACAAAAATTTAACAAACTTCTCTTCCATCAAAACTGAGAAACCCTAATTTACTCCACAAAGGACATGCTTGCATCTTTTCTTCTTGTTTCTTTTGCATCACTTCTATCTTGACATTCTTTACAACATATCCACGTGCCAGCACCTGACACATCATATTTTCAGGGGTTTAATTGATTTTTTGGTAAAGATCCCTCTAAGACCAAGCTAGGTCTAATTCTCGGAGGTTTCATCTGCACCAGATGAGGGTACTGATGCATCTGTAGAATCTTATATTTCTTTCTTTTTCCAAATTTTTCTCATTTCCTGCTTAACTTCTTCCTTATCAATCTTTTCAACCGGTTTATCATCTTCCACCGAAGAAGAGTGCTCCCCTTTTTTATTTCTACATACCTTTGAGATATGTCCTAGTTCCTTGCAATAGTAGTAGACTATATTTCTCTGACTTGTCTTATTTCCATTCATCCTTATTCTGCATTGATTCAATTTATCTCCAAACATGTTACAGGTATAAAAATAGCCATTGAATGATCGATTCATCCTTTTTCCATTAAACCTATTCATCGTCACTCGACTAACTGAAGATCTACACTCAATAGCTTTATGTCCTATTTTCTTGCATGTATAACATTGTCCGGAGAAGGGACTAGAAAACTGATTCAACCTACTCCTACATTTTTTTCCCTTATGACCAAACTTATTACAAGAAAAACAAACACCATTGAATGATGAGTACCTTCTTGCATTTGGTTGTCTGACAGGTGGTTTCCTTCCAAAATATATTTTCTGCTTCCCTTTGTCTATTGTATTTGAATTCTAAATTTTTTCATCAACTTCATTTCCTAGGCCACTTTTGTCTTTAGAAGGTTTTTATCTTGCTATCAATTCATCAAGCTTTGTGGAGCTTGTCTTGAAATCCTCTTCATTTTCAAGTTCTTCCTTTAGATTCATCACTTCCTATTCAAGCCTACGACAAACATCAACTTTGCTTTATATCATTGTTTTCAAACATTCCTAAACTTTCTTCTTTTCATCTATCTTCAATTTCAGTATGATATTCTCATCATTTGCTTGCTTCAACTCCTCACTCACTTCTTTGTATCTTTCCTTGAATTTCTTTAACTACTCTTTTAATTTTCGAATACAATCATTTGCTTCATCAAGATTTTCCTTCAGGTCTCTGTTTTCAATTTCAACCTTGTCAAGATCTTCAAGGGCAGTCCGGTGTTCTTCTTTATCCATTTGTTCAATCTCCAGGATCTCCCTCAATCTGTTAAACTTCTCCAGAGGAAATAGAGCTCTGATACCAATTGTTGAATAAACCAGATACTAAGAGGGGGGGTTGAATCAGTATCCACACAAACTTATTGAACAAATACTTAAAACTTTATTCTAGCACATAAAAAATTGAAGTAATAGTCTAACATTAAGTTACACAACACATGAACACCATATTTTACGTGGAAAACCAAGAGTGGGAAAAACCACGGTGATGATTAACTCACAGTATATAAAGTTATATCAATATCGAAAATGAGAGGCTCACTTCCACATACAAAAGCTCACTGCTTACAAGGACTTACTGTCCAAAAATGGAGGCTCACTGCCTCTAAAAAATTAAACATAAAATGGCTAACCGCTAGAGTTGAACTATGAAGATACACCACATGTGCAGGTTTAGTTCCTTTGACGCTCAGTGAATTCGCTGATCTTGAATCATTGTTTGGACACATCATTCATATACTTCTTCTTCTTTTCGCATTCACATTCAATGCTCTTCATCACCCCCTCACTTCTTCTTCTTCTTCTTCTCATCTTCTAACCATCTTGTATATATACCTGATGTAACTGCATGCATTGATTAGGTCAGCCTGATCGAAGTAAAACATATTTTTCAAGATGATAACTTGTCGGCTTCATAACAAAAGTATTTCACCTATGTCGGCCAGGATTAGCTTAATTTACCAAAATGCAATCTCAAGAAATGATGCCAATGTATTACCCGATCATATGCACATCTAAAATGCACATACATACATGCTTCCAACTGTTATAAGCTTTTTTCCAAAATCTCAGATTATACTGTTTATTGGAGAAGATATCTGGACCAACATACTAGAGATACCAGATCAAATACAGGATGAGATAAGTGCGATCTTCACACCAGTACTCTGTACCAGACCAACATGGTGACATCAATGACAATATCTGACAAACTTCCAACACTTCTCACCTTAACTTAACTTTTTGGGCACTTTGGATGTTTGCAGCTTGTACAAACGTGCAAGTTTGTTAGTTATTGTACTCTTCTTTATGAATCCCAATGTTATTTTCCCAAATTATTGTGATATCATGAAAGGATTTTTAATTCTTAACTTAAGGGAAACCAATCAAAATAATCAATTTAAAAGGATTTTAATCCTTGGCAGGAACCAATCAAAATGAATTACTTGAAAGGAATTTAATTTTCTCTAGCCATAACCCAATCAAGAAAATCACACAACAAAAAATGTGTCTTGACAAATTGAATAATTAAGGAAAACCACTTTGGAGATAGCACACAAACATATAGGATTGAATATTAACACAACAGTTGAACACTAGAAATAGATCACTGATTATGAACAACCTTCTCCATTATATTGCTTCAAAAGGTATACATTAATAGCAGAAGTTTCCGAAATATGAAAATGGATGAGTGGAATATGATATACTAATGGATGAACCTATCTATTACTACTGATATTTTTCTAACCTACTGTCTAATTATGTCCTCTTTTGATTTCATCCTTCATTTATACTTTGAATTTTCAAGGGTTAAGGCCCTTCATATGTCTGTTCGGTGCAACTCTTCGTTTAATTAATTATCTTCAGTGAAAAATAAAATATTTAATTTTATTCTTCATCTTTGCATCTCTGTGAATATTAATTAATTTTAATGATAGTTATTATCTTTACTTTGCCAACAACTTTATTTTCATCCAATCAGAAAAATACTCCTTGGATAAAAAAAAAATTACCCACTCTTTAATCCCATTGGTGAAAATATTTTATTTTGTTTACCACTGGTGAAGTTTATGTTCCCTTAAAGTGACATTATCTCCAAAATATTCACCATAATTAGTTTATCAAGGGGACTTCATATTAGTTCCCACCGATACTTACTTCTCTTCTTGACTAATTGATTTACTATATGCCCTTTCTCACAAAATATTCTTTTGGGTAAAATAATTACCCACTTCATGATTTAATTAATTCCCTTGGTGAAATGACTTTCAACAAAATTTATATTTTCAATAGAAATATTACTCCATAATCCCATTTCATTTAATGATTAATTGCATTCTTTGGTGGGAGAGTGTCATCATCATATCAGAGAGATCACACCTTAACTCCTATCGATGTTCACCTCTCCCATCGATGAGTTTAAGTGTTGTTGGTCTATCAATGGGACTTCGGCATTACTCCCATTGATAGCCACTTCTCTCTTTGATGAACTTTATGCCATTGTCTTTATGTCTCCCCGATATGCTTTAGTGTCTTCGATACCTTTTGCTCGGGCTATCGGGGGGACAATAAGGTATGTCCTGCCGATATGTATTACTCACTTCGATGAATTCACCTTAGTTAGCTTTGTCAGTCTATCGAGGAGACCATAATAGAAATTTTCCCGATAGAATGTTGTTTCACTGATGGTGTATGTTTTGTGATTTTCCTTCATCAGTTCATCAAAGAGACCATGATGAGAATCCCCTTGACATGGTATTGTCATGTCGATATGTCTTAAATGGGTGAGGTAATACTTTAGGAAGGGTAATTTCTTAGAATAATGATTGGAGACCTCATTTCATTTACAATGGTAGGTCTGAGAGCTATATACATTAGGAATTTTTTTATTTTTTATGCCAAATATAGTGAGATATCAAGGGAAATGGGGATTATCATGGAAATGAAATGAGAAATGATAATGAAGGCATGTGAAAACCAAGGTGGATTTTTTAGCTCCAACACAACCTACAAAAAATGTAACAACCCAAACTATTAACCCAAAAATTACCATTGATTTTTTTTCTTTCCTATTTCTTGTTTATTATCTTATTATGTGTTCATTCACTTGCATACTAAGGTACTTCTATTCATACGGGATAGGCATCCATCTATTTGGGACAAACATCCAACCATATGGGTTAGGAATTTGTCCATATGGGACAAGAATTCATCTATCCATTTGGGATAGGCATCCAGCCATACGAGTTAGGCATCTACCCAAACAAGCTAGGCATCTATCCATAAAGGATAGGAATGTGCTCTAGCTAGAGACTTAGACTCATCAAGACCATTTGGGTCTTGAGTCACTCACTGAAGACTACAATCCTCTTGGAAGTGCACCAAGTTTTTCCTCTTTAGGAGTATGTAGAAATAACTATTTAACTTGAGTCCTACTTAGGAATTCCACCTAAGGCCTCAGGGAGTCAAGTGAATCCATCTAGGATTCCTTCTGAGTATACAAAGAACGTATTTTTATCTTGTCTTTGTGTTTGATATTTCTAGCCTCTTTTGATCAAACAATTCTCTTAAATTATTAGATTATATTTTAATTTATCATTATCCTAAATTTCCTAAGCCCCATCCCCAAATGCCTGAGGTACTGGGAGCATCCTTCATTTCCCAGATTGCCTACATACCCTGCTTCCAAACGATATCAAGGCATAAAATATGTGGTTTTGTTTTCTAATATAAATTTGATGTGAACTATTATGTGGGTATGCAAACCTTTCTAGGGCTAATTTTCCCCAGATAGTTCCTTTGTGACTTCTACCCATGAAGAGAAATAATAAAAAATGAAGTAAATAGTCTCCATGACTATTACTTGTTTCCTAAACATCTAAAACCTAGTTCCTAAAATAGCGTCTCCCTTGAACCTGTTTTGAGATAGAATTACCTTTTAATTAACATAACAATATTAAATAAGTTCCATTGAATCCTATAATGGGGTTTTACTAGGTTTGAACTACGGATTTCTTGTTCATTTGAAATTATCTTATTAGATTATCGATCCAAGAGAGATTACCCATCTCTTGGATTTTTATACCTTCAATGTTTCTTATTTCTCCTTAATGATTTAAAGGGATGATACCACAAACGTCATTGTTATATATGTGTTAGGCTATGGATACAATAGCTCAAGCATGACAACATTATCCATAAATGTGAGCCAAAGGCACCATTGATACCGAACACTGCTAGTTTTTGGTTTCAACTCTTGATTAAAGTTTAACTATCTAAGAAAAAAAATAACATCTAATTATTTCTTGCAAATAAAATACTTGTATAGGAAGAGTAAGCTCTACTTTATTCTAGCTCTTAAGATAATATTGAATCATGAAATGAGTTATAAACCTTAATTGATACAAATTGAAATGCTAACTTACTATTGCAAAAATTAACAACTTCCTTTCCATTTTTTCAATCACTAAGATCCTATTATGGGCAAGGTGAGAGCATATAGTGTATGAGAATTATAAATGACTAATTAATTCATTATCTATCTAGAAAGTGAAACTAAATATAAATATAAGATGTTTATCTACTCTTGTAAATATTATTACATTATGACAATTCTAATTTCGTAGAAATAATTATACATTAGGAATCATTACTAATTTTGCAAAAATAAGTAAATTGATATAGTATTAATCATCTATTAATTGTCCTTTTTAAGAAAATTTGACTATTTCAACAACCAAATTAAGACAAAATTAATAGAAATTGAATAACTAATGAATTATAGCAATCCTTCTAGAAATTAATAAAATATAAATTATGGAAACTAAAATTACTTTCTTGGCAATTCCAATTTACTTTCTAAAATCTATTAACAAAAATTAAATTGATTAAGACGATATTAATTATTTGAAAAGAATTTAGAACTAAGTTATTTTTCTTGACATTACTAATTTACTTTCTCTAAAGAAATGATTTAAACATATTCAAAATTATTATTCAAAATTAAATAAGTTAAGAGAATATTAACTAATTTGAAAATATAGTTATTCCAATAAATTCACCTTTACATGAATTTATTAATTAAGTCAATACTAAATACAACATTTCCTTATAAAATGTTAAAGTAACATTAATAGTTTAAATAGATACCAAGTTTAAAATCATTTGAAACTAAACAATGTTTTGATTGAGTTCATTCATTTATTATAGATGTGTACATACATTAATAACATCTAAATAACTGTCATGAATCTACTAATTTGGTTTATTTCTTAACACTAGATTTATTACTTTAAAAAAATCTTAAAGAAATATACAATTTTCCTTTTGATACAATTATTAGATTTGACTAAGTTCAATTTTCTAATTTGAACTATCTTTCTTGAAACCTGCTTTGCAATAAAGAATCTTTTAATACTAATTCCCTTTGAAAATTGAATTATATTAATTGTTTTCAAATAAGTCTCCTTCTAATTGTTTACTTTTGAAACATCGATTTAATAAATTATATCCACTTTTTAATTAATTAGAATACTTGAGAATTAACTACTAACTAGTTTTACAATAAATCAAATTGAATTAATTAATAAATCTATCTAATTTGGTTTTCTTTGGAAATAGTACATACTATCTCTTGTTACCTCATCAAATTTATTCTAAAAGATTATTTACTAACTATTTTCTTTTATTCTTTATTTTTTTAATAATAAGTCATTTGAAATATAAACCTTATTGAACCAAATCTTGAAAATCAATTTAACTAACTTAATTAACATAATTCACCTAATTACTTCTAATCTAATACTTATAAAATCACATTGCTAAGTATCTAAAATAAATTAAAAATTCTCTTTATAAAATAATTTCCTTTGGAAGATGCATTTATCTAACACTAATTGAAAATTCAAACTAACTTTAACCTCTATCAGAAACATTGTCTAAAAATATAATTTTTTAATTTGAGAGCTAAATTTAAAACTAACACTTGAAATTAAATACTAATCTTAATTAAGATGATTTATAAATTGACCTAAATAATTTTGTAATTACGTCGAAGGCGTGTCCTATTTGAGAATAGTGGGCTGAGTTTATCAATCGATGATGTGTGTTGCTCGAGAGGGGAGGGAATACGGTTGAACCGTGCATAGCCATCGATGATAATTAACTGTGAAAAACATAAAAAATTACACACATTAAAATAAACAAAACACTTAAAAATCTTGATAGTTGTGATTTTACTATTTATTCAACAATAATGTAAAGATTGATCCCCCAATCATAGAAGCTTAGCAGCAACAAAGTAGTCGACAACTAGCCATTTAAATGCCACTAAAGCCGCTTTCCATGGTGCATTCCGTTCCAAAAAAATATAATCACCACCATCAATTATTTACATCTTGAATATTATCGCTTCAAATAGAAATCGTTTCCATTTGCACAAAAGCATCACGTGTATGTTAAGCGAGAGAGTACACAAAATCTGCCAGCTTAATATAGGTAGTTATTCTAAATCATTTTTCTAAACCATTTCATAGTTATATTACATCGATGAAAGGAAGTATATGCAATTGAAGGAAAGAAGAAATTGTCAAGAGTGAAGAAGTGTAAATGGACTGCCAGTGGCATAACATGTGATTAGAACAAGAGCCATGTAGAGCAGATAGCTTTAAATCCATACGACACTGGACTAAGAGTAGTCATATCTGATAGCCTGTGCAAACTACTGTTTCTAATAGGTATACACATACATAACATCGGCACAATAGGTACTCTTCCTTCTTGTTTATGAAACAAATTCTATAAGATAATAAATATATACATATTAAAAAATAATCTTCCATACTCCTTAATTACTTAAAAATAATACCTTACAAAATTAAAATAAAATAATTAAGCTCTCCATGAATTTCAATTCACCAAATTTAATTTATATAACTTCCTTGCTGCACAAAACATCTCTCAATGATAGACATGAAATTTTAGAACATAGCATTGAAACTTTGTGGGTCAAGTTCCTGGTGCATCTAAGGATGTGTGATCAATTCTATAGGTTTCTCCCACTGCCAGGCAGGGAATCAATAACACAATTCTTATCTCTAATGGAGGATATTTGAGGTACTTACCTTGCTTTCTATAGTAACATAGTTATAATAATACTTGTGACCCTATGGAGATGTGTATTCAATCCAATTACATGTTTCAATAGTAGGATTTGAAGTCTTCTCTTCACCAATAGTATTTGTAATAGTTGTCGGTTGGGCAATAGTGATGGGCATAATTGTAGTAACAGGGGTTGGATTAGGCTGTCCCACATAAGCCCAAGGCTGTGAAACAAATAAACAATATAATCACAATTACTGTCTTCAAAGAGTATATAGCACGTATCTAGATTATAAATTTTTTAACTCCTAGAACATACCTAGCACGTATCTAGATTAAAAAAATATCTCATACAACATACCCTCCACATATCATAATGGAAGATAGCGAGCATTACAATTCTAAACAAAGTTGTTGTTGAGTTTGCCCTTGTTGAGTTTGCAGAGATTGTGTTGAGGTCATGAGTTGTTGCTGCTGCTATTCAAATAGGGATTGTTGCTGCTGCGGCAATGAGGGATGTTGTTGCCCAAAAGTGTTGAATATAATTTGCAGAATTAAGTGAAAAAGAAATTGCAGAAAATAAAAGATTAACAACAATCACAAAACAAGAACACCATATTTATCGTGGTTCACCATTAATTTAATGGCTACGTCCACACTCAGGGATTATCTCTTATTATTATCAAATTCTGAATTAATTACATACTCAGCCAGCAGCTGTATTTATAAATCAATCTCCACTCCAATAATTGGAAAAATCCATTCAAAACAGACAACTTCTAAATTGGAAAACACATGCCAATAGAAGTTATTTCAAAGAAAGAAACTGTTTCAAATTGTGAGAGAAACTTGCTAATTTGGGCTTCACAGAACCCAACAATCTCCCACTTGAAGACCAAATTGCTGCTCAGAGATATCCCCTCTATTTCCAATCATTACTTTGAAAACTCCACAGGCCTATCCCTAGGCCTGCTAATCTTAAGCATCTTATCAAATTGCTCATCCGCCCCTTCATAGATTCCCGTATCAACATCTTCTAAATCAACCTTCCAATGCTCTGCTTCCAATTTTGCAGTCATGTACCCTATGCTAGTAGTGGTGACTAATGCCTGGATATCAAAGTTCTTTGGTGCTAAAAGGTAAATAAAAATTAAAAAATAGAAAATCAAGAACAAAACAATTTGAACAATTCCACCAAATTCACCGCCAACTTTAACAGCAGTCTTCTTAAATTTAGCTGCACCATCTTTCATATTGGTTGACATATTTCCAAATGTACAAGTGTTGCTACCAACACCATTACAAACTGATTCCAAACTTTCACTCTGATCACCATTACAAACGGTCTCATCTTTGATCACCTTGAAATTGTCACTATCACCACCATTAATTTCATTTGCCTCAGGTTCTATGGCATCAATCTGCTCACCATCATCTAACTGATCCCCAAAACTGTCACTGTCAAACATACTAAGAAAATTATTAATAATAGAATCAGTTTCAGCATCTAATTGATCCAAAGATCTTTGTTTGGTAGTCAATAATGACGAATCTGAAGTAGGATGAACAACTCCCACTTCAGTGTGACTCTCTATGACATACAAGGTGCCTAATTTGCTACCCCTTGCAATTACCAAGGCCCCCTTTTTAACCTTGCATTTATTTGATTCAAAACTAATCTCACAACCTTGAGAACCCAATTGTCCAGCTGAGATTACATTTTGTTTAAGCTAGGGAACATATCTAACATCATGTAACAACCAAGTATAACCATTTTTCAATTTTAATGAAATATCCCCTTTTCCAACAACATCACAAGATTCATTGTTACCAAGAAAAACCTTACCAAAATCACCGCTTTGCAGATTTTAGAAATACTCCTTGCATGGAGTGACATGAAAGGATGAACCTGAATCAAGCACCCAAATATTAGTTGGAATTTCTTCTTCGGTTAAAATAAGAACATCTACATCTTCTTGATATGTTGTGTTGGCTTCATTATTGATCACATTATCTTGTGCCCTTTTATAGTTCCAGCAGTTCTTTTTTATGTGACCCGGTTTGCCACAAAACCAACAATCATTGTTTCTTCCCCTAGACTTCGATCTTCCTCTGTTGCTATTTCTTCCTTTATCTTGACCCCTTCCTCTATTGTCAATACTTACAACAGTCAAGGCATCACCAAATGAGGGCTCTTGATTTTTTCTCCTCATGTCTTCACTGAGAAGTGTGGTTGCAACATCATCGAATTTCAATTTGCTTTTGGCAGCCACCGAAGTGCTCATTGCCATCACCACACCTTCCCAACTATTTGGTAAAGAACACAGTAGTAAAATAGCTTTGATTTCATCATCCAAATTAATGCCTACAGAAATCAACTGGGTGACTAATGTATTAAATTCATTTAAATGATTTGACATAATCCCTCCTTCTCGCATTTTTAAATTATACATTTTTTTCATAATAAATATCTTATTGGAAGCAGATGCCATCTCATACATTGAAGACAGTTTGTCCCACAACTCCTGTGTAGTCTTCTCTGCAGAGACATTAAATAAAACATTACTGGACAATGAAAGGAAAATTGTAGCTCTTGCCTTTTTGTCCAACTTCTCCCAATCTTCATCAGATAAAGATCCTTGCCCTTTGGCTTTGCCAGCCAATGCATTCGAAAGGTCTTGCTTGATAAGCAATGATTCCATCTGCACTTTCCAGAGACCGAAATTTTGTCCTGCAAACTTTTCTATTTTCCACTTGTCTGCATCTTCCATGGCTGCAGAAGTTCTTCACAATTTCCTGCACCAAATTTTTCCAACCTGCTCTGATACCAATTGTTGAATATAATTTGCAGAATTAAGTGAAAAAGAAATTGCAAAAAATAAAAGATTAACAACAATCACAAAACAAGAACACCAGATTTATCATGGTTCACCATTAATTTAATGGCTACGTCCACACTCAGGGATTATCTCTTATTATTATCAAATTCTGAATTAATTACATACTCAGCCAGCAGCTATATTTATAAATCAATCTCCACTCCAATAATTGGAAAAATCCATTCAAAACAGACAGCTTCTAAATTGGCAAACACATGCCAATAGAAGTTATTTCAAAGAAAGAAACTGTTTCAAATTGTGAGAGAAACTTGCTAATTTGGGCTTCACAGAACCCAACAAAAAGAATACTAATGTGACTGGAAATTACTATTAGCTTTAATAGCCAGTGACTGAAGTTGAACTGGCTCTGACTGGGACATTGGCCGCGGGTTCTGAGATGAAAGCATGAGAAAGGAATATTATGGTACATTTGTTTGTGCCCATTGCGGCAGCAAAGCATCTTGTTGTTGAGCTTGTGGCTTAGAAACTGACAAATGTGGCATTAACTGTTGCAACTATCGATTTTGTGAAGACTGTGGAATATTTTGTGGTTGCAAGTTAGGTAAAGATTGTGATTGAGGAGCTTGTTGCATCTGCATAGGGACTTGCGATTGTTGTTGCATGTGAGGGAGCTACTGACCATATGACTGAGGTCCTTGTAGTTGTTGCTACATTTGAGGCTGTTGCAGACCATAAGCCTGAGTTTGTTGCTGGATAGAAGCTGGGTTGAAGCCCTATAAAAAGATAGGATTAAGTTCTATGTACCAGACAAGAAGGATGCTTTTATTTTTGTATCACAAATTTATATATCATCTATCACAATCAAAGCTAAGCAAATATCAATTACCTCATGATAAGGAGCTGTCATCTGGGATGGGGCATGCATTTTTCCATGAGTAGGATCATTCACTTGCCCTCTTATTGGTCCAGCCTAATGGTTTCGAAACAAAAATTATGCCCTACCTACATTTAAAGAAAAACATCAACTACTACAAGTAACAAGCACTTCTACCAAAGCACAAATAGCCTTACCATTGGTGGAACAACCTCAATAGGGCCTCCTCTAGGCATTATCAAGTTTCCATAAGGACGCATAATAGTATTTGATGTCACCCTGGGTCCAGCAGCCATGGGCTGCCAATTTGTCCGTGGACGTTCTCTTGTATCCCATCCAGCACCATGTGGAGGTATGATATAAACACAGTGGTATTGATTAGTGGGAAGGATTATTAACCAAAATCATAATCTTGTGGTGAAAGTCTTCCTACCTAAGCCCTCTTTGTCCATGCGGTCCAGGGTTGAAGCCATACCCTTGTGATGATACAGGATAAGGGCCATTTGATGCAACTCTATGTCTTTTAGGCTCAACAATTCTTACTCTCAGTGGGTAATTACAACCCTACAAAAAATTGTCGAGTAAGTTTGTAACATAAGTATAATCCAGTCCAATGCCACCAAATACCAAGCCTCAACAATTACCTCCATCACATAAGTTCCATTCAACGCATGAATGGCTGCCATTGCCATTTCTCTTGAAACATACTTGACAAATGCAGAACCTGAAAAAGAAACATGAATAATTAGTTTGAAGTTGATATCTATATCCATCACCAGACCTGCTTAAAACACGTACCTCTATTCTTCTTTAGCTCATCTTTCATAAGATAAATACTTTCCACTTGTCCATATCGTGCAAAAAAATATCATTCATGACATAAAAATTTCTCTTAATACAAATCTCAAAGTGTTTTTTATTTGTTCCAAGGTCCATCACACTCATACAAAATTCACCTCTTCAATTTCCTTCTCAGTAGCTTGTTTATTAAGAGAACCAACAAACAACTTATGCTTCATTGTACCTAAAAGAGTCATAAGAAATTGAGATCAAACATCGCAGAGCTTAACTACAGACAATTTTTAACAAAAGCAACAAACTGAAACATTAGCATTGTTCATTGAGACCAATATAGTTAACAAGAATACAACATTCTGTTATCAAATTCAGAGCCACAAATTTCATAAACAAATGAAATAATGCCCTACGAAAGGAGATTACCAAGACGATCAACCTCCCCATCAGCATATCTTACTTGCATAGGAAATGTTCCCTGATTAAGAAGATCATTTACATAAACATTTCAAACAATATAATGGTAGAACTCACAACTACAAGAAATATAAAATAGTAAAAAACATCGATTTTGATTCAAATATACCCTTGGTAATATGCATATGTTGTGAAGAGATTTTATGGCTCTTTCAGCTTCCTCGATGGTGGCATACTTAACAAAACAGCAACCTGAGGCACAAGAAAGAAATGCATGTCAAATCATGACAATATCATATCCCTCTCTTGCTGATCTTAGTTTTGATTTCGTTTTTGGATCTATTTGTCTAATGTTGAAATATGAACTAATTAATATTGCAATGCATCTAACTCTTTTAGTTTAATAGCACTACAACTATTCAGTATTTCATTATTGTATAATTTTATGGGAAATGGGGACTACTGATATGCGTGTTTTTTGGTGCAGAAAAAGGATTGATCGAATGATGAAAAAAGAGAGAATTCTTGTTGAAATAGTAAGTTGACTGAGAAATGGCACCCTAGAAAAAAATGCACGCCATGGACGTTAAAAACACAGTTTAAAGTTACATTGTGTGTTTTTTGATTTGTTGTATTCATATACACCTAGGTGTTGTTGTATGTTAATGTTATGTTTAAGTTTTGAGACCATCCTGCTTTTTAGCTGGCCAAGTACAAGCCTTAATTAAAATTAATGTTATTCTTGAGCAGATTTGCAGATTCTTTATTGTGGCCCAGGGGTTAACTCAAAGTTTGTGGAGATGGTTTATGAAAGAGACTTTGGGTTTATGGTTTTCGTTCTTGTTCTCGAAAAACAACATGGCCACAGCCATTGGCAAAGGCTTGGCCAATTAGTGATGGAAACCACCATTGCACCATTCTCTGTGTCATTGGCAGTCTTACATCATTTTGCTTATAATGAAATGACTGCATAGAACAAAGGGGGATTTTTTTATCATGTAGTATGTAATAAGGGTTTAGAGGTAAAATGAAAAAGTGTGATCTCACATAGAATTGAGAGTTTAATTCCCAAGTTTGGGATTTAGTGCTGCTGTATCAATGGTTGTGAGGAATTTGGATTGTGGTTGAATGTCTTGTTGTGTATTCATTTCCATTGATTCTTTTCCATGGCGGAAACCACTATGGGACCATTATGTGCTGCTGGTAGTTTTCCATTGTTCTGCTTACAATGGAATGGCTGTGTAGGACAAAGGAGGATATTTTTTTACCATGGAGCATGTAAAAAGGTATAGAGGTTCTGAAATGAAAGAATGTGAAAATGGTTCTCTAATGAAAGAAAAGGAAATGTTATCTCATCTAGAACCTGGATTTTAATTACTGGATTTTGGATTTAGTGTTTTTGTAGCTTATTCGTGAACATGACAAATTTAGATTTGGTTGAAGGTCTTCTTGGGTGTTCATTGCCATCAATTCTCTTTTAAAGAAGACCACCCACCTCCCCTGGTAAGCTACTCTTGGATGTCTTAGATAATTGCTTCTATTAATATTGGGAAACCACATTTCCACTTAGCTTTTGAAATGTAATTGTGGTAAGCTGACATCATCCGAGGCTTGGCCTTGAGGTAGGCCTACCTACGCTAACCTGCCTATTATAATAACTCTGTTTTAGCTTAAATAAATGCTATTATGAAATCATTGTTTGCGGTGAGCGTTATACCATTTGAATTTGAAATATATTTGAAGGTTGCCTATGTTAAGGCTTTGGTCAGTGTTGTCTTGGTTATCTCTATGAGCAATTCTTATTGTGATTCAAGAAAACTCTCTAATATACTATTGAAATTTGGAATAGAAACAAAATTTTGTCAATCCTAAGGCCTGTCAGTACTTAACCGTGGCACCTTTGCAACTTGGTTATCATTAACTCTTTGCTTGAGGATTTTTACTGTAATTTAAAAGCCATCTCTCTTATTCAGGATGGTATATTTCTTGTACATAAGAATGGTTGTCCTCGGAAAATAACAATGGGCAAGGTCTATTAACTGTAAAACTAGTCTAGATTTTTCCTAATGCTTCCTAAGGCCTACAAAAAGGTCTTAGATTTCCCATCCCTAATGGGGACGGATGTTCTTAGTTTTGCTCTTTGTTGTCTTGGGGAAGTGATCAGTTCTCCAGTGTATAATATCATGTTGTCATGTTGCCTTATCCTGCTATCTTAGTGACCCATTGTGTTCCTTGCCCTGGCCTCTTTGATTCAGGCCTGCAAAAAGGTCTTAGATTTCCCATCCCTAATGGGGATGGATGTTCTTTAGTTTTTTTTTTTTGTTGTCTCGGGGAAGTGATCTGTTATTCAGTTTATCAGATCATGTTGATTGTGTATTCCATTCCCTTGTCTCTTTGATTAGGGTGGTAACTGTCATAACTTCTTTCGATTGTTGGGGTGGGTAGAGCCACCATGGTTAAGCTTAGCTGTCTCACTCTTTGTATGTCCCCACCATGTGATGCAGCTAAAAGGAGGATACTAGGTAATTCTTCCATGACAATGCTTGGAGTTGGTACCTGTATTCAAATGTCATGTTTTGGAGCTAGTTTATTGATTTTAACAAGAATAGTGATGGTCCTTTTGTATTCAGTAGTATTGCTCAATTAAAAAATGTAACTATAAACTTGTAAATATTCAAATTCTAAGATAAACCAACATGCAAAATATGTGGATATGCATGATTTCAAAAATGATTAAATCTACTTTAATTGTTTGAGAACTTAAAGCTGTTTATGTGAAAGTTTTTTTTATTATAAATCTATAAGCTTCATAGGATGAAGCTACATAAGCCTTCACAATTATAATATACGTTAATACAAAGGAAAGATTAATGACATTGGTTTCAGTTAAAGACCTTTTCTAGAAGAAAAAATTTGAGGAAGAGTGAAAAGAGAAAGCCTAACAATCTTTGTAATTAAAGAGAAATCCTTTAGACACATTTCAATGCCTTAAAATTTCCAAACTGTCTCTTTCACCTTCATGACGCGAATGAACGATAAAGGAGATGTGAAATCTATGACATTCTAACTTTATCATATAATAAATATTAATATAAATATAGTATAATACAATAAAAATAAAAATATAGTATAATATAATATAATATAAATAATATTATTATAATAATAAATATATAATAAAATTAATATAATATAACATAAAAATATTAGTATAATAATAAAAATATAAAACTATAATAGTAAATATATAACAAAAAAAATAATAATATAATAATAAATTATTATATTATAAAAATATATAGCAATAATAATATAATACTAACAATATATAATACCTAATCCAATCATTAATATAATAATAATGTAACATAATGCAAACTTGATATATTAATAAAATTAATATAATATAATAGTAAATATAATAAAAACTAAATTAATAGTAATAATATAATATTATAAAAATATTTAAAATAATATATCAACAAAATCATTTCTTAAATGGCCAACCAATTTGATCTTATGTATTGCACAAATGTATGAAAAAAATTAAATCATTTTCCTTCTAATTAACCTTCCATACTTCTTCGGCCTACCCATTGCACACCAAGGTGCGATTGCTAGTGTTAATCATTTGAGAAATATCCTATTCAAATGGACTATTATTAACTCAATAATTAAATTAAAACAATATTAATTCACTAGAAAGAACGGAAGCTGAAATATTTCTTTGACATTATATTAGTAAGTATTTAAAAATAAAATAAAATGTATTAAAAACTTAAGAAATGAATTGAATTGAAGCAATTTTTAATAAGTGAATGAATGTATTAAAATCAATTTAGAAAAATATTAATTATTTGAGAAAATGAAAACTACATTATTATAATCATGAATTAATTTATTTACTAAGTTTAAGTTTATTTGAGATTGAATGATAACTGATTTATTGCGTGTACAAAAATCACAAGTCCAAGAAAGTCGCACTAATAATCCATATTAGAAAGAAAATTCAAACACTTGATTTATTGCTTAAAGGTTTCCCTAACTAAGAATAATAGTTTAATTGAGATGATTGAGATGGTTGGATAATTTAGTTGAGATGGTTGGTAGATTTGAAATTCCATATCTTGTGGAGAAAGATAGAGAATTCTTGATTTGTTGCTAAATGTTAGTTTCTAAGTGTTTTTCTCATGATATTTTCACTTAAATAGTTATTTCTTATTCACTCGTATAAGAAAATTTAAAAATCAATTAATTTCTCAAGGATATAGTTAACTAGATTTTTTTGATGATATCTTTCACAATATTTTTAGTTTTGTTATATTCTAAAGTCAAAACTTCATTTATTTATTTGGGTAATCAAATTTTATAATTACACTTATAACTCATTATTTAATTATTATGAATTCCAATAGAGTAATTAGTTTTTCTTTAACTAAAATAATTTTTACATACAACATATTTTTAATTATTAAATATAATTTTGTTTATAGGTTGTTCAAGAATCTTTTTAATATTTGAATAAGTTTTCAAAATTTAACTATTTATTTATTTGTAATATTATGTAAACAAAATTCAAGTTATTTTTTGTATGGACAATGCTAACACTTATTAAATATTGTTTGATTTTTATAATTTTATATAATTTTATAACATATATATTTGATCATTTGTATATGTATTTGACATGTTCAATATATGTATTTTTTATCCTCTAAACTGATATTAATTAAAAAGTCTTTTGCAACAAATTGAAATATTTTTTATTCAAGTACTGATTTAGAAGTGTCTATCGCTAGTTTATCAAATATTTTTTAAATTCAAATGGATTTAATGAAAATGATATTGAAAAATGTGCAAGATCCATTTCAAATAATTACAAGAAGAGGCCATACAATGGAGGAAAATGTCAAAAAGAATTCATGCCTCTTACGACAAAATAATTGCATTTTTCAAATTTTTAAGGAAATTATACTATGGCCAAAATACAAGGAAGAAAATACATCTCATATTATCAAAGTTTTTCAAATCTACTTGAACCAGATTTAGTATCATACTATTGTTTTGAGTATCTAGCCAACTATTCCTTCACTATATATTGATTTTTTTTAATGAATATAATGTCTTACATGTTGTAATGATATTCTCTTGTGTTGTTTTCTTTCATGTTTTAATGTCAAAAAAAATAAAATCATACAAATATTGAAGTGCAAAAATACATAATTTATTAAATGTTTTACAGATTATTTAATAGCTACAAGCATACATAATTTATTTTTCATAAATAAAATGTTAAATGTGTTTTATATATTCTCTCTTTTGTTATTTACTATTATGTTTTACTTTCTAAAAAAATTAAAATTATTTTTCTTATTCATAAACATATACAAGTTGCAAATTTCACAGTGTTCCCAATTATCTAAACATAACCTTTTATCCAAGTATTTATCTTCTCACACATTTGCAAATTCCATTAATTTATGCTTATTTGTACGTTTTAAATGATTTTATTTTAAAATTAAATCATAGAAAAAAATTTAATTAATTTGAAGACTTTTTTTAAAAAATATTTTAAATTTGAAAAAGAATTTTAACATGAAACTTACACACAAACATTTACGTTCATTCAAAAACTTCCTTACAATCTCTATTGTATAACTTACATTGTAATGACAAGTTAAATATTCCATGAAACATAGCAATGAAATTAAAAAAAATAAACTTTAAAACAAACATTCACACTAATTCATTAGTTTTGTAAAAAACTTTAAATTAGGTTTATATTGATAAGTAAATTTAAAATATTTTATTCTCTGTTAAGTCAATTAATATCCTCAACTATCAAAATTAAAACTTACTCACGACTTATAATCAGTGTTATATTTATATTTAAATGAGGTATCGTAACCCTACTCCTAACCACAACCCTAACCCTAACCTTAGCCCTATTGCTATCTTTAACCCTAACCCTAACCCTAACCCTAATCCTAGACCTAACAATAACCATAACCCTAATAATATAATCCATTGATGCTATATTATGATGCAACTAATGAATATATTATTACAAATACATTGTTGCTAAAACATAACAAACACAACAAATAAAAACAAGACTATTCTTGATTTCACTACTCTTCAGCTCTCGTTACTTTTGTTATATTCTAAAATCAAAACTACATTTATTTATTTGGATAATCAAATTTCATAATTACACTTATAACTCGTTATTTAATTATTATGAATTCCAATAGAGTAATTCATTTTTCTTTAACTAAAATAATTTTTACATTATAAAATTAAATTTAAAATACTTAAATTATTAATATATTACATATAATATTAAAATTTATTATTTAATTATTAAGATAATATATGGTTATTTTATATTATATTAAAATAATATTCAAATTTTATTAAATAAATATTAGTGATTTGAAAAGGATATTTTAATGAATTTATAATTATCAAATAATTAAATCAAATAAATATAAATAAAAAACTAAATAAAACATCATTTATTTATATTATTATTTTAATTTATTATTTGAATTTATAATCTGCATTTAATATATTTTTTTATCTCTATGTATGGATGTTGTGGTCCCCATAAAGGGCCCGCGACCCCATACACAGGTCCATAGCCTACCTACGTAGGCCGACCTGTGTAAAGCAGGTCGTGGGAGCCTTTATATATATTTTAAAAAAAATACATTCTTCTTATTATTGTTTATTTTATTTTATTTTATAAAAGTTTTAAAATTTAAATTTAAATTTTATTTATATAAAATTAATAAATTTGAATAAAAATAATAACTCTAATTTATTTTTAATTTTTAATTTATTAGTTTTTATAAAAGTTTTAAGATTAATATTTATTAATTAATTTAATATATATTTTTAATTATAATTATTAAATTATATTAAATTATAATTTTATGTATATCTTTGTTTTTAAGACAACTTGTTAATTAAATTAATAATTTAACTTATATATTCATATATTTTTTTTAAAAATGTTAGTTAAATTAAATTGTTAACATTTAAATATATATAAACTTGCATGACAGCGAGTGAGGAGACCATTGAGGAGCAGACTGTTTCAATGGTGGGCTTGAGTGATTTGAATTTGAACTCAATCCTTGGTGGCCATTGCAACTTTTAGTTTTGGCAGGATACAGATTTGGGATTCTTGATGTTGTTGTAGGGAAGGTTGGATTAGGTGGTGGAGATGTGTTGGTGTCTTCTAGGGATGCAACAAGAAAGGATGGGTCATGCGGAAATGATACAGTCAAAGATGCGGTGTCTAAAGGGAAATGTGCGAGTGAGGCTTTCAAGGTGGCTTGTGATGGGTGTCCTGCTTCAGATGTAGTTCCTATTGTCTCTGGCAGTCAAGATGCTGCTGGTGATAATGGGTGGGTCACATCTAGAGAATATTTTGCGGCTAATCCGATTTTTCCTCGGATTGAGCATGTCTCAGTGAGAAATGGTCTGATGGGAGGACAATCATCTGTGTTTGGACAGAGATGGGTTGACATTTTTTCCTCTAAGCTTAAAAGAAAGGGCATCACTTTTGAATCAATGACCTCTTCCAATGCTGAAGGCGGTTTTTCCTTGTCTATCCTCGACTCTCTTGTGGATAAAAATATTGCTAAAATGGACTATTATGTGGTTATTAAGTTCTCTAGGCCTCATCCCAATATTGAGGAGGTCTGATCTTGGGTTTGAAAAATGTGGGTCTTGAAAGGCCAGGTGGAAGTTGTGGTGATGGCTAAAGGATATTTTCCTTTGCCTTTTCCTATGGTGAAGACCTGAGAGCAGTGTTTGCTAAAGGTCCATGGTCATTTGGGAATCTTTCATTGGTCATATGCCCTTGGGAGTCTGAGATGGATCTTTCCAAATGCCTTTTTCACTTTGCCCATGTTTGGGTAAAGCTACCTAATTTTCCTTTGGAATATTGGGATGAAGAAGTGTTCAAAGCCATGGCTAACTCTTTAGGGAATTTTGTCTCTATTGATGAGGCTACCCTCTCCAGAAGGCGACTAGTTGCAGCTAGATTTTGTGTCATGATTGATCAAGACACTATGCTGCCAAAAATTTTCCACGTCAACTCAAAGGTGGGATCCTAGAAGCAGTAGATTGTCTTTTAAAATATTCCATTTGCATGCTTCAAATGTAAAAAAGTGGGACATTGGGCCAAAGATTGCTCAGACAAACCAGCCCAGCCCAAGAGTGTTCCTCAAAAAAGGTATGGAAGATTAAAAAGACCAAGGGAGATACTATGCAGCAGGAACAGGGTGATTCTATTGCTGGTGATGGCCTAGTAGGTGAAGGTAATTTTGAGGATCATACGATACCTCTTCGTGAGGCTAGTAAGGAACCTGAGAAAACTATGGAAGAGGTCGTAGGCCAATTCATGGATCATGAAGTGGATCATGTTTCAGACTCCTTTTGGTCTCCGAAACATCCTATTCTAGAGCATGTTGCTGCCACATCTCCTCCGCTAGAAGGTGCATCTAGGCTGGGGGTGGCAGTAGTGAGTTGGTAGTGGAAGATATAGGAACCAAAGGTGAAGAATCTTATATTTTGGTGAAGGGTAGGAAGAAGAAATCCTTGACCTCTCCACCACCCCAACTTCATAGGGGTGTCACCACTAGAAGGAAAAAAATAGATTGTGGGTTTGAACTAAGGAGCCAAGGAGGTCTTCCCTACACAAGAGCAGGGAGAGGGATTGGAAGAGAGACATTGCTGAAGGGGTCCAAAAAACCCTCTTTGATATGTGCTTGAAGAGCACCCCTCATATTGTAAATGAAGATTGTTTCTTGGAACATTAGGGGGGTGAATAATTTGCATAAACAAGACCTCCTGAAGAATTTGGTCTGGGATCATAAGCTATATATCTTGCTCATACAAGAAACAAAAATGAAAGTAGATAAGTTGGAAGCTACGAAGTCTCTCTTTTTCAAGGATTGTGTTTTTTATGGGGTGAGCTCTGAGGGAGCTTTGGGTGGAATTTACATTCTAGAACACGAGATTAATCAAAGGTGTTCCAATTGCAAATGGATTTAACCATGTGGAGAAAATTTTTGTGTGGATTAGGGACTCTTATACTTGGGTCATCTCCAATGTGTATGCCCCTAATAAAAAAAGAGCTAGGAATAAATTATGGGATGATCTAGGGGATCTGAGGCTTAGTTTTTTGGATAGCCCCTAGCTTGTGATGGGAGACTTCAACACTCCTCTCTATGATAATGAAATGGTGGGTGGTTCACAGGCCAATCCTGATAGCTGTCTGGACTTGAGAATATTCATTGATGACAACACTCTTATTGATGTCAAAATGACTGGGGAAAAGTATACTTGGTCTAATAGGTGAGTTGGTGCAGATAATATTCAAGTAAGGTTGGACAAATCTTTGGCTTTGGCGGATTGTTTTGTGGATTTTGCTTGTTCTCTCTCCTCAATCACGAGGTTTGGTTCTGACTATTTCCCCATCTCCTTCGTTGCTGACAAGTTTGGAGGTAAAAAAAATTTACCCTTTTAGTTCAAAGCTATGTGGCTTAGGGACCCTAGATTTATGGATTGCATTAAGAGTTGGTGAAAAGTGAAAATTGATGGTTGTGTGATGTTCAGATTAGCCAAAAAATTGACCTTCATTAAGAGAAATCTTAAGAAATGGAATAGAGATTCGTTTGGTCATATCTTTGAGTCTAAATCCTCGGTTGTTCAAAGATTGGATGGTATCTAGAATGATATTCAGATCAAGGGTCTTTTAGAGGATCTCCAACTGCAGGAGGATAACTTGCTTGCTCAGTTGCATGACATCGTGGAAAAGGAGGGAGATTTTTGGTGGCATAGATTGTGTGTTATTTGGTTAAATTCTGGAGATTTTAATTCCAAGTTCTTCCATCTCATGACCCTTAGGCATAAATCATCTAATAGGATTTCTTTGATTTTGGCTGATGGGGTGTTGTTGGAGGATGAGCTAGAGATTAGGAGGGCAGTTGCTAGCTTCTTCGAGAATATGCTTAAGGATGACCTTTAGTGGGACCAAGATAGGGTGGAGAATTCTTTGGAGGTTATCCCCAATCTTGTCTCTAACGATCTAAACAAGCTGCTTATGGCCATCCCTTCTACTTCAGAAATCAAAGATGCGGTTTTCTCTTTTGAAGGAAATAAGGCCCCTGGGTTGGATGGCTTTCCTTTTCTGTTCTTCCAATCTTGTTGGGAAATTATTGTGGAAGATGTTATTAATGCCACTAAGGAGTTCTTTGGGTCCAAAATGTTGCTTAGAGAGTTGAATGTGACCTTCATTGTCCTGATCCCCAAGTCTACAGATGCTAATAGCTTTAGTGAGTATCATCCCATCAATCTCTGTAATTTTGTGTATAAACTTTTCTTGAAGGTTCTGGCTACTAGAATTTAGAAGTGCCTCCCGGAGTTGATTTCCGTCGAACAAAGTGGTTTTGTCAAGGGTTGTCAGATTCTTGACTCTATTGTGATGGTTCATGAACTTGCTCATTCTATTAATATTTTGAAGAAGTCGAGGTTCTTCCTTAAATTGGACTTGCTAAAAGCTTATGATAGGGTTAACTGGAGATTTTTGCTGGAAGTTTTGGGATGTTTTGGTTTCTGTAGAAAGTTCATTCAGCTTGTTGAACAACTTATTTCTACTCCCTCATTTGTTTTTATTCTAAATGGTTACCCCTCGTCTTTTATCTGGAGCCCGTGGGGGTTGTGACAGGGAGATCCCATTTCTCTGTTGCTTTTCATTATGATGGTGGAGGATCTTGGGAGAAATATTTAGAATTCCTTGGTTGTAGGGGCTCTGAAAGGTCTTTCTCCTTCTTCTAGATGTGATCCTATGACCCACCAACAATTTTTGGATGACACTATGATGATGGGTGAATCCTTTGTGTGTGAAGTCAGAACTATGAAGGGTTCGATTGAGGACTATGAGAGGGCTTTTGGTAAATGTATCAATCTACCTAAGAGTCAATTTTTTTTCCTTAATACCCATGAAGTTTTGCAGTTGAAGCTTGCCAGGATCCTATTGTGTAATAGGGGTGACCTCCTATCCACCTACTTGGGCCTTCCTTTGTGTATCTCAAATATCCCAAATTCCTTCTGGTTGGGCCTGTTGGACAAGTTCAGTAGAAAGTTGGTGGGTTGGAAAGGGATGCTACTCATCTAGGCTGGGAAGTTGTAGCTAATTGCTTCTACTCTTCAAAATTTTCCAATGTATGCTATGAGCCTCTTTAGAATTCTTGTCAAATTCAAAGAGAAATGGAACAAATAATGAGAATATTTCTATGGTCAAGCATTGAAACCAAAGCTAGAATTCCTCTTGTGGCTTGGGATTTGGTCTGTAGACCAAAGAAGTGGGGTAGTCTTGGCATTAGAAACCTTAAAGAATTTAATAAGGCCCTCTTATTGAATAATTTTTGGAGGCTCCTTAACTGTGAAGTGGGCTGGGCTTCTATGGCTCGTAATAAGTACTTTCATGGTCTCAAGAGATCTTGGAACTTGTTAACCTCTGATGATATTTCGACTGGTTCATGCTTTTGGAGGAGCATTGCCCCTTGTAGGGAGCTGATTGTTGATGGTGTTAAATGGTTTTTGGGTGACGACAATCAAATTCTCTTCTGGGAAGACACTTGGTGTGGATTGAAGCCTTTAGTCAGTCTTCACTGGGCCACCCCTATTGTTCCTATGTGTAAATGGATTTTTAGATGTCAGTTGGCTGATTATATCCATAATGGAGATTGGAAAAACTTCTAGGATTGGGATCCATCATTGAAGGTTCTTCAGGACATCTTAAGAGTGGTTCGTATCCCCACTTTTCCTAGGCCAGACATAGTTGTTTGGACCCCCTGTGCTAAGGGTGAGTTTTCAGTTGCTTCTACTCTTAGTAGGATGATGGATAAGTCTGTCTCTATTCCTTTTTGGGGAAACTTATGGAACAAGAATCTGATTACCAAGGCAATTTTTTTCTTTTGGCTTCTTATGCAAGGTAAAATTTTAACATAGGATAATCTTTGTAAAATAGGCTTTGCTTTTCCTAATAGATGTGTTTTTTGTGAAGCGGATGCTGAGAGTGCATTCCATATTTTCATTGGTTGTGAGTTCTCCTCCCTACTTTGGAGTAAATTTCTTGGTGTTTGGAATTTGGTGTGGGTGTTCCCAGAGTCCTTTAAAAAAATTGCTGAACAATGGAGGTGCCCTTTCACTTCTCCTGTTCTCCGCGGACTTTGGGATCTTATGGCCTCGGATATTGCTTGGGGTATTTGGAAAGAATGAAATAATAAAATATTTTGGTATTCCAAGATAGATGTTGATAGACTATACTTCAAGGTTCGTCGAGTGATTCTAGAAATTTTTTCCATCTATTTTCCCGACTCTCCCCGCTATGACCTTGCTATCTGTCTAATTGGTTATGATATTTTGGTGATTTCAAACTGGAAGATTCCTTCCATTGTTACCATAAACTTGAATCTTAGTTTGAATAAAATATTAAATACTAAGTGGAAACCACATCCTCCAGAGTGGATTCAAGTTAATTTTGACGGGGCAACGAAGGGGAACCCCGAGCCTGTAGGTTGTGGGGGGGGGGGTGTTGAGGAATGAGGATGGAAGATTCTTAGGTGTGGTGGCACTCCCAGTGGGAATTCAGACCAATCACTGGCCAAGGTGGAATTTGTGTATGTAAGCATAAAAATTTCTATGGATAGAGGTTATTCAAAACTATGGGTCGAAGGTGACTCTTTAAACATTGTTAATTATCTATGTGGCACCCATATGCTGAGCTGGAATGTGGAGCAACTTATTAAAGATAGTATAATGATGTTAAGTGCTTGTGAAGAGACTTGCATATCTCACATTTTCTGAGAGGTCAACTCTTTGGCAGATTTTTTTACCAATGAAGCTGTTGGATTAAATGAGTCCCGGGTGTGGGAGGAGGGATTGATCATTCTTGAGAGAGCTAGGAGTTTAATGCGGAATGATGGAGTGGGATGATTTTAGGTGGTGGAGGTATTTAAGCCTTAGTACCTTATTCTGACTCACACGTTTTGTGGGTCTCTCTTGGATAGCTGGCTTTTATTCCAACAATTTTCACAAGGGTTTTTCCCATATGGTGTCTGCTAAATGGGTGGCAATAGAAGTCGAATATAACCGCACACTTGTGCAGGTTTGAAGAAGAAGAATTTTTTTTGGAAGATTTTGTGCCATAGGAATTCTATGCCATTCCTGGAACATCTACATGATCATGACTCAAATGCATTGGTGGAATTTGTTTCATGTTGGCATAATAGGAAGCTTCAAATAAAGGGTCTGGAAGTGGAGGTGAATGAGGAGCTGATTGCCATTGTGACGAGGATGTCAATGGTAGGCTGCATTTTTTTTAAGGACAAGAAGAGTAATGAGGATGAGATGACTCAGTGTTTTAAGGATGATGAGAGGAAGAAGTTGGTGAAAATGGAGAGCTAGGGATACAAGCGCAAGTCGCTCAAGAAGATTTGGGTGGAGGTGGTTGAGGTGATAATTCATTATGTGACACTAGAAGGTAGGTTTACTGCAATTCTGGGACACCGTTTCACTCTCTTAAAACACTTCCGACACAGGTTGTATGTTTCTTTTCCTTTTTTCTTGCTTTTGTCTATGGAGATTTCGGTGTATGCATATTTAAAAAATAGGAAGACCCCAGTCCTCCATGAGGGTCTGATTCTTCTGATCATGGAGCATTTCAAATCTCTCCTCCCTAGCCCTGCTATTATGGGTAAGGAGAAGACTCTGAGTGATGGGTCAGGTTCCTCTGGTTCAGATACCAGCAATGCCAAAGATGATGAATGTGATGAAGAGGAGGTGGGTCCTTAGTCTCCTGAGGCCACCTCTTCGAAAAAGAGGAAGAAGAGTTGTCCTAAAATTAATCGTGTGCCTAAGCGCATTATTCTCTCTAATAATGAGGGCATGAAGGTGGGGTCAGAGGATTCTTCTCCCAAGAAGGTGGAGTTGGTTGTTGGCCAAGGTGAGAATGACGTTGGTGGTAAGGAGGGTTTATAGGAGAATGTGCCTAGCTTGAAGGCCAAGGACCAACCAAGGAGATCATCCAAACATATTGCTAATCTGAAAAACTGGGTCTCTAATGTTCTTGTGAAGGATGCCAAGGTGTTAGATGAGGAGAAGGCTACTAGTGACAACACGGGGAATATTGAGGAGTCATCGACTCATAATGTACTTAATTATGCTATGTAGGTTGAGAATAAGGGTCAAGATGAGGAAGACTATGAGAGCATGAACACTAAATCAGAACCCCTAAAGGTAGAACCCCTCTATGAGGATTTTTCTAATTTAAATGATGAATCTCCCTCAATGTTTCGGTTGCTAGATATGGCTAGGGCTAGGGCCACAGGTAATTTTAAATTAGCTAAGTGGACTCTTCAGGAGTTCAATAAAGTGAATATTAAAATTAGGGGTTTGAAGGAGAACCCGAGGAATGTGCCAAAAATTATGTTTCATACATTCTTATTGATAGGATTGTGGACCTTGAAGGTTCATTCCAGGATTTCAAATCCTGGTGTGATGAATGGTTGGATGGGTTGGAAGTTAAGGTTGCAGGCACCAATGTAGAAATCAAAAAGTTGTTGCATGTGTGTCATATCTTTGTGAAAAATAGCACAGACTCCTTAGAAGTCTCGTTCAAAAATATTAGTGATTTAAGAGAGGACCAACTGTACTTCTCTGAGCTTATGGAGAAGGAGCATACAACTAAAATAAAAGGAAAGAAGGGTGCAAAAGATGACACCAAAGGCCCTGCCACTAAAGGGTCGGCTGACTGGAAAATATCTTTCGAAGCTGAGAAGGAGCTGCTGGAAATGATTGACCTGCACAGGAGCCAAGAGCTTGAGGTGACCAACACCTTAAGTAGTATGAATTAGTGGCAACTCTATTATTTTTATTCTGCTGGTCTTTTGGTGGTTTTGAGTTGTTTTTCTATTTTGTCACTGTTGAGTGCTACTGTTGGTTCACTATTGTTTCTGTTGTTCAACACTCTTTTTGTCTAGGTTTCTTTTCGTTGGTTTGTTTCTAGTTTACTATGGTCTATTGTTTCAGCAACATTTTGTATCATATGTTGTAAAGGGTTTCAGGTCCCTTCGAAACCTATTTTTCTCGCTTAATCAAAACATTTAAATATATATATTTTTAAAATGAAAAAAAATTATTAGTTAAATTAACTTGTTAACATAAACATAAACATATATATATGTTTATTTTAGATTGAAGAATTAAGTATTTTAAGAGGGAAATGTAAAAATAAAATAATTAAAGAGAAATTAATTGAATTAGAATTTACCTAAGAAAATCACATCTATCCTTCTTCAAATGGAGCTCTTTTATAAGGGGAATTGGAGAGCCTATCGGAAAACACAATTTCAGCGGTCCTTCTTTATTGAGTCAATCTTCAATTTAACCCCTCCCTCAATCAACCAGCTCCTTTGTTTTATTTTTTTTCTAAGAAGACACTAATTTAAATTGCATGCAAAAGAAAATCAAAAGATAAAGATAAAGAATAACAACTATGAATAGCTTTGAATTTTATCGCCCCTTGAAAGTGGTTGAAGGGTTGTATTTATAGAAAACGTAAGCTAGTTTGGTGATCAAGATTTGCTAATAAAATCAACAGTCAAGATTGAGTAAGCGAATAAGAAAGTTTTTATTCTGACTCATAAGAGGATAATAATGAATTTTTAATTTTAAAAGAAGGATAATGGTACACATGAGGTTTCCCTCTTTATGCATTGTTTAAAAATGAAGTTTCCAAAAGAAGAGCAGTTCATTGATAAGGGAAAGATTCAAATTCTAAAAAGAAGTGGAGTTAACTAATAGGAGACGAGGTGTTGACTGGAAAGAAGAATAGAAATTTGAAGCAAAGGAATATGGTAACTTTTAAATAAAATAAAATTTATCTATTATTTTATTCATAATTTGAAAAAGATGCTTATTTCCAAAATTAAATTTTGCATTATAATTTTTTTTGAAAAAAATTTCAAAGCATTTATTTGATTCTCTAAATAATTTAATTTATTAATTTTAATTTTTTTTTCCTTAAGTTTTAAATTTCATAATAATAAAATAAAAACAATAATTATTGTCAAACCAACTTAACTTAATAATCAAGAGTTTATTTTCAAACTTTGGAAAAAGGGTTGTGACAAAATAGTTCACACAACGTCAATTAGATTGTAAAATAGATTATCCTAAGAAACCTAGCTTTAACATCAAATGTGCCAAACCCCTAAAATCAATTATGGCCTAATTTTTTAGTTGAACCACAATAACTATCATATGCACCCGATTTTTCAAATGCACCAATTTGCACATCACATGTGAGCTATTAAATCAAATGTGCTAAACTAGTCATGAAATGCACTAAATCAATTGTGAACCAAAAAATCATTTGTGACCCAAAATTTCAAAAGTGCTATTTCAAGCTTCAAAAGTACCATTTTGAGTTTCAGTTGCACAATTTCCCAGTTTGATGCATTTGATTGGATTGACTTTACCTAGAATTTATTGCACCAAAACCTACAACTAAGGACCTAAGGGTTAGATTCATATCATCACAAGTGAGCTGAGTGGCCATCGGAATTGACAAATGTGCACTACACGATGGCTACTCCTCGGGAAACTTGCCATCTCAGGAACCCCTTCTTGCTTTGGAGATTCCAGAGGCTCTAAAATTCTATAAATTGGAGAGTGAAAATAAGGTGAAAATGACCCCCTTATTCCTATATATAGCCACCCAAGTTATAATTCATCACCCCTCCCCCCCAAGATCCATTTTATTTCATCCTCCCATCCCTCAAATCTCATTCTTTTGCCATGCGATCCCAGTTTACAATTTCTACTCCATTAAGATTACCCTATGTTCTTATCATGAGATCGACTTGATGTTTTTTTGATCAATCTCTCAAGGGGGAAACTAAACTCCATTCTTAAGTCTAGTAGGGCACATTGGGGCACGCCATCACCTAAAATTTTCACACTAACATGTCTTTGAAACAACACAACGAATACATTGTCTCAAATAAAGACAAAATATAAACACCTAAAAATGACTAACAAATTTCATTTAAATCATCACTTCTCATAATCACAATTTTTAATTATTTAATTAAGCTAACACACTATCCTTATTTAATTAAGCTGGTATTCTCCAATTCCGAGCACGCTTTGGGATTTGTTTTCAAGTTGGCCATTATTATATCAATCATCTATATTTTTATGTATGTGGAGGGTCATTCCTTCAACAGTTTTGTGGTGCATTTGGTGGGAGTGAAATAAGAGGATCTTCCGAAAGCAAATATCAAGTATTGATCTTGTTTTGTCTAAGATGGAAAATTCAATATGTAAAATTACAAACTCTTATGTACATAATGCTAAGCATGTAGGATCTATCTTCTCAGATTGAAATTCAAAACAATTGCAAATTTGGCAAAAGCTTATTGTTTCGTTTAAAGGTAGTCTACAAGTACCTCTTACAAAAAAAGTGGATAGAAAGAAAGTGACTTGGATGCATCCACCAGTTGGTTTTGTAAAGCTAAATTTTGATGGATCTTCCAAAAGAAATCTACGAAAATCAGGAGCAGGAGTAGTGATAAGAAATTCAGAAGGTTCACTAATCAATGAAAAATCAATAAGATTACCATCAGGGACAAACAATTTAGCAGAAGTGCAAGCTCTATTACAGGGTTTGTAAATGGCAGTCAATTTGAATATCAAGAGATTACAAATGAAGGGCATAGTTTGATTATAATCAACGCAAGTAGAGACAAAAAAAATAATGTAGTTGGAAAACCAATTATGTCCTTGTGCAAATATGGAAAAAACTTAATATTTTTGAGGAGTATCAAAACAAGCATATATACAGAGAGAGGAACTAATTGGCGGACAAATTAGAAAATACGGGATGTGATCAAGAGCAGGAGGAAATAATATATGATGCAAGATCAAAAAATATCACACAAGAATTGCAAAGCATTATATCTGGTGAATTGCATGCGATAAAGAAGTAATTGGGGGTGTTGCACAGTTCAAATAGTTAAAATGGATGACAAGTAAGAAGACATACATGTTTCAGTTAATTAGATTGAAACGTTCAGGGGTACTTTGATGTGCAGATGCTGGCTACCAAGTGACATCTAGTAATGATGAGAAGGCAAGGATGTTTTCATATAAAAAGGTAATTATTCCAAAGAATTAAACTCGAAATGAGTAAAGAGTACAAGTGTTGCATTTACATCACCAAGCAGTAATAGAGGTGATATGCACAATCATATGAGTACAAATTGTAGCGGTGTGGTAAGCTTTCATATGAACTCAAGTACTAATGTTTAATGGTTTTGCAGGTTGCGGGTTTTTAATTACCTATAAATCACTCCAAGTAATGATAAAAAATCAATGGTATTCATGTTAAATCAATGGTGTCATGCATGCCAAATTCAGTGTGTGGTTGATGATAAGATAAAATAATCATAGTAAATTAAGCCTCAAAAGTAGGAGCAAGCTAACTCCTAGACAAAATTAATCTATGTATATAATATAGGATATGCCCCCCATACCGCATGGAGAAAAGAGCCGCGACGGAAAAGGTTCCCGGACGGAAGGAAAGACTTGACGACTAGACATCTCATCCCATCTACCGTTTGTTGTCCCATCACCGGGAAATCGTTTTAGCGCCGACGGGTTTTCAAAATAATTGTTCAGCGTGGATGGACACAAAGCCAAAAACGTGGCATTCAAAACCATTATTAGCAAATATCAAAAAGCCCCGACGAGGTCCCGTTTTCTCCATTTTTGGACAGCGACGCTTTGGTGGATAGCAAGGGAAAGAGTTGTAGGCAAGTGGAGCTCCATAAGGTATGTATATCCGCTCTGTGTATGTGCCATTTTTCCATTCTGGCATGAACACTAAAGAAACAAACGACCATTCATTGCGGGGTTTTCGTTTTGTGATTTTTTGTTGAGGGTTTTTTAATTTCATCTCCTCCTGTCTACTAGTTTTGAAATTTTGGGGTTGCCGAATGAAATGGATGACAACCCATCGTAGAAATATGAGTGAAATAACCGAATAAGGTTTACAGAGACCACAGAGCATTGTGAAAATCAAAATAAGTGAATAAGGTTTATAGAAACCACAAACTATTGTGAAAATCACATATAGCCCAACACGTTGCCATTGTTCACATTCTTATTTTGAATTTTGTAGGGTTTTCATTGGGAAACTATTTAGTTGAAATGCAGGTCTGATAATGTTTTTTTGTGTCGAGGGTTTTGAAATTTTTGTTTCGTTTCCTCCTCGTATGCTGGTTTTCGAATTTTTCCATTTCCTAATGAAATAAGCGACAACCCATTGTAGAAATATGAGTGAAATTACTGACTAATGTTTATAGAAAGCAAAATCTATGGGTTCTGCAATGAAATCCTATATTTCGAAAATCACGTAAAACCTAGAATGTCGCCATTGTTCACATTGTTTTTTGGAATGGATAAAAAAGTGCAAAACGTGGCATTCAAAATCATAATTCAGAAATAGCAAAAGGTCCACATGACATCCCATTTTTGCCGCCATTTTATAGACTATTGTTTTGGAAAACACACTATCTCCTAAAAGTCAGACTACTGTAAAACCCACTATTTTAGGCATCTGGCGGGCCCCACACTACGACGTCTTGTCATGTTATGTATGTATCCATGTATGTTCTTATGTATATTTTTCATGCATTTTTCAATGTGCATAGGTGAATTTTGTCTAGGAGTTAGTTGAAATGCAGGTCTGATAATGTTTTTTTGTGTTGAGGGTTTTGAAATTTTTGTTTCGTTTCCTCCCCGTATGCTGGTTTTCAAAATTTTCCATTTTCGAATGAAATAAGCGACAACCCATTGTAGAAATATGAGTGAAATTACTGAATAATGTCTATAGAAAGCATAATCAGTGGGTTCTACAATGAAATGCTATATTTTGAAAATCATGTAAAACCCAGAATGTTGCCATTGTTCGCATTGTTATTCAAAATGGATAAAAAAGTGAAAAATGTGGCATTCAAAATCATAGTTCGGAAATAGAAAAAAGCCCACATGACATCCCATTTTTTCCACCATTTTATACATCATTGTTTTGGAAAACACACTGTCTCCTAAAACTCAGACTATTGTAAAACCCACTGTTTCAGGCATCTAGCGGGCCCCGCACTACGACGTCTTGTCATGCTATGTATGTTTCCATGTATGTTTTCATGTATGTTTTTCATTAATTTTTCACTATGCATAGGTGAAATTTGTCTAGGAGTTAGTTGAAATGAAGGTTTGATAATGTTTTTTTGTGTCGAGGGTTTGAAATTTTTGTTTCGTTTCCTCCCCGTATGTTGGTTTTCAAAATTTTCCATTTTTGAATGAAATAAGCGACAACCCATTGTAGTAATATGAGTGAAATTACTGAATACTATTTATAGAAAGCATAATCTATGGGTTCTGCAGTGAAATGCTATATTTTGAAAATCATGTAAAACCCAGAATGTCACCATTGTTCGCATTGTTATTTGGAATGGATAAAAAAGTGCAAAACATAGCATTCAGAATCATAATTCGGAAATAGAAAATAGCCCACATGACATCCCATTTTTACTGCCATTTTATACATTGTTGTTTTGGAAAACACACTGTCTCCTAATACTTGAACTATTGTAAAACCCACTATTTCAAACATCTGGCAGTCCTTGCACTACGACGTCTTGTCATGTTATGTATGTATCCATGTATGTTCTTATGTATGTTTTTCATGCATTTTTCAATGTGCATAGGTGAATTTTGTCTAGGAGTTTGAAACCGGCATATCCTATGTTATATACATATGTGAATTTTGTCTAGGAGTTAGCTTGTTCCCTCCTTAACTCTTGGACAAAATTCACATATGTATATAACATAGGATATGCCCCCCATACCGCATGGAGAAAAGAGTCGCAATGGAAGAGGTGGGACTAGTGATAGAAAAGGTTGTCAGACGAAAGGAAAGACTTGAGGGCCGAACGTCTCATCCCGTCTGTTGTTTGTTTCCCCGTTGCTGGGATAACATTTAAGTGTCGATAGGTTTTAAAAATAATTGTTCGGCATGGATGGACAAAAAGCCCAAAACATGTCATTGAAAACCATTATTTGCAAATATCAAAATGAGGTGCCAAGAATGTAATTAAATTAGAAAACAATAGGTATTATGATACTTGCAAGGCACAGTGTTGTTATAGATGGTTTGTAGTGTTGGAAAACACACTGTCCCATTTCAGTTAGTTTGTTATGAAGAGTTTTATTTTGTTACTCCAAGAATGTAATGCAGTACACTTTCAAATTGTGGAACAACTCTTTGATACATTCCAAATGTCATTTCGATTTCTCTATCTGATTGGAATATATAAAATGCTTGCATTATTTGTAGTTTTGGAAAACACACTGTCTATTCTCACTTGCAAAGGGTTTTAGAATAGTATATGCATTGGTTGTTTCTTAATACCTAGGGTTTTCTAACATGGATTCTTACTAAATAGAAACAATGTCTTCAAGAGCTTTTGTAATATAGACAGTCTCAATGTATTCAAAAGCCCTTTCAAAATTCTAAGGACGTTTAATTTGGGCAAAAAGTTGCATTTAATTTTGGCATGAATGAAAAAAATTTGCACAAAATAATTGCAATTTGGAAAACCCAATGTTGGGTTTCAGTTATGTGAGTCTCCTTGTTTAAATGTAGAGGGTTGTCTCATGCTGGGTTGCTTGCTTCTTAACACCCATAGTTTTGCAACATGAAATATTACAAGACAGTACAAATGTCTTCCAAATCACACATTCAATTGTTGTGTTTAAATTTCAAATCATTGAAAAAAAAAGTGCACATAATAATTCTAAATGGGAAACATAGTGTTGGGTTTCAGTTATTTCAATCTCCTTGTTTAAATGTAAAGGTTCATCTCATGCTGGGTTGCTTGCTTCTTAACACCCACAATTTTGCAACATGGAATGTTACAAAATAGTATGAATGTCTTCCAAATCACACCTTCCATTGTTGTGTTTAAGTTTCAGTTGATTGAAAAAAGAACTGCACAAAATAATTCTGAATGGGAAACACAGTGCTGGGTTTACGTTATTTCAATCTCCTTGTTTAAATGTAAATGGAAAGCTGAAGGTCTGAGTGCACATGGACGACTTGGAGTAGAATACCGACCAAATTGAGGTGAGGTGTAATTCTATTGCAAGTAGAGGGTTTTACAATATCTTTTAATTTGAAATTTGGGAAACACAATGTGGAGTATTTCAGTTTCTTGAATGTCTTCCAAATCACACATTCCATTGTTGTGTTTAAAATTCAGTCGATTGAAAAAAAAACTGCACGTATTAATTGTGAATGGGAAACACAGTGCTGGGTTTCAGTTATTTGAATCTCCTTATTTAAATGTAAAGGGTTGTCTCATGGTGGGTTGCTTTCTTCTTAACACCCACAGTTTTGCAACATGGAATGTTATAAAACAGTATGAATGTCTTCAAAATCACACATTCCATTGTTGTGTTTAAATTTTAGTCGATTGAAAAAAAAACTGCACAAAATAATTGTGAATGGGAAACACAGTGCTAGGTTTTAGTTATTTGAATCTCCCTTTTTAAATGTAAAGGGTTGTCTCATGCTAGGTTGCTTGGTTCTTAACACCCATGATTTTGCAAGATGGAATGTTACAAAACAGTATGAAAGTCTTCCAAATCGCACCTTCCATTGTTGTGTTTAATTTTCAAGTATATAACAAATTGCATGCTTCATAACACATTGCATTTTTCAACCTCCACATCACAACATACCCAAGCCCTTTTTGGTTTTTAAACTAGTATATCTAGGTGTGCACATTGGGTAGTGCATGTTGGAAAACACAATGTGTTTTGAAGGCTTCCTTTACTTCATTATGTTTTGCAACAATTCATGTTGGAAAAGCCTTGGTGTTAAGAAAGAAGCAACCCAAATAGTGTTGTAAAACCCTCTGCAACACTATTGTATAGTACTTGCACCTCAATTTGGTCTGTTTTCTCCTCCATCTTGTCCACGTGCATTGAAACCTTCAGTTTTCCCTTTGAATGTACAACCTGGAAACAAATAGTATTTTCACCTTTCTTTCTTGAAACAAAAAAGGCCCAATACTTGCAACCGTCATTGAGAAAACGTGTCAGCGTTAGTGGGTTTTTAAAATATTTTTTTGGCATGGACAAAAAGCCTAAAACATGGCATTCGAAACCATTATTCGCAAATATCAAAAATCCAAGACAAGCTCCCATTTTCTCCATTTTTGGACAACGACGTTTTGGTGGATAGCAATGGAAAGATTTGCATGTGTTCAGAGCTCCCTAAGGTATGTATATCCACTCTATGTATGTGCCATTTTTCCATTTTTCCATTCTGCCATGAACATTGAAGAAAGGAATGACTATTTGTTGCTAGAAAATAGTATTTTCACCTTTCTTTCTTGAAACAGAAAAGGTCCAATAGCAGGAAACAAATAGTATTTTCACCTTTCTTTCTCAAAACATAAAAGGCCCACGTCATTCCCTTCCACTTTTCTCACTCCAGACAAAATAAACTTGCTGACAAAGCTAACCTGCCCACTTTTTCGCCTGACAACAGGCGGGAAAACCCACTTGATTACGCTGTTAACTCCCACCTGACCATCGCCCAGACATTTCATCCCATATGCCAGTTTCAGCCATCTAGCGTACCCTACACTATGACGTCTTGTCATGTTATGTATGTTTCCATGTATGTTGTCATGTATGTTTTTCATGCGTTTTTGAACAACTCTTTGCTACAGTCCAAATGTCATTTCGCTTTCTTTATCTGATTGGAACAAATAAATTGCTTGCATTATTTGTGGAGTTGGAAAACACACTGTCTCCTCTCAATTGCAGAGGGGTTTACAACACTATATTGGCTGCTTGTTCCTTAACACCTTATATCGACACAGTGTGTTTTCTAACTATGCAGATAATGTGAGCATTTATTTGGTCGAATCAGATGAGGAAAATGAAATGCCATTTTGATCTCATGTTACATAAATAGGTGTTTTTTGTTTATGAGTTAGCTTTCTCTTGATTGAAACAAATGAATTTCTCCCATTATCTACACAGTTGGAAATCACACTGTCTCCTCTCTATTGTAGAGGGTTTTACAAAACTATTTGGGTTGCTTCTTTCTTAACACCTTATATGGAGACATTGCATTTCCCAACACTGCAAATAGTGCGAGCATTTATTTGGTCGAATCATATGAGGAAAATGAAATGCCATTTTGATGTCATGTTACATACATAGGTGCTTTTTGTTTACGAGTTAGCTTTCTCCTAATTTCTGATTGGAACAAATGAATTGATCCAACAAAATGAATGTTCATTGCTTCACAGTTCTAGCAGAATGGCAAAATGGCACATATGATTGCTAATATATATACTAGTGTTAGCGATAGGTTAAATTGGAAATTAAATTCCCAATGTACAGTTTAACATGTTTGTTTATTATCTGTGCAAGCTGGCATTTTTCACTCAGCAGAACATATAAATTGTATATTGGGGAAATTTGGAAGAAATAAAATTATTTCTAGCACTAATTGTCTTTAATTTGTGAATTTAATCTATCGCTAACACTTGTCTTTCTTCCAGGTGGTTGATATAAGCCAGGAAAGACAATTGAACAAAACAAGGGTAGGTGGATTGAGAAGGATGCTTTAGAAGATGTGAACCTTTTGCGGTAAATACAGGTGATTCTGGCTGTCATAGTTTGAATTGCAAGTGTAGTGGATGCATAGTAATGTTAATAAATGTAAGAACATAAATTGACATTTTATTGTAAACTATATCCTAACAGGGTTAGTATAAGGAAGAATTCCATAGCATATAAACATAAGTTCAACAAGGTTTTGATGTATAAATGATTTAGTGAAAAAATATTCCTCACAAGTTAAAGAAAAGTAGCACTCCTACCAATTGAACAAGGCTTTAGAATAATAAGTTTCTATAGCATACCTAGCAGAGTTGAACAAGTCTTTCTTTGTTGCAAAGTTTATTTTAGTAAAACATATTTTATAACAACATAAAGAAAAAGAAATGTTTCCATAGCATTATCTACCAGTTGAACGAATGTTTCCATAGCTGAGTAACTTTATTTTCCGTAAAGTTGATTTTTCTATAAAAACTTACAAGTTACTAAAGAGTATTCAGTCCACTACTAAAGGGCTGCCAAATTAAATAAAGTTTAGAACATATGAATATTAAACTCATACAAGCAAAGCGGAGCCAAATTTAATAGCTTTGGCTAGTTGTCAACGGAAGGTCCCTGCTAGAATAGACACATTTGTCTCTTCATTAAGATGACAGTTGTGTACGAAGTTTCCTAATTGTATAAGTCATCGTCATCTTTATTATCTGCTATAGAAAATACATCTGAAGCCCCAAAAACAATACCAACAGGTCTGTCTAGAGATCAAAAATCAGAACCAAAGCCTCGAGATTGTTGTAGTGTTTGTGCAAAGGCTTGATACTTTCGAATATCAACATCACTGACACTTCTTCGGGCATATTTCATAGACTCCTCAAAATGAGCAACTTTTATTTCAACTATCTCATCACTATCATCCTCATCCATTGCCTCAAGATTCTCGGCTCTTTTTCGTTCACATTCAATATCCTAAAAGTGTGGGGGAAGAGGTTATGGTAAAATTGAAACACATCCTAGTATGATGAATTGAAATAATAAGCTACAAGTTGAGGTAAGTTCAATAGGTAGACTACTGCTCTATCCTAAAAATTAGTAACATAAAAGTCAAAATAAAAACCATTAGAAATTCATAAATAGATCTAGTTTGCAAAAGACAACACAATTTAAACTCACCTTCTCAATATTTTCTCTAATAGAATACTTGCAAGCCCTCTGAAAAATCTTAGTGATATTGGCTCCACTGAATCCTTGGGTATAATGGGCCAGTGCCATTAGGTCTACATCCTTTGATACGGGTGACTTTCTCAAGCAAGATTTGAATATTTGATAATGTGAGGACTCATCAGGTAAGGGAATATAAATCAGTTGGTCAAGTCGGCCAAGCCTTAACAATGCAGGATCGATGATATCAGGCTTGTTGGTAGCACCAATAATGAAAACTATTTTCTTGGCTGTCATACCATCCATCTTCGTCAACAACTGATTAAGGACTCTGTTTGCAACACCACTAACATCCCCAACACTACTTCCACGCTACAAACATGCAAACCAATTATGCATCACAAGTTAGAGCCTACTTCAAAAAGGTCAAACAAAATTCCGAGTCATTTATAGTCAACCTTAAACTTTTACTTATAAAAAAGAAACACACCTACATAGAAATAGAATCAAGCTCATGAAAAAATAGGACACAAGGAGCTGACCCTCTAGCTTTATCAAAAAAATTTCACATTAGCCTCACTCAAAACCACATTGTTAACAATTCAGGGCCCTTCACATTGATGAAATTGGCCTAGAATTCATTGGCAATGGATTTTGCAAGCAATGTCTTTCCACAACCTGGTGGCCAATAAAATAACACTCCTTTTGAAGGAGACATTCCAAATTTTTCAAATTTCTCAGGATGCTCCACTGGATATTGAATAGTCTATACCAAACTCATAATGAATTTTGTTAGTTGACATCTCCTTGAAAAGCAGATTTTCTGCATTGAAAGAAAAGCAAAGCACAAATATAGTGAACCGTGTATCTCAACATACCTCTTGAAGCTCCCTCTTGAAATTTTCCAACTATCCAATATCTTCCCAAGAGACATCTGGAACTTCAACAACCTGTCAATGTTTTCCCAATATTCATAAGCAAATTTACCATTATTAAAATCATTAGAAACAAACAAACTTAGAAAATTAAAATTTAGGGGCCCAACAAATCAATAGTTTAAAAATACAATCCCTACATAATCGATATGAAAAAAATTGAACGTCTAGACATGGTTTGGAAAAAATCACAGTTTCATGGAGAGTGGATGGGTTGCTAGAGCTCGATGTAGTCTAGAAGTGCTCATTAGTCATGACCATTGAATTTAGAATCTCAACATCTATTGTCTCATCTTCTAAGTCAATGACATCCATTTTTTCCCTAATACACTGAAGTGCAGCCTCAGTGCACAAAGCTGCAAGATCTGCTCCAACATATCCATGAGTATCCTTAGCAATCCTTTTGAGATCAACCTGTACCAAGAATCCTAAAGATTAATAGATACTCTCACCAAGGAAAAAAAAGATTAATAAATTCTCTCAAAATCTAAGCACTGCTTGACATTAGATCTAGAAGTACAAAAAACAATTTAGGTTGTACAATACGTACATCATCAGAGAGCTTCATATTCTTCGTATGGATATGAAGCACTTCCAACCTGCCTACTTCATCTAGAACCCCAATGTCAATTTCCCTATCAAACCTTCCAAACCTTCTGAGTGCTAGGTCAATACTATTTGGTTGATTAGTTGCTCCAATCACAATAAAATGAGCATGAGACTTAAGCCCATCCATAACTGTAAGAAGTTGAGAAACAATTCTCCTCTCAACTTCACTGTGGGTTTTTTTCCCTCTTGAGAGCTATGGAATCAATTTCATCAATAAATATAATGGAAGGTGCATTCTTCTCAGCCTCCTCAAAAGCTTTCCGAAGATTGCTTTTTCTTTCTCCAACTAGCTTTGACATAATTTCAGGTCGATTGATACAGAAAAAGAAGGCATCAATTTCATTTGCAACTACCCTAGAAATTAAGGTTTTCCCAAAACCAGGTGGCCCATAAAGCAGAATACCCTTTGGGGGTTTCACAATAATTGATTTGAAGAGTTGTGGGTGCTTGAGAGGAAGTTCTACCAATTCACAGATCTGAGCCATTTGTTTCCATACACCACGAACATCATCATAACCTATTTCATCTAATCTATCTTCATCCTCCCGCTTTACGAGCTTCCCTTCACATAAAATTTTAGTATATGGAGAAACAACACAGTATTCCCTAAGGTATGTCTCAATTACCTTAAACTCCACACTACGCATACCACCTCTTACAAGGAAAAGATCACCTTTTCTCACTGGACGATAAGCTTCCAAGAAATAGGCTGCAAGTTATAAATCTGTAAAGTCTTTTAGCACATAGACTTCACAAAGGAAAAAAGGATACCACATATTTGAATCTTGTTAACCCTACTTGCAATATATTTGACTATATATTTGACGCTTACAATGAAATGGAATGCAGATAAAAAACAATTTTGAACAATTGTCTTCACCCAAGGCACTAACCCTTGCATCAATATATAAAAACAATAGTCTGGTAAGACTAAAAAAGGAACCTAAAAAATAGGAGACCTAAAGGGGAGGGTTCAGATTTGAAGAAAAAAAGTATAGGTTTACAAATTCCCCCAATGTGTGCAATTTACATACGAAAAACAAAAAAATAAATATAAAAAAAAAGCGGTACAAGATGCATTGCGAAAATATGGAAAAGAAAGAACAAAAAGGCTCAAGCTTTAAATAGGCATCAAACAAATTCCTAGTGATGCCTTCGATGGTATCATCAATGGGAAGAATATGGACGCACTTGCTGTACTTAACATTGGGACATTGGTGAACATAAACCATGTTTTCCAAACGAACCCTCAAATTCGATCGCATGACCTTGTTCATTCTAATCTTGGGATCCTCACAGGTCTCCTTTGCCTAAGCAATACAGATCGTATCCTTCCTCTTCTTTCCCTACAACACTGTCTAGAGGAGAGATCGAGGGCAAAGTAAAAAACCTAAGCATCTAAAGTGCAAAAAAAAATACTGCAGTGTCTCAAGGGAAAAGGGAAAAGGGCAAAGTAAAATACCTTAATAAGGATTTTGTCTCCATGGAAAAATTGCAATTTCTCCATGGTTTCTGGGTGTAGGAAAACAATGGAGTTATCATCGTTAATGGCTTCATCCACAACCAACCGATTCGCCGCCTTATTTTGCTCTAAAATTGCTATGCTGAAATCTCTTTTCGTTCCTTTCCTGTTACCAATAAAACCACTCATTTATTTAGCAATCCATGAAAATACCTAACTAGGCAGAGGTAGAGAATGAGAAAGATTCAGTATTGATCTTACGCTTCTGACGATTCTCCCTTATGAGCCATCGCTGCAGAGGAAATATTGATTGTTTGGAGTAGTGCAAACAATGAAGCGAATTGGGGTTTTAATTACCTTAAACTCCACACTTCAAATAATGTGAGCATTCATTTGGTCGAATTAGATGAGGAAAATGAAATGCCATTTTGATATCATGTTACATACTTAGGTGATTTTTGTTTATGAGTTAGCTTTCTATTGATTGCAACAAATGAATTGCTCTCATTATTTGCACGGTTGGAAAACACACTGTCTCCTCTTTGTTGCAGAGGGTTTTACAACACTATTTGGGTTGCTTGTTTCTTAACACGTTATATCAAGATAGTGTGTTTTCCAACTGTGCAGATAATGGGAGCCTTTATTTGGTTGAATCAGATGAGGAAAATGAAATGCCATTTTGATCTCATGTTACATAAATAGGTGCTTTTTTTTTATGAGTTAGCTTTCTCCTGATTCTTGATTGGAACAAATGAATTGCTTTCATTATTTGCACAGTTGGAAAACACACTGTCTCCTCTCTATTGCAGAGGGTTTTACAACACTATTTGGGTTGCTTGTTTCTTAACCCCTTATATCGAGACATTGTGTTTTCCAACTGTGCAGACAATGTGAGCATTTATTTGGTCGAATCAGATGAGGAAAATGAAATGCCATTTTGATCTCATGTTACATAAATAGGTTCTTTTTGTTTATGAGTTAGCTTTCTCCTGATTCCTGATTGGAACAATTGAATTGCTCTCATTATTTGTACAGTTGGAAAACACACTGTCTCCTCTTTGTTGCAGAGGGTTTTACAACACTATTTGGGTTTCTTGTCTCTTAACACCTTATATCGAGACAATGTGTTTTCCAACTGTGCAGATAATGTGAGCATTTATTTGGTCGAATCAGATGAGGAAAATGAAATGCCATTTTGATCTCATGTTACATAAATAGGTTCTTTTTGTTTATGAGTTAGCTTTCTCCTGATTCTTGATTGGAACAAATGAATTGCTCCCATTATTTGCACAGTTGGAAAACACACTGTCTCCTCTCTATTACAGAGGGTTTTACAACACTATTTGGGTTGCTTGTTTCTTAACCCCTAATATCGAGATAGTGTGTTTTCCAACTGTGCAGATAATGTGAGCATTTATTTGGTCGAATCAGATGAGGAAAATGAAATGCCATTTTGATGTCATGTTACATAACTAGGTTCTTTTTGTTTATGAGTTAGCTTTCTCCTGATTCCTGATTGGAACAATTGAATTTCTCTCATTATTTGCACAATTGGAAAACAAACTGTCTCCTCTTTGTTGCAGAGGGTTTTACAACACTATTTGGGTTGCTTGTTTCTCAACACCTTATATCGACACAGTGTGTTTTCCAACTGTGCAGATAATGTGAGCATTTATTTGGTCAAATCAGATGAGGAAAATGAAATGCCATTTTGATCTCATGTTACATAAATAGGTGCTTTTTTTTTATGAGTTAGCTTTCTCCTGATTGGAACAATTGAATTGCTCTCATTATTTGCACAGTTGGAAAACACATTGTCTCCTCTCTTTTGCAGAGGGTTTTACAACACTATTTGGGTTGCTTGTTTCTTAACACCTTATATCGAGACAATGTGTTTTCCACCTGTGTAGATAATGGGAGCATTTATTTGGTTGAATCAGATGAGGAAAATGAAATGCCATTTTTATCTCATGTTACATACATAGGTTCTTTTTGTTTACGAGTTAGCTTTCTCTTGATTCCTAATTGGAACAAATAAATTTATCCAACAGAATGAACATTCATTGCCTCACAGTTCCAGCAAAATGGCAAAATGGCACATATGATTACTGATATATATATACTAGTGTTAGCTATAGGTTAAATTGGAAATTAAATTCCCAATGTACGGTTTAATATGTTTGTTTATTGTCTGTGCAAGCTGGCATTTTTCACTCAGTAGAACATATAAATTGTATATTGGGGAAATTTGGAAGAAGTAAAATTATTTCTAGCACCAATTGTCTTTAATTTGCTAATTTAATCTATCGCTAACACTTGTATTTCTTCCAGGTGGTTGATATAGGCTAGGAAAGAAAATTGAACAAAAAAAAGGTAGGTGGATTGAGAAGGATGCTTCAGGAGATGTGAACCTTCTGTAGTAAATACAGGTGATTCTGGCTGCCATAGCTTGAATCGCAAGTGTAGTGGACAGTTAAATTTCCAAAATTTAATATGCATTTAGAAGTGCCGATTTGTTTGAAATTGTGAAATGTTTGGGTTTTCAATCAGCTGTCATTTTCATGTGACTCATAAGTGTTTTACGCTAATTTGAAATCTTTTAGCAAAAGAGTTTATATGTGGTTCGTAAGTTTTTTTTGTAATAGTTCTTTTTACAATTTCGCTATTTGTCTAGAATATTTAGTAAGTTATAAATTGTTCGTTTTTAACATCTGATGGCAATTTGTAGAATGCTATTACTATATCCTATTTCTGCTCTTTTTCAATATGTTTTGATCTGACCACCACACTGCAAAAAGATGTGCACATATAACAAGTGATTACTTGAAATAGTTATGTGCACTATATTAAATAGAACTCATAAAGCCAATGGGTAGGAATAACTTAATTGAGAATTTGGCCTACATTACTTGGCCCTAAATATTATAGACAAATAGACAAATTATAAAAGAGCTATTAGAATAACAACATACATGGAAACAAAAAGTGATGAAACCAGCAGACGGGACCAAACATTCGGGCAATGGTTAGGTAGGAGTTAATGGCGCCGTCAAGTAGGTTTTCTTGCTTGTTGCCAGGCCAAAAAGTGGGCATAAGGTTTGATTGCACATGGATGACTTGGAGGAGAATACCGACCAAATTGAGGTGACAGGTACTATCTAAGAGTGTTGTAGAGGGTTTTACAGCACTATTTGGGTTGCTTGTTTCTTAACACCTAGGGTTTTCCAACATGAATTGTTGCAAAATAGAATGAAGTGCGTACTATGAATCACACTATGTGTTGAGGGTTATTAGAGTCCCCCTTAAATGAGAGATGTGATATTTGATAAAATAAAACACCATCTATATGCTTGTATATTTGCATTAGAAGACAAAGGTTGGGTATAAGTAAAGGCAGGCTTCAAAACACATTGTGTTTTCCAACATGCACTACACAATGTGCACACCTAGATATACTGGTTTAAAAACTAGAAAGGCCTTGGGTATTTTGTGATGTGGAGGTTGAAAAATGCAGTGTGTTATGAAGCATGCTATTTGTTATATACTTGAAACTTAAACACGACAATGGAAAGTGTGATTTGGAAGACTTTCATACTGTTTTGTAACATTCCATCTTACAAAACTGTGGGTGTTAAGAACCAAGCAACCTAGCATGAGACAACCCTTTACATTTAAATAGGGAGATTCAAATAATTGAAACCCAACATTGTGTTTCCCATTCACAATTATTTTGTGCAATTTTTTTTTCAATTGACTGAAATTTAAACACAACAATGGAATGTGTGATTTCAAAGACATTCATATTGTTTTGGAACATTCCATGTTGCAATACCTTGGGTGTTAAGAAGCAAGCGACCCACCATGAGACAACCCTTTACATTTAAAGAAGGAGATTCAAATAATTGAAATGCGACAGTGCATTTTCCAACACTGTAAACCATCTATAACAACATTGTGCCTTGCAAGTATCATAACATAATACTTACAAGGAACAGTGTTGTTATAGATGGTTTGCAGTGTTGGAAAACACACTATCCCATTTCAGTTTTCCAATTTAATTACATTCTTGGCACCTCATTTTTCTATTTGCAAATAATGGTTTTCAATGACATGTATTGGGATTTTTGTCCATCCATGCCGAATAATTATTTTGAAAACAAGATGACTGTTATGATACATGTGACATGCATTTTTGTAGGGAGAATAGCCTGCTCCCAATTGTAGAAGGTGATCTCCTTGCAACATGGCATACACATGATAATTTTTTCCCCTTCTTTAGGGATAAGACATATTTGCTTATCATTGCTAGTTGATTTGTGGATTTGATTGTCTAAGAATTTTTGCATCAACGTTGCAGATGAGACTCCATGATCCAACATCATGATGACTGATGCTGTCTTCTTCATCCTGATGTTGGATCATAGAGTGTGATCCCAAACGTTGATGCAAGAATTATTACACAATCGAATCCACAAATCAACTAGCAATAATCAATATGGATTGTGGAAAATTGATATCATTTATGTCTGATTATGTTATCATTTCAAACACATGTTTTTTCAGGGATAATAGCTTGATTTTACTATATTTCATAGGGAGATTAGCTTCTGCGTTGCAATTGGATGTCGCTATTATCCCTAGAAGAATGCATGTTAGAGGCATCATAACATGCAAAAACCCTATGATGGGACAGTGTAATGTGGAAAATAATTGGCGGCTGGAAAACACCGTGTGTTGTGAGTTCTTTCATTCTACACATTGAAATTTGAAGGTTTGAGAGCATGGGGTGGACTTGCAGGTGTGGGATATATAAAAGCATCCAAATTCAACTAAGGGGTGATTAACGAATTGGGTTGTTACTTGTGAAGGGTTTGTAAATGATATTTGGTTTGTACGTATAATAACACCCAGTGTTTTCCAACCTGCAATTACACATTGCTGGCCTTGGTATTCTATGAAAACATCAAACTCTTCATGCCCCATACAAGTGTTAGATAAAAAACATGTCAACATTTCATTACAACTAGGCATCTTTCGAGCTACTTTGCAATATTTGTAAAACAAGCTCTTCTCTCCAGCACACATCACCACCTCTTCCACAATCTCATCCACTCAGCTCCATGTTGTTGTAAGGTGTCATCTATGTATGATGGAGAGAATTTCATGCTTTGGAAATTAGAAAGGAATGCTTAAATGTTTCCCATTTATCATGAAATGTTGTTGTGGTGGGGGGGGAGGGGGGACAACCCTGTGTGTTTTCCATCCTGCAACTCTTTTTGTGCATGTCGTGTTCAAAATGTATAACGGTATTGAAATGCAATGTTTGGTGCAAGTAAGGGTTGTTATAAGATATGAAGTTGAAATTTAATACACTGCGTTCTTATAGTGTGCATAAAAAAAAGTTTTGTCTTTCAAGAAGAATTGAGAAGTGAGGGACAACTCTCTGGGTTTTCCATCCTGCAACTTTTTTTTTTGCAACTTTTGCTGCAAGCAAGGGCAATTATAAAATATGAAGGTGACCTTCAATACATTCTCTTCTTATGGTGTGCATAACACTAACTGTTGTCATTGAACAAGATTTGAAAAGTGTGGGACAACCTAGTGTGTTTTCCATCTTGCAAATTTTTTGTCAATCTTCTCTTCCAAACGTATTATGATATTCAAATGGAAACCTTTTCCGTCACGGGTTCCTTCTGTAAACCTTATTCACTTATTTTGATTTTCACAATGCTTTGTGGTCTCTGTAAACCTTATTCATTTATTTAACTCATATTTCCATGATGGGTTGTCATCTATTTCATTCGACAACCGCAAATTTTCAAAACCAGCAGACGAGAGGAAACAAAATTAAAAAATCCTCAACAAAAAATCACAAAACGAAAACCCCACAACAAATGACCATTTGTTTCTTTAGTGTTCATGGCAGAATGGAAAAATGGCACATACACATAGCGGATATACATACCTTAAGGAGCTCCGCATGCCTGCAACTCTTGCCCTTGCCATCCACCAAAACATTGCTGTCCAAAAATGGATAAAATGGGACCTCATCTAGGATTTTTGATATTTGCTAATAATGGTTTCAAATGCCACGTTTTTGGCTTTTTGAAAACCCGCCGACACTAACACGATTTCTTGACGACGAGATAACAGTTTGAGTGTCTTGAAAAGATTTTCTTATTTACACTGTATGAATGTAAAAATGACACCTCCAAAAATTACAACTGTTAGTTATGGTATAAATTGCAATTTAGTATCTTCACATGATTGACAATAATAATTGGACAAAATAATTGCATGTTGTAAAACATAGTGGGTTACTTGTATAGAATTTTACAATAGTGTGGGTTGTGCATTTCAAATTCTTCTTTTCACTGAAAAAATATATGCTTGATTACTGCAAAATGGTGCAATAAATTTTGGAACTTTAACTTTCCATAACACTTGCAACAATTTTATAGTTTATAGGAAACCAAGGATGTGTGCTGTAAAATGGAAATTACTTCCTACAGTGAAGAGTGTCATTGATGTGGACAACACACCTGAAAGGTTGTGTAGTAGCGCATCTTCTTCAGGGCAATCACGTTCACGAAACGTGCAGGTAAGATCTGGTAATTACAAGATCAATCAAATGTATAATTTTAATCTCTCATAAGTGGTTATGATGTTGATTGCAAAGTGGGAATGTTTTATTCAGGAGGCAGCAATCGTGGTACAAAGGAAGTTCCCTCGGTTTATGAAAACAGTGAACCCTAAGGAAGCGAAATGTTCGATAATTGATTGTGAACTTGTAATTTCCCTTCCCTTCCTATGCATCAATCAAAATGCTTTTTAATTTCAGTTAGAAAATATCATGTATGTTACAAATGTTCTGATTTTGGCAGTATATTGTTCCTTTGATTCAAGAAAATAATCAGGGAGATGATCTCGCTCTTGCCATAGTCCATGACCGAAAGGAAAAGCATGCAAAGGGAGACCCTAAGGATGGAGAGGGATCCAATGAAGCATGAGGTGATGTGGTGGATGGGAAGGTAGATATAATAACTGAATTATTGCATCGTTTGGCTATGTGTATATGTTGTGCATTCAATTTGTTTGAATATCAAATATATTAAGCGATTTTCTTTGCCAAATTTGCTGTGCAGGTTGCTGCTGAATACAAAAGAGAAACGGTGAATGGTAGATATATATATTATTGTATTGTAGAAGAATGTACGAGAAAGTATTATGATTGGAGAGTGTTCAACATGCATAGGTTTCAACATCACCACCTTCCTATTCTTGAGGCACCAAAGCGTGGCCGAGCTGTGTTGGGGGGGGAACCAAAACAACCCGCTCCTCCCCCTGATAAATTGAAAGAGTACCTTCTAAAGAAGGTGGAAAATATAGAGTACAAAATGAATTTACGGAAGCAGTTGCAGCAAAAGCATGTTATTAGACGTGTCTATCAAAAGTATGGGAAAAAAAAATTCCTTCAACTTCCCCAAGAAGGAAAGGATGAGGTGAAGAAGCAAATGGCATTATACAACAGTTAGGAGATGAAGGAGCAGAGAAGGCAAAGAATATTAAAATTGTAGGAGAGAAAGAGACAGGAAGGAATGGTAATGTCGAACTAAACTATTAAATGTGAATTTTCGTTGCTTCATATTTTCTGTTCGGATGCATACAAGGTTCACTTAACTTTAACTTACATGACATGATAGGGTGATGGTCGAGAAGCAGTTTCTTCTCCCCAACAAAGTAGGGTTTATTCGCTAGAGGAAGCTGTGCCCATGAAAGGCGAAGACGATGCTGTTCCTCTCACTCCCGCGTCTAACATTTAGAATAAGCATCCTAGATAGTTGAAAGTTTCAAGGTACCCTCTGAAGAAGAAACGAAAACAAACGGTGATCTCAAAATCTTTTGTTTACTCTAATGTTTGTTTTGATTATTTGAATGAATTGGTTGCATGCATATGAATTTGGTGCAATGTTTCAATTCCTCTTATTACACAACAATGATGAACAATGAGCTGCGCCCTCGAGCAGGTTTTTGTGATTTTCAATGGTGAACAATTGCCCACTAAAGAACAAGATGATGTTGTTCCTCCCAACCCGCCATCTAACAATGTTGAGAAGAAGAAGAATAAAAAGAAGAAGAAGAAGAAGAAGGAGCATATGCTGTCAAGCATGTCAAGGTGCCTTGACATGGAGGAACTAGAAGAAATAGTGAATTGCAATTCTTTTATTTAATGTTTGTTTTGATTATTTCAATTAATTGGTTGCATGCAGCTGAATTTGAAATGACCTTTGAATTCCTGTTATTACAGGGAAAGGATGAAGAACGATGTGCTGGCCTTGACCTAATTGGCGTTGTCATTGCAATTGAAATGAGAGAGGCTAATAGAGATGGACATGCGAATGGGCAGAGCATTGACCTCAAAGTGGGACAGGGTAACATAGATGGTCATTAGGATGGGGAGAACACTGGCTTGAATGTGGAAATGGGTAATAGAGATGGACATGGGGATGGGGAGAGCAGTGGCTTTCAAGTGAGAGAGGGTAATAAGGATGGACCCGGGGAGGAGGAGAGTGCTGGCCTGCAAGGGGGAGATGGCAATAAAGATGGAAATGAGGATGGGGAGAGGTGCGGCGTGCCATCTATATCGGTATGAGACCCAACACACTTCCATGATTCTTTTCTTATTTCTTTATGAATATTTTAATGTGCCTTTAATTATGCTTCACATTAATGATGTTTCCATTGTAGGAAAATCTGGTGGATGAATAGATGATAGAGTTCTATGACATAACTTTTAAGGTCGGTGATCACGTCGACCTTTGGAGGCTGCATAAATGGGTTGCCAAAGGCATTATACATGTTGTCGCCAGAAATTCTCACACCCATTGCTTGAAGCACCCAAAAAATTGTGCGAGAGTCAACATTGTTGAGGCCATTGATGGTCAATGCTACGTGCCTTTTCCCATGCCTAGCGTAGAGACCATCGGAGAGTGCGTGGGTGGATTTTTCATATGGCAACTCGGTGAGATGAAGCATTTTGTTCTAGAGGTACACATAAACGTATGTTGTTGTATATATATCATACCACGTGTATTATTTCCATGCATACATTAATTCTCATTAATTTTTTTCTATAGGGTGAAGGTGTTAAACCTGACACAGACAAAGCACAAACTATGAAGAAATCTATTGTTTCACGTTCATCATCTGTGAGGGTTCGTCGATCTGGAATCACCCCTCTAGAAATACACAAGGACCCTAAGAAACATGCCATATTTTACGTAGACCTGAACTCGATTGCAAGGAACAAGTAGCATAGGAATTGATGAGACAGGATCTGAATACTGATTCTGCTTTGTGGGTTTCATTATCTGAATATTGAACAATTGTGGTGTAGAGATACACCATTTGCATATGTTTCAACACTATGGTGTTATACATTTCATACAAGAATTTTCATGGGATTCTCTAATTTTTTATTATTGAAAATTTATGCTGAACATGTACACTAATTTCATGTCATTGGAACACATAATTGCTATCCATTTCATATCAGACTTTAAGAAAAATAGTCTTGTTCACTATCTATTCATATGTTTCAAACACAAATTTTACATAACTCTTGTGTTGTCCCCTCTGGCATGTGTTCCCATTAATGTCAAAGCGATAAGACAATAAGATGTTCTTGATTGGTAAACAAGTCAGTAGTATTGGTTTGGTAATTTAGTTGATGGTCTCTTCATTTCAGTTCTTTGAGAATCACTTAACTTGGCATACAAGTTTTTTTCAACTCTAGTACATTGCATATTGTTTCATGTTTAGTCACCTTGCATATTGTGATAAGGACCTAAAATTGTGACTATATGTAAATACAATTATATGAGTTGAAACAGTTATGAAGATAGTTCTCTTTCTATTAAAAAATAGAGAACACTATTTATGCATGTTGTTGAAGGCATTCAGTATCACTGAAGTGTTTTGGTCCTCATGTTCATTTATTTATCATGTCATTCAGTTTTACAGTTGTCGTAAGATTATGTTATCTTGTAAATATTTCAGCTTTTGGGTTTCTATAATGTTCTCGGTCTCTGTGATCTGGTTATGTTCTTTATGTTCATTCATGTTAAAAATCATCAAACATGCTTGATAACTAAATTGCTCTAGAGCTTGCACTTTACATTTGGTTTTTAATGCTAAAGTGGTTGGTATGGGAACAATTGATGTCACCATTTATCAATAAATTTGAGAAATTATTTTAAAAAACAATCCATGAGGTATGGGATTTGAAACCCATCAAGTGTCGCTAATCTAGTTTTGGATTGTGATAATCCATACAAGTGGATAGAATGATATACTAATTTTTGAAATGCACCATTTGTAATGCATATTATATATAAAACTACCTAAAAAATTTGTTGGGTCTCGACTATCCATGAGTCACTCACAAGATCAAATCAACTTCCAAATGAGCAAGTGAAATGCCTCAAGAAAAGAATGATAAAAACCAGACTAATGTCAACAATTGCAAAGGTGATTACAATAGCCCATCAAAATATCTCAATCAAGTAATATACCCTTGATTCTCATTATGTACCTTCAATCATATGGTAATGACAACAGTTTTATTGGTAAAGTATTCATTTTCATGGTGTACCCTTACCCAAATTCCAATGACAAAGCAAAGCATTTATTGGTGGATTAGAAAACCCTATTCATCCTTTTAGAAAACCTTTAAAGTAAGGTTTTAAATCTCAATATTGTAAAACACCTCTCTATGAGTGGTTTATCCTCTACAAACTTAGTTGTTCAAACCTCTTCTCCATTTAAGGAGGGTAATTTACTTCTAAACAAATATTTATCTTGGAGTATTTTCTCCATATAACCTGAATTGGTTCCTATATAATAGTTTGTATACATAACTGTTGCAGGATGGAAAACACACTAGGTTGTCCCAGACTTTGCAAATCTTGTTCAAAGACAACAGTTAGTGTTATACACACAGTAAGAAGACAATGTATTGAAGTTGAGCTTCATAATTTTAAACAACCCTTACTTTGAGCAAAACACTCTTCTTCAATATCTGCCCATATGTTTCCAACACATTATTTACATAACAGTTGCATCATGGAAAACACGAGTTGTGGCTCACTTCTTATTTTATGTAGGCTGTGAGAAATGAATGTTTTGAAGTTCACGTTGTTGTTTGTTCACAACCCTTAGTTTGAGAAAAACACTCTTTTTCAATATCTGCTCATATGTTTCCAACAAAAAATTTACATAACAATTGCATCATGGAAAACACAATGGGTTGTGGCTCACTTCTTATTTTTTCCAGACTATAACAAAATAATGTTTTTAAATTCACTTTCTTGTTTTATGACACCCCTTACTTTAAGAAAAATAGTCTTGTTCACTATCTGTTCATATGTTTCAAACACAAATTTTACTTAACTGTTGTGGGATGGAAAACACACAGGGTTCTCCTAGACTTTGCAAATCTTGTTCAAAGACAACAATTAGTGTTATGCACACCATAATAAGACAATGTATTGAAGTTGAGCTTCATAATTTTTAACAACCCTTACTTTGAGAAAAACACTCTTCTTCAAATATTTGCCCATATGTTTCCAACAAAAAATTTACATAATAGTCGCATCATGGAAAACACAGTGGGTTGTGGCTCACTTCTTATTTTTTCCAGAATGTAACAAAATATTGTTTTCAACTTCACTTTCTTGTTTTATGACACCCCTTACTTTAAGAAAAGTAGTTTTGTTCACTATTTGTTCATATGTTTCAAACACAAATTTTACTTAACTGTTGCAAGATGGAAAACACAGTGGGTTGTCCTAGACTTTGCAACTCTTGTTCAAAGACAATAGTTAGTGTTATGCACATCGTAAGAAGACAATGTATTGAAGTTGAGCTTCATAATTTTTAACAACCCTTACTTTGACCAAAACACTCTTCTTCAATATCTGTCCCATATGTTTCCAACACATTATTTACATAACAGTTGCATCATGGAAAACACAGTGGGTTGTGGCTCACTTCTTATTTTTTCTAGATTGTAACAAAATAATGTTTTCAACTTCACTTTCTAGTTTTATGACACCCCTTACTTTAAGAAAAACAGTCTTGTTCACTATCTGTTCATATGTTTCAAACACAAATTTTACTTGCAACAAACATTCCCTTTCAATATCGTTATACATTTCGAACACAAGATGCACAAAAAAAGTTGCAGGATGGAAAACACATAGGGTTGTCCCACAATTTTCATATATTGTTCAAAGATAACAGTTAGTGTTATGCACACCATAAGAAGACAATGTATTGAAGTTCACGTTCATATTTTATAAGTACCCTTGCTTGTAGGAAATGTTTGATGACATTGCAGGGGTCAAACAACTAAACTCGCTATGCTATTGCAAACAAGTTAGATGACTAAACTAGAAAAATCCACCTTGTAGCCAACAACAAATGATAAAAAAAAAGCAATCCCCAACTTAAACATCTCAACATGTGAACTTTCAAAATAGACTATCCTTAACCGACCTAATTAGGTTTCCTTTAATCATTCAATTTGACAAACAACAACAAAAGACTCTCTTACACTCTTAACTTGCTTCCATGGCATGTAAAATACTTTGTTTGAATGAATCTTCAATGTCTTTTTAGCCTTTCAAGGAAGGAAATTGCAAACACTCCAAATACTGTTCAATCTACGCCTTTTGACAATTCTATCCTGACAGGACAGTCAATTAATGGTCTCCAAATACTCATAAATTCACCAATCTCTATCTTGGAATGGAGTCACCTATGCCCAAAAACCTCTGCAAAACAAAATTACATAACAAGGACTCATATTCCACAAAAAAAAATCATCAAGTCACTAATGTACAGAGACATTTATAGATTTTGAATTTCCATTTCAGCATTCCATTTCAATTTGAACATTCCATTTGAAAATTCCATTTGAACATTCCATTTCCAGTTCAATTTCCTTATACGTTTGCAACACACTATGCTGAAAAAATTGTCGTAGAATGGAAAACACACAGGGTTGTCCCTCACCTGTAAAATCTTGTTCTAAGAGAACAGTGTCCATTATGCAGACTATAACAAAACAGTGTATTAAAATTCACCTTCATATTCTCTAACAACACATTACTTGCAACAAACATTCCATTTCAATATCCTTATACGTTTCCAAGAGAAGATGCACAAGAAAAGTTGCAAAATGGAAAACACAGACTATAAGAAAATAGGGTATTCAAGTTCACCGCCAAATTTTATAAGAACAATGCGCATCACACAATGAAATGTAAAAACATATCGAGTCAATATTATACAATTTGAAGAAAATTACAATCCACATTTAATACTGGTAACACTAAGAACTATGCCAACAATTTACGAACAGGTATAATCTCTGTGTTCTTAGCATCTAGAAGAATTTTCCACACTCTGATTGTCAAGGTGGAATTGATAGCATACAATGTTGGCACCCCATAATTCTCATGTAGAAGCCTGAAGGAGGGCCTGACATGGTGGATCTCAAACCTGATAATGTGGTTGAATTTGAACACGACCAACAACCATTCCTCCACAGGACCTATGTGATTACTAATTAGAGATTCCCCCTTGAGGAATCTCATAAACCTCATGCTCAGCTTATTTGTAAGATTGTGCCTATGTATGACAACTATTGGTCTAATGCACACCTTCCAGATGCATCTAGCTAGGAAAAGGTCTCGAATTTCTCGATAAAGAGACATTGACCAATCACATAAATTGACAATCTCTATTTGTAGATTGTAATATTGAACATCCATGCCCATATGTTCCCATACACCAAAGATGTTGTTGAAGAAGTGAGCATAATTATCATAGTGCAAATCTATGTGGTTTGGCCCTTTCCTATTAATTATCCTTAACATCTTTTCCCACAACCTATACGGGAGGCTAAATTCCTCAATTCGAGCAAGAATATTGCATGGCAGATACGAGTGGTAGCTGGTCAACCAACTAGCCACCCATACTCAAGAACTATAGGACATCTTCTAGAGAACTATAGCAATAGGTTGTAAAATTATTGAAATGGAAGACAAAACAATTTTTTTAGAAGGTAGACCTGCATTCTCTAATTAGAAAGACATTATCAATGTAATGGAAATAGTGAAAAAATAAGCGAGCAAAGTGGAAGATATAGATAATGTATGCACTAAAGAGATTGTACCTATTTTTTTGAACTGAACAAGGCAGCACATGCCGTATCTCCAATGGGCATATGGCAATGCACGAGTCGAACAACAGGAAGAACAATGCCTAAAAGGAAAGAGAACAAAAATTTCAGCACATACAACAACATTCTCTAATTAGAAACACACGAAATAGTTGCTAAAAAAATTGAAAGCGAAAGAATTTTTTTCATAACTAACTAACTATGTATGGACAGTGTCTTTTCCAACATGGAAAATAATTTGAGCATTCTATTTGTTGTAATCAGATGAGTTGAACTAATGAATTGTAGAAAATATATTTTTGTTACAAACACAAAATGCACATCATAGTTGTAGGATGGAAAACATAGTGGGTTGTGCCTGACATTTTTATTTTCTGCAAACTATAACAAAAAAAGTTCTTGAAGTTCACCTTCTTGTTTTGTGGCAACCCTTTCTTTCACAAAACATTCCATTTGAATATGTCTTCATATGTTCCAAACAGAAAATGCACATAATAGTTGCACGATCGAAAACACACTCAAATTTGTCAACTTAACTATCTCAAACTCTTAACAACCCCTGCAAATAATCATCATTGTAGAGACTCATTTTAGTCCCCCTCAACATAATTGAAACCCACATACAGAGATCACATGACTGATTACATCCATTGCATTGCACATCTTTCATAAGGCAACTTTTAGGTGAAATATGGTGGGTTTAGTAAGTGAATGTCTATCAAACTTGGGGATATCAAAGTTTAAGATAAGATTAAGTTTTTGTATGCTTAATTAGTCATGTTTGAAGAATGTCTAACCATGCTTTAGGAACAAAATTTCAGCCCCATTGAATGCACTTTCCTTAGTTACCAACTTGTACACATCCTTTTTCATTGGAAATCTTTTGTATTTTCTAAAGATCAACAAACAAACATTGAATGGTTCGCTTCCCCTGCATGATTCAACAGATACACTTCTTAAACTACATAACGTCATAACAAAAATTGGACTTATGTAAGCAAAATTAAATTCAAACCATACCTTCCATTGGGTTTACACCCGCAAAAGACAGTCGCCGACAAGGACTCCTTTCCCGAGATTGGAATGTTGAAGTGAACAAAAAGAGCCATAAAAGAAATCATAAATTTTATGACGTGGTACAAGCACATATTGGAAAAAAGAAATCTTCAATACCATTTCCTATTACAATAAAGAAATTGAAATGGGATTTCTCATACTCACTCGTATTAGATGTTACATATCCTTTGCCACATCCATAGTAGTTGCAACTGAAGTCTCACATTGCATATTGACATTCAAATTCAAACTATTGTTCGTAGACAATGGAAAGGAGTCATCCAAAGGGGTTCAATGATCTGACTGTTGTGCGGAATGCTTCGTACGCTGGGTTGGATGTCGATGACGATCCCTAGTTGCACTAAACCATGTACGCATGCAAATGGTGGTAGTTGCAGCTTGATCAAGATCTGGAATGAATTCAAATGGAAATGCATTTGATTGTCATAGGTCCTCTAGAAACCTGTTCGTGCATTCTGCATATGATTGCACCTATTGTAGAGATTGTGGTAGTGTACGCATCACTTTCTTCAAGAGTTCGTTAGTGTCATTCCAAAGAGACATTGTCACCACATGTTCATCATATACACGAGTCATTGAAGGAGCTTGCATAGGGATCAGAACATTAGGATTGTTTTCTTCTATGACCCCCTCTAATAATTTCTCGTTCAAATCTATGCCTGTATCAATTGGTTGACCTCCCCCATCTAAATGAGCACACAAAATAAATTTGTATTAGGCTATAGAAAATGAAAAACACAATTGACTCCAATAAAGTAACACAATTCTAATTGAAATTCACTTACCATGGACCACCCCTTCAATGGAAGATGATCTTTTAATCAAGTGAGAAACCTTGACGAAATGTTTGCAAGTGTTCCCCTATAAACTCCAAGGGAAGTCACAAACAAAAAGGTGCTCCCCAAATTTTCGAACAAGGTAGTGCATTGACCTACTTTGAATTTTAACCCAGTACCATCCAGGATCTGTTTCAACGGGAATATAGTCATCGTATGGAATTTCCTTGGCCCGCTCCACACTAGATCACATATTTAAATACTTTTTGTTCGTCAAAAAACCATAATGCTGCAAATTTTCATTTTGCCTATAGAATGGTTCCATTTTATACACAAGCGTGTAATACAAATAGTCCATTCTCTTATTGCATTTTTTTGAACAATCACAAAAGTACCGAGTTTTTAGTGCGCAATGGTATGACTCAATGGATGCATTCGTATCCTGGTTGGCATGTGGGAATAGTCTGCAATTTTTCACCCACATGGCTGTGAAAAAAAACATCCAATAGTCAAGTAAGCCACAACGTATTAGAGGTGAAATCAAAGAATTTGAATGGTGTGAATCATGTGAGGTGATGAAAATTGTCAACTCACCAATTCGACCTTCTCCTTTGCACCAGGTCTTCTTGAAGTACTCTAAGAATTGAGGCTGATCATTGAACTCCTAAAAGAAAGAGTTCAATAGCCGAGTGACACAATCTTCGGTGTTGCCGATTGCCATCATGATTGTGCATAGACTGCAAAAGACATCCATTGCCCTTTCCTTGGCTGCATACTTATATACATTCTTTATCCATGCCCTTTTGACATGCCAAAGGCATAGAAGCACACATAATTGAAAGACAACCCTAATAGACAATACAAACGATATTGTTTATTGCTTGACTGCATGAGAAAGTGGCATTGAAAATGAATAGAAAATGAGAAAGGTAAACAAATGAAGAAAGTGATGCACATACTATATGGCTTGGATTTTTGCAATCGCATCATCATTCAAAAATGCATTGATTCTCCACTCGGGCGTGGCTCTTCTTCCATGGTCGAGCAATACGTGTAGCCACACAAAGATGTCCTCAATCTTGTTTCGTGAGGAGACTACCCACACAACCAACACACGATTCTATTTCTCATTGAAAACGAGGAGGGTATACAATGGATACTGTAGAGAGAACAACTCAGCATGAGCATTGTGAAGTTTACAGCCAAGAAGATCATTGAAAACATGACAAACTATTTGTCAATGTTTTTAAGGCCTCACTTCATATTTTTTAGTTGCAAACATGGAATCCATCAAGATGACTGAATTGTGTGAGCAACTAACCATCCTATCCAGCATCCATGGAGTCTGAACCTCGATAAAAAAAGGCATATTGTTCCCATCAGACCGTTGAAATTAGAAGAAGTTGTCAAAGTCCTGTCCACTCCACGGTAGGATACTTGTCAAATAGACTTTGTGTTTTTGTGCATGAGTAGAACACACCTTTTGCTAGGAATTCATTACATCCTTTATTGTAAGGAATTGACCTCTCTTGGACATCATGCCACATAACACATGATCCCTAATTTGTCTATCCATTATTGCATTGACACTGACGTCCATGAGCAAAAGGATTTCAATATAGATTTTGCACTCCATGGATAGATTAGCGAAAAACATAGAACACTTCTCTCCACTTGTGTCATGAATTCCATTGCAAAATTAACCGTTTTTATCAATGTAGAACATTTCTTTGTAGATAATATAGGCAACATCAGGTTTTCCTTCCATAACCTTTACCATGAAGTGGTATTGACAACCTCGCATTTGTATAAATGTCTTATGTCATTTCTTCTTTGGTGGAGGCTGGTCTCTCTTGTCTTTAAGACCGTATTGACACCAGTAGCTATGAGAAAGGTATCATTTCATCCTGTTCAACCAAGAGAGAGTAAAATATAATTTGACCATAGAAATGAATGTCGATATATACAAACCTCTTATACAAAATTATTTTTCTATAAGTTGTCATAGTCGGGACACGAGGTGGTAGGTTCTCTTATTTTCTTGTCCAAAAATTTGGTTTCTACACCTTCAATGGATGTTTCATTGCAAATAAAATGATCAAGTCTCATAAGATAAATTCCTGCAACAAGTTCAGGGACCTTATCCTTGTTGACGAAAATAGCAACCCATTCCAAATCGCAAGACAAAAAAGGAGAGCCTCCATTTTGTACATCTTGCACCTGCAATTCGTCTAGCTTCTTCTATTTCAAACCTCTCCCCATTCTAGGAAATCACAAAATTGGACGAATACTTAAAATTAGTGTGGATTGTGTGAAGATTAAGAAAAAAATCATTCATTAAACATAGATAAAATGTGCTTGCATTGTTCTCACCCATGTGAAACCAATAGGACGTTTCGGCTTCAACTGAGTAAAATTAAAGGTGGTAAATTCAATCAAGCTACACATAAAATATAACACAAACGCATGCTGGAAATTAGATAGTCCAACAACCCAACACCGTGTTTTCGGAATCACAATTATTTTCTGCACTTTTCTTTCAATCATGCGAAATTCAAACACAACAATGGAATGTGTGGTTTGGAAGACATTCATACAGTCTTGTAACATTCCATGTTGCAAAACTATAGGTGTTAAGAATCAAGCAACCTACCATGAGACAACCCTTGACATTTGAACATGGACATTCAAATAACTGAAACCCAACACTGTGTTTTCTGAATCACAATAATTTTATGTAATTTTCTTTCAATCATGTGAAATTCAAACACAACAATGGAATGCGTGATTTTGAATACATTCATACGGTTTTTTAACATTCCATGTTTCAAAATCGTAGGTGTTAAGAAGCAAGAAACCCACCATGAGACAACCATTCACATTTAAACAAGGACATTCAAATAATTGAAACCCAACACTGTGTTTTCAAAATCACATTTCTTTTTTCCAATTGATTTTTTTAATGGTGCGAAAGTTAAACACAACAATGGAATGTGTGATTTGGAAGACATTCATGCTGTTTTATAACATTCCATGTTGCAAAACCGTGGGTGTTAAGAAGCAAGCAACCCACTATGAGACAACCATCTACATTTAAACAAGGAGATTGAAATAACTGAAACCCAACACTGTGTTTCCCATTCACAATTATTTTGTGTAAGTTTTTTTTCAATCGATTAAAATTTAAACACAACAATGGAATGTGTGATTTGGAAGACATCCATACTATTTTGTAACATTCTATGTTGCAAAACTGTGGGTGTTAAGAAGCGGGCAACCCACCATGAGACAACCCTCTACATTTAAACAAGGATATTGAAATAACTGAAACCCAACACTGTGTTTCCCATTCAGAATTATTTTGTGCAGGTTTTTTTTTTCAATTGACTGAAATTTAAACACAATAATGGAATGTGTGATTTGGAAGACATCCATACTATTTTGTAACATTCCATGTTGCAAAATCATGGGTGTTAAGAAGCAAGCAAACCACCATGAGACAACCCTCTACATTTAAACAAGGAGATTGAAATAACTGAAACCCAACACTGTGTTTCCCATTCAAAATTATTTTGTGCAGGTTTTTTGTTCAATCGACTGAAATTTAAACACAATAATAGAATGTGTGATTTGGAAGACATCCATACAATTTTTTAACATTCCATGTTGCAAAACCATGGGTGTTAAGAAGCAAGAAACCCACCATGAGACAACCCTCTGCATTTAAACACGAAGATTCAACAAATTGAAACCCAACACTGCGTTTCCCATTCAGAATTATTTTGTGCAGTTTTTTTTCAATCAACTGAAATTTAAACACAACAATGGAAGGTGTGATTTGGAAGACATTCATGTTGTTTTGTAAAATTCCATGTTGCAAAACTATGGGTGTTATGAAGCAACCAATCCAACATGAGACGTCCCTTTATAATTAAACAGGGAGATTGAAATAACTGAAACCTAGCACTATGTTTCTCATTCACAATTATTTTGTGTAGTTTTTTTTTAAAATCGACTGAAATTAAAACACAACAATGGAATGTGTGATTTGGAAGATAATCATACTATATTGTAACATTCCATATTGCAAAACTATGGATGTTAAGAAGCAAGCAACCCACCATGAGACAAACCTCTACATTTAAACAAGGAGATTGAAATAATTGAAACCCAACACTATGTTTCCCATTCATAATTATTTTGTGCAGGTTTTTTTTTTCAATCGACTGAAATTTAAACACAACAATGGAATGTGTGATTTGGAAGACATTTATACTATTTTGTAACATTCCATGTTGCAAAACCATCAATGTTAAGAAGCAAGAAACCCACCATGAGACAACCCTCTACATTTAAACAAGAAGATTCAAATAACTGAAATCCAACACTGTGTTTCCCATTCACAATTATTTTGTGCAGATTTTTTTCAATCAGCTGAAATTTAAACACAACAATGGAATGTGTGATTTGGAAGACATCGATACTTTTTTGCAACATTCTATTAGAAACCCTAGATCAGACATGCAAACCTAGACACCTTCCACAGAAGAGAAAACATAAAAAAGCAGAGCTTTGCATGCGAATGTGCAAAATGATATATTCAGGAATTCAATATTACAATGAGATGATTTTCTTTATAAAAGAAAAGAATGCAACCCTAATGTTGACCTAAAAATAGCTCAACCTAAGTAAAGTTATGCAAGTGTAATTAAATATTAATTACACTAACACCCCCCCATAAGTGCAACTTAGGGAGACTAAAATAAGCATGCACCTAAAACTAAGATGAATGCAAGAAAGCATGAATGGGTCCCGGCAACAAGGCCTGATCAGGTACCCATGTACAAATGCAATAATGAGGTAGAGAAGGAAAACCTAGTGGGACAACCCCCCCTACAATGAGATGACTGCTGCAAAGAAGCACTGGAAGAACACTGTGGAGTAACATTGGAACCGCAATCTGGCAAGCAAGGAAAGATACTTCTATCTACAAGAAACCATATCGGAATCATAATAATGTGACAGCAGACCCAATGCTACGGAACACTTGAACACTCCAAATTGGAACAACCCTAGAATCCATGAAGCAATAATAGATGATATGATGATGACAGAATCTGGAAGCTATGAATCTTGATGCCGATGTCAAAATTGAGACTGAAACTCTTCCATGGGAAAAAGTACCATATAGACTCGGGAACAATAACCACAAATTTAGTGGCCCTCAAACTGAGATGGATCCGATGCGGATCACTAACCATAGGCTCTCAATCTAAAGTGTGAACCAAAATGAATCTGGTATGTGTCAAGCTATGAAAAAAATGTGGCCAAAAGAAACTAGGAAACTAGATTACAACCCATGCGAGTTGCCATCAAAACATGATGAAGATTATTATGCAAGAAACCCCCCTGATGGAACTTTATATCAGTTCATTTATTACAATCCCCAATGACTGCAAAAGGAGAGAATTCCTAACATGCATAAACAAAAAATGAAAATAGACCTCAGATCTGTGTAGAGTACTGAACCAGCTTTCCAACGCCGCAAGAATGGCGAAAAAAGGATCACCGAGTCAAAAGATATGCCCTCCGGAGTGAAAAACAGAACATCTGAGTTCAAGGACCTGAAAAATAAATCTGGAGAAAAATCTAGAAAAACTAAAATGTTGAATAGATCAGCGCTGGAATCAGATTTCCAATGGTATCTTGTTTGCAAAAAACGGACACCGTATGCAAAAGTTACGCCCGATTTTGTAAAAGTGCTCCATAATGGCCAATAAGGCTTGCAGGCAGCCCAGGGGGCTAAAAAAATGGGCCCCTGGTCCTACATGCGACCAGAGGCTGGCGGGAAGGGGGCTGGGGCGAAGCCCCTGGTCACCCATATGACCTATGGGTTGTGCAGGAAGTGGCCAGGGGCTAGGCGCATAGCACCCGGTCCCCCATACGACCTGCGCCTATTCATTTTGAGCTCGCGGGGGCTGGTCCGACTGGCGGAGCTGGGTGGGGGAGCCATCGGCGGCGGTGGCTGCTGGGTGGCCACCCAGTGGCAGGGCTGATTGCACTGTGAGCACTGGCGCAAATCTTGAGATTGGCCCTTTTTTTAAATTTTTTTTGAAATTTGTGCCTCGTGAAGCATGCCAAAGAGGCCGTACGGCTTCCTTGGCAAAAAAAATGTGCCTTCTGGATCAACTTCGCCAAAATTGATGAAACGAAAGGTGATCTTAGGGTTTTTTGCCGTTGTGAATGCAATGGCAGTGTCTGTTTTGCTCCAAGATGCTCTGAAAAAATGGTTACCTCCAGAGCTTGCAAAAAAACACTCAACTTGAAACCCTCACAGATTTGGAAAATCATGGCCAAAATCTGCAAAATGAAAGTCAAACCTGACTTTTTCCAGCGCTTTGAATCCAATGGTGAAGCCCGATCTAATCCAAAATGCCACATAGATGAGCTCAAGGCATGAAATCCTCGAGGAACCCCGAACAAAATCTGCAATGGTTTTCTCCAGAATTTGAGAAGGGGCTACATGTCAAGGCTCTGATACCATGTTAGAAACCCTAGATCAGACATGCAAACCTAAACACCTTCCACAAAAGAGAAAACATAAAAAAATAGAGCTTTGCCTGTGAATGTGCAAAACAATATATTCAGGAATTCAATATTACAATGAGATGATTTTCTTTATAAAAGCAAAGTATGCAACCCTAATGTTGACCTAAAAATATCTCAACCTAAGTAAAGTTATGCAAGTGTAATTAAATATTAATTACACTAACACACCCCCATAAGTGCAACTTAGGGAGACTAAAATAAGCATGCACCTAAAACTAAGATGAATGCAAGAAAGCATGAATGGGTCCCGACAACTAGGCCTGATCAGGTACCCATGTACAAATGCAATAATGAGGTAGAGAAGGAAAACCCAGTGGGACAACTTTGCATGCGAATGTACAAAATGATATATTCAGGAATTCAATATTACAATGAGATGATTTTCTTTATAAAAGCAAAGTATGCAACCCTAATGTTGACCTAAAAATAGCTCAACCTAAGTAAAGTTATGCAAGTGTAATTAAATATTAATTACACTAACACATTCTATGTTGCAAAATTGTGGGTGTTAAGAAGAAAGCAACCCACCATGAGACATCCCTCTGCATTAAAACAAGGACATTGAACTAACTGAAACCCAACATTGTGTTTCCCATTTAGAATTATTTGGTGCAGTTTTTTTTCAATCAACTAAAATTTAAACACAACAATGGAAGGTGTGACTTGGAAGACATTCATACTATTTTTTAACATTCCATGTTGCAAAACCATCGGTGTTAAGAAGAAAGCAACCCACCATGGGACAACCATTTACATTTAAACAAGGAGATTGAAATAACTGAAACCCAACACTGTGTTTCCCATTCAAAATTATTTTGTGCAGATTTTTTTTTTCAATCGACTGAAATTTAAACACAATAATGGAATGTGTGATTTGGAAGACATTCATAATGTTTTGTAACATTCAATGTTGCAAAACCATTGGTGTTAAGAAAAAAACAACCCTCTACATTTTAACAAGGAGATTCAAATAACTGAAACCTAGCACTATGTTTCCCATTCACAATTATTTTGTGCAGATTTTTTTTCAATCAACTGAAATTTAAACACAACAATGAAATGTGTGATTTCAAAGACATCCATACTATTTTGTAACATTCCATGTTGCAAAACCATGGGTGTTAAGAAGCAAGCAACCCACCATGATACAACCATTTAAGAAGCAAGCAGCCAACCATGATACAAAGAAAGATAAACAACAAACTAATTTCACAGGATGATTTCTTTTAGAATTCATAGATTCAGCAAATAAAACATAAACACAATTCGACTAAAAAATTATCATATTGAAGAACAATCACAAAAGCACAAAGAAATTTGCGATCAAGAAAATATTAACAAACTCAAAGATTCAATCTTATTTACTTTTTTCTCAATACAAAATATAGCTTCAAAGACTCCATGGCTGTGTAACAAAATTGTTTGAAAATAGAAAATGCCCTTCTCCCCCTTTTTCCTCTCTTTCTTTCCTCCCCTTTTTTTTTGTCCAATAATAGTTTGCAATCCTCCTCAAAAATGATTGAGGTTGCAATAATTCATTAAGAAATGGACACTGTTTCCATTACACCCTAGGATTTCGGTCACTATTCATAATTACAAAATTTTCATGCATGTAAAGTAAAGATTCAGTTTTTGTCGAAACAAACTATTTTCGTTGACAAATGCATAAAGAAACCAAGTTCACTAAGCTACTAGATGAGCCAGAGCTCGAAAAATCTCCACAAGCATTTCATTAAGGAAATTATTAAATCCAACTTGCTCTTCCTCTCTATTTAAGACATAGATCACCCCCCAATATTCAGCATAGTTGGAATTTTCCTTCCATGCAATTGAACGTAGCTCAGAAACAATGTTGAGCTGGTCTTCCTCGAGCCACATTAAATTAGGCTGAATGATTGGTATTGGCTCGATTTACCATTCCACAACTTCACCAGGAAGCACCATGTCGAAGAAAACCTGGGATCAAAATGCTGCCACTTTTACAAAACCGTGGGTGTTAAGAAGCAAACAACTGACCATGAGGCAACTCTTTACATTTCAATAAGGAGATTAAAATAACTGAAACCTAGCATTGTGTTTCCCATTCAAAATTATTTTGTGCAGTTTTTTTTTCAATCAACTAAAATTTAAACACAACAATGGAATGTGTGATTTAGAAGACATTCATACTGTTTTGTAACATTCCATGTTAAAAAATCGTGGGTGTTAAGAAGTAAGCAATCGACCATGAGACAACCCTTTACATTTAAACAAGGAGATTGAAATAACTGAAACCCAACACTGTGTTTCCCATTCTAAATTATTTTGTGCAGTTTTATTTTCAATCAACTGAAATGTAAACACAACAATGGAATGTGTGATTTGGAAGACATTCATATTGTTTTGTAACATTCTATGTTGCAATATTGTGGGTGTTAAGAAGCAAGAAACCAACCATGAGACAACCCTTTACATTTAAACAAGGAGATTAAAATAATTGAAACCCAACACTGTGTTTCCCATTTAGAATTATTTTGTGCAGTTTTTTTTCAATCAACTAAAATGTAAACACAACAATGGAATGTGTGATTTGGAAGACATTCATACTATTTTGTAACATTCCATGTTGTAAAATCATGGGTGTTAAGAAGCAAGCAATCGACCATGAGACAACTTTTTACATTTAAACAAGGAGATTAAAATAACTGAAACCCAACACTATGTTTCCCATTCAAAATTATTTTGTGCAATTTTTTTTTCAATCAACTGAAATGTAAACACAACAATGGAATGTGTGATTTGGAAGACATTCATACTATTTTTTAACATTCCATGTTCCAATACCGTGGGTGTTAAGAAGCAAGCAACCGACAATGAGACAACCCTTTACATTTAAACAAGGCGATTCAAATAACTGAAACCCAACACTATGTTTCCCATTTAGAATTATTTTGTGTAGTTTTTTTTTCAATCAGGATATGTGCAGGATCATCATAGAAAAAAATAGGCCCTTAAGTGGCGATGAAAATTCAAAAAATTAGAGTTTGGCAACTTGATGTAAAAATTTGAATAAGTTATCTATATTATTTTAAAAATATGTAAGAATAGAATCTATAGCAAATTGAATGCTGTTTCTAAACTACTACATTTATTAAAAAAAACCAAAAATCCATCTAGTGAAAATTTGAAATTTCAATGTAGTAGTACTTAAATTTGAGGGAAAAAATAAGAAGTAGGTGTTTGTCTAACCACCCTAACCACACTAATTTAATGATAATATCTTTTTATAATATTTTAGATATAAGTAGAGGACTCATGTCCCAATGTGATGTATATTTTTTTGTAATTTTTTTCCAAGTAAATAATTAATTACAAATTTTTTATTATAAATTTTTAAAAATATAAAAACTCGTATGACTAACCACCTTAACTTGGTCAAAACTTCATGAAATTCAATTCTTTTTTTTTTAATCCTATAGTATGCATAGAATGTGACACATATTTTAGATTCAAAAATTGTGATACCATTTGAAAGCTATAGATGTTTTTAATTAGCCTATCAATCAAGACTTTAGTCGTAATTCAAATAGAAAATGAATAATAATTATTTATTAAATTTAAAGTAAAGCATAATTTATATTGGTGGAAAGTTGAGAATCTCCTTTGAAAACCCTTTTCGTTTCAACAATTTTGGGTAAAAAAAATGTCGTCAGCCACATTGGCCATCATATCACTTACATATCGCCACTTTTTGGCACATCGTGATCCTGCAAATACCCATCAACTAAAATTTAAACACAATAATGGAAGGTGTGATTTGGAAGACATTCATACTATTTTGTAACATTCCATGTTGCAAAACCATCGGTGTTAAGAAACAACCAACCCACCATGAGACAACCATTTACATTTGAACAAAGAGATTGAGATAACTAAAACCCAACACTATGTTTTCCAATCACAATTATTTTGTGCAGTTGTTTTTTGGATCGACTGAAATTTAAACACAACAATGGAAGGTGTGATTCAGAAGACATTCATACTATTTTGTAACATTCCATGTTGCAAAACCATCGGTGTTAAGAAGAAAGCAACCCACCATGAGACAACCATTTACATTTGAACAAGGAGATTGAAATAATTGAAACCCAACACTGTGTTTCCCATTCAGAATTATTTTGTGCAGGTTTTTTTCAATCGACTGAAATTTAATCACAACAATGAAATGTTTGATTTGGAAGAAATTCATGTTGTTTTATAACATTCTATGTTGCAAAACCATCGGTGTTAAGAAGCAACCAACCCATCATGAGACAACCATTTACATTTAAACAAGAACATTCAAGTAACTGAAACCCAACACTCTATTTCCCGTTCACAATTATTTTGTGCAATTGTTTTTTCAATCAACTGAAATTTAAACACAACAATGGAAGGTGTGATTTGGAAGACATTCATACTATTTTGTAACATTCCATGTTGTAAAACCATCAGTGCTAAGAAGCAAGCAACCCACCTTGAGACAACCATTTACATTTGAACGAGGAGATTGAAATAACTGAAACCCAGCACTGTGTTTCCCATTCAAAATTATTTTGTGCAGGTTTTTTTTCAATCGACTGAAATTTAAACATGACAATGGAAGGTGTGATTTGGAAGACATTCATACTGTTTTGTAACATTTATTTTGCAAAACCATGGGTGGTAAAAAGCAAGCAACCCAGCATGAGACAACCCTTTACAATTAAACATGGAGATTGAAATAACTGAAACCCAGCACTGTGTTTCCCATTCACAATTATTTTGTGCAGTTTTTTTTTTCAATTGACTGAAATTTAAACACAATAATGAAATGTGTGATTTGAAGACAATCATACTGTATTGTAACATTCCATATTGAAAAACCGTGGGTGTTAAGAAGTAAGCAACCCACCATGACACAACCCTCTACATTTAAACAAGGAGATTGAAATAACTGAAATCCAACACTGTGTTTCCCATTCAAAATTATTTTGTGCAGGTTTTTTTTTCAATCGACTGAAAATTAAACACAACAATGGAATGTGTGATTTGGAAGACAGTCATAATGTATTGTAACATTCCATATTGCAAAACCATGGGTGTTAAGAAGCAAGCAACCCACCATGAGACAACCCTCTACATTTAAACAAGGAGATTGAAATAACTAAAACCCAACACTGTGTTTCCCATTCAAAATTATTTTGAGCAGGTTTTCTTTTCAATTGACTGAAATTTAAACACAACAATGAAATGTGTGATTTGAAAGACATTCATGCTGTTTTGTAACATTCCACGTTGCAAAATCATTAGTGTTAAGAAGAAAACAACCCACCATGAGACAACCATTTACATTTAAACAAGGACATTCAAATAACTGAAACCCAACACTGTGTTTCCCATTTAGAATTATTTTGTGCAATTTTTTTTCCAATCGACTAAAACTTAAACATAACAATGGAAGGTGTGATTTGGAGGACATTCATACTATTTTGTAACATTCCATGTTGTAAAATCATGGGTGTTAAGAAGAAAGCAACCCAACATGAGATGACCCTTTACAATTAAACAGGGAGATTGAAATAACTGAAACCCAACATTGTGTTTCTCATTCACAATTATTTTATGTAGTTTTTATTTCAATCGACTAAAATTTAAACACAACAATGGAATGTGTGATTTGGAAGACAGTCATACTGTATTGTAACATTCCATATTGAAAACCCATGGGTGTTAAGAAGCAAGCAACCCAGCATGAGATGACCCTTTACAATTAAATAGGGAGATTTAAAGAATTGAAGCCCAACACTGTGTTTCCCATTCACAATTATTTTGTGCAGTTGTTTTTTCAATTGACTGAAATTTAAACATGACAATGGAAGGTGTGATTTAGAAGACATTCATACTATCTTTTAACATTCCATGTTGTAGAATCGTGGGCGTTAAGAAGCAAGCAACCCAACATGAGACAAACCTTTACAGTTAAACATGGAGATTGAAATAACTGAAACCCAACATTGTGTTTCCCATTCATAATTATTTTGTGCAGTTTTTTTATTCAATCGACTAAAATTTAAACACAACAATGGAATGTGTGATTTGGAAGACAGTCATACTGTATTGTAACATTCCATATTGAAAAACTGTGGGTGTTAAGAAGCAAGAAACCCACCATGAGACAACCCTCTACATTTAAACAAGGAGATTGAAATAACTGAAACCCAACACTGTGTTTCCCATTCACAATTATTTTGTGCAGGTTTTTTTTTTCAATCGACTGAAATTTAAACACAACAATGGAATGCGTGATTTGGAAGACAGTCATATTTTATTGTAACATTACATATTGTAAAACTATGGGTGTTAAGAAGCAAGCAACCCACCATGAGACAACCCTCTACATTTAAACAAGGAGATTGAAATAACTGAAACCCAGCACTGTGTTTCTCACTCAGAATTATTTTGTGCAGGTTTTTTTTTCAATCGACTGAAATTTAAACACAACAATGGAATGTGTTATTTGGAAGACATTCATACTGAATTGTAACATTCCATATTGCAAAACTGCTAGTGTTAAGAAGCAAACAACCCACCATGAGACAACCCTCTACATTTAAACAAGGAGATTCAAATAACTGAAATCCAACACTGTGTTTTCCATTCATAATGATTTTGTGCAGTTTTTTTACTGAAACCTAGCAATGTGTTTCCCATTCAGAATTATTTTGTGCAAGGTTTTGTTTCAATTGACTGAAATTTAAACACAACAATGGAATGTGTGATTTGGAAGACATCCATACTATTTTGTAATATTCCATGTTGCAAAACCATGGGTGTTTAGAAGCAAGAAACCCACCATGAGACAACCCTTTACATTTAACCAAGAAGATTCAAATAACTGAAACCCAACACTATGTTTCCCATTCACAATTATTTTATGCACTTTTTTTTTCAATCAACATAAATTTAAACACAAAAATAGAATGTGTGATTTTTAAGACATTCAAGAAACTGAAATACTCCACATTGTGTTTCCCAAATTTCAAATTAAAAGATCTTGTAAAACCCTCTGCTTGCAACAAAATTACCCCTCACCTCAATTTGGTCGGTATTCTCCTCCAACTCCTCCACGTGCACTCCACACTTCAACTTATTTGGTTAGTATTCTCCTCCAAGGCGTCCACATGCACTAAGACCTCCAGCTTTCCCTTTCAATGTGCAAATAGGAAACAAAAAGAATAGTATTTTCACCTTGCTTTCTTAAAATAGAAAATGCCCATGTCATTCCCTTCCACTTTTCCCATGCCAGACAAAAGAAACTTGTCGACGAAGCTAACCCACCCACTTTTTCGCCTAGCAACAGGCGGGAAAACCCACCTAACAATGCCGTTAACTCTTGCTTGACCATTGCCTAGATGTTTCATCTCATCTACCGGTTTCAGGCATCTGGCAGGCCCTGCACAATGACAACTTGTCATGTTATGTATGTATCCGTGTATGTTTTTCATGCATTTTTTGATGTACATAGGTGAATTTTGTCTAGGAGTTAGCCGACTCCTCAAAAGTACCACTCACAATATCGCTAGAAGCACATTAGATATAAAGCCAAGGAGATGGTAGAATGCTTCATTGTGTTTTATTTTCAAGAGCGAATTATCAATGTATGTGTTTTCTAGTGGGCTTCTTTGTGAAGAAATTGGAGCAAAGGCTAGGGTTGCATCATCTTCACATGATTGTAAGTGAAATAGTAAGAGATTGTAAATATTTTTTTGAAGTGCTACTTTGGTTTAGTTTTTTCTTTGCCCAAATTCCTGTATGTTGGATTCTTGGTTTCCAATGTTCTTTTCCAGATGATATTATTTGGGTACACCATTTTTGTTACTAGATACTAGGCGTGTTTGGCTGGGTATAATGTTGGTACTCTGCTACTTCTGGTTTCTAATATTCTTTATTGGATAATTTTCTTTGGGTACTCTACTATCTTTTACTAGTACTGGGTGTGATGTTGGTGCTCTTTTAGTGGGAATCTTAGTAGATCTTTACTAGATTGGGGGTTGATATATTTTCCTCATCCTCTTTTGGGTAATGTTGTACAAAAAACACATAATTGTTATATTTCCATAAGTTTGTATTTGTATTTTCTTGAAGTCACCTTAAGGTTTTCATTTAGGAGATACAAAATGGCATTCACTCCATAGAACTTTAGAGTAGCTGTTTAAATCCATGAAGGGGAATGATTGTTTTCAGGGGAAGTAACAAAATTTGAATTGTCACGAGTTTTCAAGGTTTCATGTCCAAGTGTGGTGGATAGTATTAAAATGAAAATTGGAGTGGAAATCATGTAGCCAAGAGCTCCCAGACTTATTTCCAACACAACTTTCAATTTTTCTTTCAAATTCTCTTGATTTTCTATAGTCTTTTGAAATGCTGGAAATTATGGTAAGAGAATTTGTTTGCTCAAAATTTCTCAAGGAGAATGAGTTATTGCAAAGTGTGCAGGGATATAATATAAAGAGAAGGAAGGCATATGTTGTAGGAATATTCTCAAAATGCTACTTGAAACACAAGCAGGCATTTCGAGCAATTTTTGAGACTGTAAAAAAAGTCTCATGAATGATGATCCTTGGGAATTATATAGAGTCCTTAAACTACATACAAAAGAAGCCCAAATGGTGAATGTGATAAAAGATAATTTTTTTGCAATCTCGTTCCTACTTTCTCATAATATAAGGCATGGACAAACTAGGACAATAGTAGTGAGGACTAATGTTACATTTGACAATGAAGATCAGGGTGATAATGTTGAAGGCCATGAAGGGCAAGGGGACAATGTTGCAGGATTCATCGAAGGGCAAGGTGAAAGTGGCTTCGACCTAAATGATAACCATGGAAAGTCATCATCCAGTGAAGGATTTATGGAGGATTAAATATAAAGTCATAAGTATGCTACAAATTTTGCATGTCTAGGGAACTATATATTGTATGAACAAGGAACTTTTCAAATATGTTTTAATCTGCCACCTTTTGGGAATTAACTAGTACTATAATTCTGGTTAAACTATGTAATCATTAATTATGAATATAATATATAATATAGGCTATAGCCTTTTGATAAAAAAAAAGTAATTTTTAATTATTTAATTATTTCATCATTTTTCGTCATCAATATTAATTAAATAATTTTTAAATATTTAATTAATTTATCATTTCCTCTTATCCACACTAATTAATTTTTCTTAATTATTCAATTAAACTCTTAAGTTCTTTCATCCACATTAGTTAATTTTTTTTATTATTTAATTAATTTATGCATTCTTCTTATCCATCATAATTAAATAATTTTAATTATTTAATTAGCCAATGTTTCCTCTAAAATTAATTAAATTATTTAATTTAAATTTTCTATCTTTATTTCTTCAAAAATTAAATAAATTATTTATTTCCTAAATATATCTTCACCTCATGCACTTGGAATTAAATAAATTTATTTATATTCTTCTATCTCCTAATTTAGTGAATCAATTTAAAATCAACATCAATTCACTCCCATTCACTCTCACTTCACTAATCCATGCAAATAGTTAACTCATCATTCAAGCATCCCATCTCGAATCATGCCACTTGCACGTTCATCATGATCTCACAAACAATCTCATCCATTGATATCTCAAATTATCATCCACCATTAATCAGGTATCATGTGAAAATATAAATCACCTATCATTCAACCATTCAAATCCTTCATGGATTTTGAGAAATCAAGCCATCTTTGTATTGATTTTGTAAATCAAGGTTATGCTAAGTTAAGAGAAATCAACATATGATTATTGCAACATTATCAAGTACAATGGAGTAAGGTTAGGCACATTTGTGGAGGTAATATTAGTTCAATTTGGTCTACTTTATTTTATGTCCACACACTCTCATTGATGTAGTCATTGATTATTGAATTTGGTTTCATTGCAATTTTCATTTTGGATTTGATAATTTGATAGGATCATACACACATTTCATCATGCAAAGTGTTCAATTACTATTTCAAAAATTTAAGATAAAAAATAAAATAAAAAACCTTATCATCCTTAGATAAATAGAACAATGGAGGCCTTCAAAGAAATTTTAGGGAATAAAAAATTAAGATACATGATATGGGGTGCAAAGATTGAGATGAATGATTACCATTTTTTTAATGAGAATATAAGTTTATATACAGTTATTTAATAGAACATACACTATTATAGCTATTTTATAGTAAAGAATTAGTAGTGCAAATAGAGTTTTTGGTATCTACTTTGTGGATTGCATAGGTTAATGTTTGGATGAGCAAGCATCTTTGTTTGCACATATAAATTTTCTTGGTCATTTGGAGGAAAAATGCCTACTTACACATTAGAGTCAAGTAATTAAGAAAATTGACAAAATATTCGACACAATTGACATATCAAATATAAGAAATTTCTTATTGGGAAGATGTTATATGCTAGTTACTTTTAGATTCATCTAGACAAATTGGTAGCCTATTGATTGGGACCTTTCATCATTAGATAAATAAAACCCAATGATGTAATAAAACTAGAGACACTTGATGGAAAATAGATGACGTGAGTGGTCTCTATTGTATGACTCAAGTTGTACTACAAACAACCACATTTTATCTTTTTTCATTTCACTAATAAGGTCATTGCATCCATTTATTCCATTAGGATTTTCTTTAAGGAATTTAGTTTCTACAAATGTGATTTTTATTTTGATCACTAAAATTTATTAAAATATAGATGTACAAATAGAATTATAGTTGTACATATGCGTGCATATTGCACATAATACTAATCAAATACAATACTTAAAAAACAAAATCTCATTCACTCATAATCAATAATCGCATACATAGAGTATTGCATTGCACATACAAGGTTGTTGGGTTTGTGTACTATTTAAGGGCATGCACACAAGTTTTAAAGTGTTAGGATACTTAAATGGAATGCATAGGAAATATACACACAAGACATAATTAGGATCAATTCATACCATTAATTAATTTATTGGGTACTAATGAAGTAGAAGTGCACGATTTTTAATTATGCATTCAATTTAGGGAGTTGGAAATCACTTGCATATAGTGAGAATAATTCCTAGTGAGCATTTTCAAGTTGAATGGTTGATATGGGAGTCACACAATTCTTGTTGAAAAAAACCAAACATGATTAAGTATCCCTACATAAATCACAAGGATTGTGTTACATATTCAAACTAGATAAAATGGAAAGAACAAATACAAGGCACAATAAATGTTTAGTTGTGTGGGAAAATGACACATGTAAAGGAGACATAAAAGGAAGAATTATTTAATTTGAGCTTATAAAATAATTAGAGGGAAATCCATAACCTATATAGGTGTGAGAATACCCTAAACAATATTATGAATTATATAATGCACAATGGACCTTGAAAACCAAGATGTGGAAATCATAAGGAATTCATGGAGTGAGAAATTATTAAAAATGGTAATCATATTCAATATCATAATATGGGTAAATAAATTAGTGTATTCATTATAGAGAAAGATGAGAACAAATATTTTTATGATTAGAAAAGGAATGAGACAATGTTCATGATTTAACTGAACCACATAAAAAGTGATATTAAAGATGTGTAAAGAATGTTAATATGTGGATGTTTATTGGAGTGTTGGACTCATTAGACTTGAGAGTTGGTACCAAGTTTTGGGTTTGTATATAGCCAATTCTTGTGTCATGATTGTTTGATTGAACATGCTTTGATATGCAAATATAAATTTTGGTCAAAACTTGTTGATTTACATGATTATATTTGGAAGCTAAAATTTATATTTTCCCTTGTGCTCAGGGGTTTTAATTTTATTTTGGAATTAGATTCAGTGAGAAAGAAAATATTTTAAATTCTAAAACTTGGAGTTTGGGAGATAACTACTACCTATGCATCAAGCCTTGGGATCCTTATTTTGATCTTAGAATGGAATTATTCTCTACTACTCTTATCTATGTAAGGATTTCTTATTTTTCACTATGATATTGGATAACTACTAATTCGATGGCTATTGCAAATTCTCTAGGTAAGCATATTTTTTATCCAATAAAATTATTGGTAAAACCTACACTGCTTTCACCCAGTTGTGTGTGGAGACAAATATGTTTAAGAATTCTCTAGAAGAAAAAGATTTTTTATTTAGAGAAAAAAATTGGACATAGTCAAGTGATTATGATAAATTAATTTTGAGATGCAAAGGTATTTGTATAAGATAAAGACAAAGAATGTTAAGGGTCATTTTTTTACTTTTCTCTTACACATTCAAATATTACAATGCTATAAAAAAGTAAAATATGTTGCACACTTAGTTTGTTCCCTTTTGAGATTCTATTTTCTCATACAATTAAAACTTGACTACAATGACCTTCACAACACTATAATATAGACCATTTGAATGTACACAGCAAATGTTTTCTTAAAAAAACTTATCCAAAATGGATTCATCTAATTATTTATACACTACCACCTTCTTCTCAAAATTTTCACAAGAGATTCATACTCACATTAATATTGTGATTCAAAATATAATGTCTAAAGCTCCTTTTTTGTATTTTATAATTATTTTGAAACCCTTTCTATAATTTTAGAAGTTTCAAACAATCATGAACTTGTCAACATTAAAAATTTGTAAACTTTAGGAAAAAATTTGAGCTTGAAGTGAACCTTGTTAACCATTTCAAAGGTTCACAAACCTCTAATTATTTTCTTGTTGAATATTTTATAATTTTTGAAACCTTTAGAATGAGTGACAAGTGAAAGGAAGATTACTTATCAATAATTTAGAAAGTTTGGGAACTAAGGAAAATATTGACACAATTCTTAAAGGACTTGTTAGGGTTTCAATGAGTTCGTGAACTCACAAAAATATGGATAAAGTTTAAAGAAAATTATGATGGACGAAAAAGGAAGAAAGACATAAAATTTTATGAGCCTTGAGAATTTTGGAATTTCTTTCCCATCATGATTTGTTCTACATAATTTTTCACACTATTAAATTTCCACTATTATCTCATGTCTCTTTTTCACACCATCTCTTACACATTTATACAAGAGATAGGAAAATAATAATTTTCTAAATTTACATAGCTCATAGTTTATAACTATCGATGAATATAGGGAGTTTTTTGGTTTGCAACAATGAGGCCCACCCTTTGATTTACTAGACATTATGTTATTTTTCTATCATTTAGATTGATACATTATGATATTATTCGTGTTATGATAATTTAGATACTTGACATTATATTTTATTTTTATTGATGGTTAAAATGCATGTGTAGAATAGAATAATTATATTTAGACAATTTGTATGTGTGATGGTGAATTAATAATTTTGATGCATATGTTAATTTCAATATTATAATTAGTAAAATAATTAGGTTTTGTGAAATGGAGTTAGTGGAAAATGGAAATGAAGCATGAATTATCAAATAAGGGTTCGAATCATAATGCCCAAATAAAGAAATGATCAAATCCCACTTACAAATGAAATTGAGTGCAAACATGGTTAGAAATCAGCATATAGTAATTAAAAATAGAATCAAACATGAAAAAAACCAAGTGCAAACCTTGCATTCCATTTTAATGGTTGATGGTATGTTGGATTGCTCAATCAAGAAGCTCCCGTGATTAAAAAAGAATAAAAATGATGACCTAGATGCATGATAATTACTCAAAATGCTCAATGATATGAATTTTCTCAAGAATTCAAAGTTTCTAGGTGTTTCACAAATGATCTAGGTGAATGATAATGAAGGAATGATGTTTTTTTTTTTATAAATTTCTAATATTATGATCAATGATTGAGATTAGATCTTAAGATCAATGAATAGGAGCGAATCAAGGAAGATGAGGGATGAAGATCAATTTGAACTCAAAATATCTCCACAATTTAAGGAAAATTGGTTTGAGATATTTTGAAATTAAGGGTGAAGATTAGATCAAGAAATGAAGGGTTGAGGATGAATAAGAAGATTTAGAAATTTTAGGATATTTAAAAAAAGAATATTCCATTGGAATATGCCTTTGAGAGGGAAATTAGAATGATTAAATAATTCAAGATTATTTAATTATGGTGGATTAGGATATTATTTATTAAAAAAAGCAATACTCCATCTGAGTGGGATGGAAGTTAGATAATTAAATAATTAAAATTATTTAATCATGGGACATGGAAAAATGTCTTCCAAGTCATAGCTCTTCTTAGTCTTTCCAAGTTGTATGTCCGCTATCTTTTGATTGAAATTTTGGATTTGCAATGCTAACTCATTTACTTGTGGAGGGTTAGGTAGATTTTAGTTTTTCTATCCAAGGAAGGATGATGAGTCGTAAGATGGAATTTGAGTGTGCATCGGACCTTGAGGGAAATTATATGTATTTGAAGAAATGTTCGGTCCTTGAGGAGAATTGTATTGGTATTGAGGAGGAGTATTTGGATCTTGAGGATTGGCGTTTGAGTATTGAGGGTTAACATTTTAATTTTGAGGGTTTACATTTTGATGTTGAAGTACAAGATTTTATTGTTTAGAAACAAGATTTTTCTATTGAGGAACAAGATTTTGTTGTTGAGGAACAAGATTTTGTTTATATTGAGGATTTTTGTTTTGTTGTTGAGGAACAAGATTTTGTTGATATTATATATTCATGTTTTGTTGTTGAGGAGTTTGGGTGTATGAAGGACCATATTGATATTGCATTGTATTAGTATCCACATTTTGAAAGTTCAACCCTTTTGATATTAAGCATTATATGAAGGGTCTTGGTAGGAAGGTTGTTGTTGAGGACTATTATGTTGTTGGTACATGAGTTTTTGTTGGGGAGGGTTGGTTTATGAGTGTTGATAGATTGGTGGTTGTTGTTGTGATTGAAGAGGTTGATTTGTTTGTTGTGGCTAAAGAGGTTGATTTGTTTTTTGTGGGTGAAGAGGTTGATTTTTTTGTTGAGGGTGAAGAGATTAATTATTTAGATTAGGAATGGTATAGATGGGTGAAGCCACATGTTATTTTTTTGGTGGCATGTTAGCATGCAATTGTGGATTTGATGATCTATGAGGAAGGTTTGACATGTTTTACATGTTATATCTTTGACCTTTTTGAGGTGCATTTTGTGACCAAGAGGATGCATATAAGTTCCTTGATACATTTGGTCTCCATGTACTAGTTGAAGCATTATGAGTTATCAGTGGAGTGGTACAAGGGTTTGTTTGTTTTTGTGGATGATTTTGGGTTCACAAGACATTAGGATCTGGTTGGTTTTGTTGGGATTCCATTGCTTGTTCCATTTGAGATGGTTGTTTATACAATGGATTGTCATGTGGTCTTGCATGAGGAGGATGTGAAGCTCAAAATTTTTGGTTGTCTTATAGGTTGTGGAACTTGTCTAACCACCATATCTTCACCTCTACAAATAAGGACGGGATATTTAAGAGCTTCAATGTTATAAAAAATGAGTAGCCTAGCACCATGTTGGGAAAGCCTATAAAAGTAAGTGTTTAGATCAGAACTAAGAAATTTGTCAATGACCTTTAGCATTTGAGGGTTTTGAGTCATTTCTAAGATCTTTTATTTGGTAAGTTCTTCATTAAAATCCTCTTCTATATATCCATCTTGTTGTTTAGTGGGTTGATTTCCATGTTGAGAGAAATTGTTTTGATGTTTAAGAGGTGTGTTTAGTTGTGAAGGATCAACATTTGGTTATGGTGGAGGATTAACATTTTGTGATTAAGGATTTACATTTTATTGTTGAGGGGTAGAGTACCAAGGAGGTACAATTTTTGAGGGGAATCCCCATGGAATTTCAATTGGAGTTTCAATATTTGTGGTGCTTGGAACATTAGAACCACAAGTATGGGCTGCCATTTTATTTCTATGTTGTGATCTTGTTATTGTCATAAAAGTCCCAATAGAACTAAATGATAGAAAGATCTTGATGATAGATATGTATGATGTTTGCATTTTGATTTCAAAAATAAGATTTCAAAGGATGTGTTGATAAATATTTTGGACACAAGGATGATGTTTAAGTTGATTTTGATATTGTATGGTTAACCTTTGGAAAAAAGGATAACAAAGTTGATTTGGAATTTGATTTTTAAGGATGATGGTATTTGATGGTCAATCCTTTAGACAAAACGATGATGAAAAGTTTGGTTTGATTGTACTAGATCTCAAGATGTTGATAAAATATTTGGGTTGATGTATTTGTTTGGACTAGACTCATGAGTACAAGAAAAGGGAGATGATGGTGATTTGTAAACCTAAGAGGGAGGTAGTTACACTAAGTTAACAAGCTCACAAGATGAGTTCAAAAGATACTAGAAAGATGATATGCTTGATGTTTGATAGGTTAATGTCCAAGGATGTTTGATTTGATGTTTTTCCAAATGGATGTTGAGGATGGTCTCATAAGACTGATGTTGATTAAGGTTGTTGATGTTTAAATATGTTTAATGTTTATCCAAAAGTCTATGTTGATGTTTTCTTAGAAAACCAAGTTGAAGGGATAGTTGTAATGTTTTAGGATGAAAAGTTTTGTTCAAAATTGTTATGAATGTTTTTTAGTTCCAGGATGATAGGTTATGATAGTTTTAAGATCAGAGAATTTTTAGATCTGAGAAGGTTAAATTTTATAGAAAAACTCGATAATTTAGAAAAACGTGTCATGCTGCCCCCTGAAAAATGCGACAATGTAGGCACAATCGACAAGATGTAGAGAGCAGACATGATAGTTTGTGTGAAAGCAATAATGTGATGGTAGGAAAACATGATAGTCTAAGAAACAACACTATGTAAAAAAAGGATTTTGAGAGAGTATATTAAATGTAGATGTGAAAAAATATGCAATAGCAGCAATATGTAGAGAAAAAATGCAGGAGTCTATGTAAACATGACAATTTACCAAAGAAGAAGTGACAAACTGTGATAGGAGAACATGGGTTACTATTATTGTTTTTGTGTTTATTGAAATTTTTAGAAAGTTTGATGCGTCAAAGTTTGAGTTTATATTTTGAAAGCAAGTTATATGAACAACAAACATAAACAATCAAGACCGACTCCAAGGTAAGGAGATATTTCATAAGATTTCTTCCACAAAGCTCACTCATAAAGATCAATAGAACAAGATAAGAACAACCTAACTAGTATTAAAGGTTGTCTAACTATAGTAGGCTTACTACACTTATGTTTTAATCTGAATCCAAGGAATGGGTAAGTAGGGTATAACAAGGTCCTGTACCACCTTGACACCCCTCACCTTGAAAGGACTAGGTCCTAAAAAGACACCTTATCACCTCAACCAAGGACTGGACATGGTAAGTGTGAATGATGACATAGTATAGGCTAACTACACTTTATCCATAAGGATTCAAAACATATTTAAGCCACTATGCATTAGTCCCAATAAGATCATTCAATGTAAACAAAGAGAAGAAGCCATTAAAACTAGCATTGTAAAATATGAAAGATTGATAAACATCTACTCTAAGACATTGAAACTTATCCTATTGGGGGAGTGGTGTCACATTGGCGTGGAATAGAAACCCTTTCCCAATCACTTGGATAATGAGCTTGTTTCAATCAATTCTATTGAAGAGAATCGATGAAACTGATGAGAGATATATGTGAAATATGATGAAAGCTAATTTAACATGATATACGCTAAGATGATTGATGTGAATGTATAAAAAGTTATTCTGAATGTATGCAAGATTTAAAGATGCAAGTCCTAATTTCAAAATATACTAAATGGATGCAACTAAGTTACCATGGAAGCCATTAATGGATTATCTAAGCTAATAATGCATGTAAAATAACCTAAAACTATTTTAAAACATAAAATGTGAGTGCAAATGGATGTGATTTTCAACAACACAAGTTTTCTCTAGAGAGGTGTATCCCTATTCAATAGTTGCAAGGTCTATTTATAGAATAGGCAAAATGAAACCGATGGTCAAGATTGAAAGAATTAATCAATGGTCAAGATGAAAGGAAGATGTAGGCATGGATTATGGATTCCCATCAAGGGTTGAGGATGCAAGGGTTTGCATTCATCCAAAGAAACACACTTCCAAAACTTTCTCAAGAAGTTTGTTTAAAGTTTGTTTCAAAAAGGAATATTCCCTTTTTCAAATGAGTGAAAAGTGGAGAATATTCTCCAAAGAATATTCTCATGCAGGAGGAAAATTAGCCTTTAGTTAATTAAAACCAAATTTTAATGTGCAAAGGGGAAGAAATATTCCATGAGAATATTCCTTTTTTGGAAGAATGTGCAAGGGAGGAATATTTTCAAGAATATTACCTTGCAATTGGGGGGATTATAATTAATTAATAATTTGATAATTAAAAAAAGTTTCAATTATGCTAATTAGGGGAATTCAAGATATTCATTAAATAATCAACTTATTTAATGAAAGGGGGTCGAGATGAAATTTAATTAAATAATTAAGATTATTTAATTTAAATGAGAGGATTTAAGGTGCTAAAATTAGATATTTGGATTTATCCAATTTAATAGGATGAAAGGTTAGCATGAAAGAAGGGGTGAATTAACCTAATTAGGTCATTTAGATTAATAGATGAAAATGATGTGGTTAATTAAATAGATAGGATAATTTAATCAAACAAGTGAAAAGAGGACGGGTTTTAGAATGAAACAGTGTTAGTATAATAGATTCAATTGCATGATATCATTCATGACATTTTTAAGTGTCTACATTTTTCCCCTCTTTGAAGCGAGGTACCTGTCATGTTGGTTCAAAGACCGACGCTTTTTAGATTAAAACAACTACTCAGATCAATTTTTTTTTAAATTTTTGGATGCCCTCGCTATTTTACCTAGTGGAAGGAATAAGCTAGCTCCTTGCCCCCTCAAGAGATCGAGAGGAAATTTTGAATTTTGGGTTGATCTCTCGACAAAGGTACAATATAGGGTTAGGTGTCGAAACATGCCCCAGGATGCCAAAAAAGGCCTCAAGAATGCAAAAAATGACACAAAATAGGCTGTGAATTGCATAAATAGGTAAAATAGGTGAAAATGCTAGCTTTTGGCTCAAATTAGGGCAAAAAATTCTAATTTTTAGGCTTAAGTAGGTGATGAAGGGTCACTTTCAAGTTATTTGTGCATTCACACTTGAGCGATTTGTTGCATTCTAAGATCTAACCTCCTGATGAAATGGCATAATGAGTGCTCCCATGACACATTTCAGACTAGGTTTGAGAGTACTAGAGGCCTCTAGGCGCAGGACCAATGGTACACAATTCAAAAAATTCCTTGTATTTTTGACTTTTTGATGCATTTATTAGGCTTTGAAATTTGGTCTGAGTCGGCGTCGCTATACTGCGATGCTATTTAGAGTTGCAATGACACTTTTCACCTTTTTAGTGATGCCATTGTGAATGGTGATGCACTTTGTGATTTGAAATTAGGGTTTCCATATTTCAAATTGTGATGTAGATGTAATGAATGATGCATCTCTTTGATTTGCAATTTAAAATTAGGGTTTTAGATTTCAAATGGTGACACCCATGTAAATAGTGACACTAGTCACGATTTAAAATTTGGATGCATTTGGCATCATTGTTTAGAATTTTAATTATGGTGATGCCTTTATAAATGGTGATGCATTTGTCATTTTGGGGATTAAAAACTCCAAACTTAGACAATTTCAGAAAAATTTGACATCATGTGCTTCATGGGTGCAGGAGGTGATCCTATAAGGAAGCTAAGGTAGCATAAAAACTTCCTACACTAATCTTGAGAGAAGAATAATGTAAAAATTTTAAAGATCTTTAACAGTTACAAAAACTTAGACAAAAATAAGCACAAATATCATGCATACCACAACACAATGATTTATGTGGAGAAAACCCTTTCAGGAGAAAAACCCCACAATCCAAAAGTCGCTCGATATATTATTTAGCAATCAAAAAGATTGCAATATACTTGTAGAGCGAGATTTTCATAGGAGTATCACCACTCAAAGATCTAGAGGCAACACAAATGCTATTAGACTCTCAGAATACATTGCAATAAACAATTGTAATATAATTCCCTCATAAAATAGGGTTGTCTTCTAGGGAAAGTCAAGCTAATAAAATATTAGTTGTAGGATATGAGAAATAATGATGAATGGTTCAGATTTACAATACAATACATTGCAATACACAGTCGTAATACAATGCCCTTGGACCCCAGCTGGGGGGATGATCCCCCCCAGACCCCTCGGGGGGGGATCCCCCATACCCCCCCATCGTTGTTGGCTAAATAGTACCTTATGTAATTTCAAGGTTGAGACATATTTTCTCAACAAATCGCCCACTTGTCAAACACCTTGAAATGATAACAAAAGGGTGTCATCATCATCTCTTAATTGCTAGGGTCTGAAAGGCCCATAGTCTTTGAACACCATCTAAACTTATTTGTACTCACAAGCTTAGTTAAAGAATCAACAACATTCATTAAAGTATCTACCTTAACCAACTTCACCCTACCATCTTTGACCATATCTATAACAAAATGATATTGTACATCAATGTGCTTGGTCTGGGCATGAAATGTCAGATTCTTGGCTAGACATATTACACTCTGACTATCACAATAAATTATCACTGCACCTTGTTTTATTCCAATATTTGAATACAGTCTCTTAAGCCAAATGTATTCTTTACAAGCATGAGTAGTTTTCATATACTTTTCTTCAGTAGTGGACAAAGCAACCACAACCTATCACTTACTCATCCAACTAATTGTACCACCAAATAAAGTAAACACATAAGCACTAGTTGATCTTATGCTATCAACATCACCTACCTAGTGTGAATTAACATAACCATGAATATCAAGGGAAATTTCATCTTCAATCATATTACTGTAATAACATAAGGAATACTCTGAGGTATTGCACAAATATCTGAAGACTCTTTTAACTACATCCCAATTATATCTACTAGGATTAGACATATATCTAGAAAAAAATCCCACTACTTGGGCAATGTCTGGTCTAGTACAAATCATAACATGCATCAAACTTCTAACTGCACTTTGGTAAGGAACTCTGATCATGTCTTCCATCTCTGATGGGGATGTTGGACAATCTAAAATAGATAACTTTGTTCCAATTGAAACAAGAACAAACAATGGTATAAAATCCTGCATATCAAACCTTTATAAAATTCAGTTGACATACTTACTTTGTCCAAGCCATAGCTTTCTATTTACTCTATCTATTCTAATTTCCATCCCAAGAATGTGTTTAGCTACACCAAGATCTTTCATTTCAAATTTAGCAGCAAGTTGATATTTCAGTTATGAAATCATACCTTTCCCTTTACCAATAAATAACATATCATCAACATATAATGCAATAAATAGGAAATGATCACCATTAGTTTTGTAATAAACACAATGATCTGATTTAGAATGCTCAAATAAAAAACTCAACACATATGTATCAAATTTTTGGCACTACATCCTAGGACTCTATTTTAAGCCATACAAAGATTTCTTCAATTTGCAATCCAATTTACTTTTACCTTTCACCATGTAGTGCTTTGTCTGTGTCATATAAATATCCTCCTCTAAGTCACCATGAAGGAAAAAAGTTTTTACATCCATTTTCTCAACCTCTAAATCATAAGCAGTAGCAATAGAAATAAAAAATCTAATGGATGTCATTTTTGCAATAGGAGAAAATATCTCACCGTAATCAACACCCTCAACTTGAGAGTAACCTTTTGTAACCAACATTGCTTTGTACTTCTCAATACTTCCATTTGAACCAATATTTTTCTTGAACACCCATTTGCAACCAATAGGTTTTCTTCCTTCAGGAAATGGTACAAGATCCCATGTATCATTATTTTTCAAAGATGCCATTTCTTCATACATAGAAACCTTCTAAAACTTTTCATCATTAACACCTAATGCCTCTTCTACCGATCTAGGTTCATCCATGTTAGTATTCAAAGCAAAAATACATCTCCAATCATCAGGTGAATACCTTTCAGGTGGTTGTCTATGCCTTGTAGACCTTTGAACAAGTTGAGTTGGAGGTTCTTCTTCCTCTTCTAATGATTCAGAGCTAGATGAGGTCTCCTCAAATTCTTGTCTATCCATGAGCCTCAATTCAACTTTCTCAGGTGTAGAAGGAAATTAAATCACATCTTCCTGTTTACTTTTTTATGGCTGCAATGTAATAGAAGAAGGTTTAGTTTCTCTAAAAATAACACTTCTACTATGTATTACCTTCTATGTAACAGGATCCCAAAGCTTATATCCTTTCACACCATGAATATATTCAATGAAGATACATTTCACAACCTTTTTCTCCAACTTTGTTCGCTCCTACTTTGGAACATGTGCATATGCCTCACAACCAAAAACTTTAAGATGTCTTAATGAAGGCTTGTGGCCCAACCATGCATCTATAGGTTTCTTATCAAAAAGAGTTGATGTAGGAGACCTATTAATCAGGTAACAAGTAGTGTCAACAACTTCAACCCAAAACCTTTGTTCTAGACCAACACCACTCAACATACTCCTAGCCTTCTCCATCAGTGTCATGTTCATTCTTTTTGTAACTCCATTATGTTGTGGAGAATACAGAGTTGTTTTTTGTCTATGAATGCCATAATATTTACATAATTTTTCAAAATAACTAGAGAAAAATTCATCACCATTATCAATCCTCAAACATTTTATTTTCTTTCCAGTCTGCAACTCAACCATTGCTTTAAATTATTTAATTCGATTGAAATCTTCATATTTACTCTTTAAAAAGTATACCCATTTCCTTCTACTATAATCATCAATAAATGAGACATAATATGTGGATTTACCAGTTGAAGGAACATCTACAGGACCAAACACATCAGAATGAATAAGATCCAATACACCACAAGATTTATGAGAACTTGAGTAAAACTGAATGCAGTTTTTTTTCCATAAATGTAATGCTCACAGAAATCAAATTCAAAATTACAATCCAAAAAATCTTCAACGAGGTTTTTATTTTTCAAGGTCCTTAGACCCTTTTCTCCAATGAGGCCAAGTCTCTGGTGCCATAACATATTTTTCTCTACAGGTAACATTATTTCAGAAGAAAGAGCATCCTTGGGTACCCAAAAGCCATGACCATCTTCTGAAGGTGAAACCCCCACTTCTTCCATAGACCTTCTTTTCATAGAAGTACTATTGCACTCAATAGTGCATGCATCAAGATTATACAATGTGCCATATCCGACACCTCTAGCAATCACCATAGAATCTCTGACCATCTTGCATCTTGCATAAGAAAATACTTCTTGCACACTTGCATTTATTAGTTTTCTCATAGATAAAAAAATTCATGCTAAACCAAGGATATGCAACACACTATTAATCCTTCTTATTCTACCACTAGGAAACCTAATTTTAACTTTACCACAACCAACAATGTCTATATGAAAATAATCACCAAAGTACACCTTACCTCAACAAATTCTTCATATTCAGAAAAGCAATCTCTATTAAAGGACATATGGAAAGATGCACCCGAGTCAATTAACCATGCATCAATACCTGTGTGATTTTCCAAAGTTGTAATGAATGTGTCACCATCTTCCTTCTCGAACTCAGAATCATAATCAAGTTTTTTATTTTCCTTCTTCTTTTCTTCTTTGTATTCCTTACAAACATGTCCAAGCTTACCACAATTCCAAATAATAACTTTGGACCTTCCAGGAGACTTAGATAGCCCTCTGGACTTGGATTTTTTGCACTTCTCATTCTTCTTGCCTTTTTCCTCGGGTCTTTCATGAATATTCATGGCCCCCTTGGTTTCTGATGGATACCTTCCTCCTCATCTCTTCAAAAATAAAATAACCCACCACATCTTCAGTCTTCAATTTAATAGAAGTACTCCCAATAGCCATAACAAGAGAATCCCACAAAATAGGAAAAGAACAAAGCAAGATTGACATTTCTCTTCCTCATCCATTTTGACACCAACTAATGCCAATTGAGCCACCAACATATTGAATTATTCTAGGTGTTTTTTAATTCATCCACCCTCTTCCATTCTCAAGGAATTGTAATTTCTTCCTCAAGAAAATCCTTTTCACTAAATATTTGGCTTGATACATCTCACCAAGCTTCTTCCATAGTTTCTGTGCAAAGGTCTCTTAATGGGCATTGATTAAAATAGACTCTGCCAAGAACAATCTAATTAGACCCTTGGATATATGGTCCATAAAATCATATTGAGTAGCCTGAGTAGGATCTATAGGCCTTGAAACATTCTCATCAATAGCATCCCACAGATCTCGATCTATCAATAGATCCTCCATCTTCAACTCCCACATTTCAAAATTATTTCTAGAAAATTTATCCACCTCTATTCTCCCTGATGAACTTGCCATCTAAAAGTTCTTGTAATATGATCACAAGGCTTCTTTTGCACAAGCTCCCACTCAAATCTAGATTAGTTCAAAAAAACCAACAACCCACAACTAAAACCAAAGGTGATCAAGCTCTAATACCACTTGTAAGGAAGCTAAGGTAGCATAACAACTTCCTACACTAATCTTGAGAGAAGAATAATGCAAAACTTTTACAGATCTTTAACAGTTATAGAAACTTAGACACAAATAAACACAAATATCATGCATACCACAACACAATGATTTACATGGGCAAAACCCTTTCGAGAGGAAAACCCCACACTCCAAAAGTTTCCCAATATATTATTTAACAATCAGAAAGATTAGGATTACAATATATTTGCAAAGCAATATTTTTACAGGAGTATCACCACTTAGAGATCCAGATGCAACATAACCACTATTAGAATCTAAGAATACATTTTAATACACAACTGTAATACAATTCCCTTATAAAATAGGGTTGCCTTCTAGGGAAAGTCAAGCTAATAAAATATCGGCCTTCAAATATGAGATATAATGATGAATGGTCCAGATTTACAATACAATACATCACAATACACAGCCGTAGAACAATTCCCCTAGACCCTAGTCAAGGGGATGATCCCCCTAGACCCCTCATGGGGGGATCCCCCCATGCCCCCCCATCGTCATTGGATGAATAGTAACTTATGTAATTGCAAGGTTGGGACACATTTTCTCAATAGATCGAACCTTTGATGTTCCACGAGCATCAACCCACTATACTTTTTGCACTGGATGATTTATCTGAGCTTCGATAGGAGAACCTGGGAGAGATTAGATTGTGGTATGTCGAATACATTCCCATTGTGAGGACCCATCTGGTGATGATGACAACACTATGCGAGCGATGGAATAGTGAGAACTTGTCCTTTCACTTACCCACCGATGAAGCTACAATCACATTAGAGGATGTATGGCGGATATTATGATTGCTGATACATGGGTACTATGTGATCTATGAAAAAAATGTGGGATACGATGTCTGCCATGAGGTTCTTGGTCAGGACATTGTTGTCTTGGCCAATTCATAGATTGACCTCGAGAGGGCACTCGCTAATTTTCAGATTGATAGTTGGTGTAGTGATTTCAGGGTTGGTTGCCCCAGATTGACGAAATGGAGGGTTCAATCCTAGATGGGGGCTGGCATGGTACCAGATGATTTTCAAATGGACTTAGTATGCATGGGGGCTAGTGATGTTGGCCTCACTTTACCATGATATGCATCAATTTATGTATTGTGATGGGAGAACGATTGGTGCAAGGGTTACACTCTTACACATATGGGCATGGGAGCATATTTCCATGCTCCAACAGATTGTCCATATGATCGATGTGGAGCCAGATGATCTAGTTGTGTGGAGGTACAGAAGGGCTATCACTCTATAGCATATAGGCTAGCTTGGTATCCCCTATTGGAGGAGAGTTATTGATGATATTATAGTGTTTAGATGGCATATGTGACTACAAATGTCACCTTGGTATGATGATGTGTAACAACTCTTATTTTCTTTCCACACCCATTACATGCAGGGTCATGAGCACATGATGATTGAGTAGTACCTTCCAGATAGGATAGCCAAATAGTTTGGTGAGAGGTGGGATAGGCCCGACGATCAGTATACGACCATTTTTTCTAGATCAACTCGAGAGGTGACTTGGGGGCCCATGATACTGCCTCATGAGGTTGTTAAGGGTTTTAGATAGCTATTTTTCAAGGCACGGGCCTATGATTAGGGGTAGGTCAATGCTCAGACTATGCATGTGTATGATGCTTGGTTTATGTCCCCTCCTAGAATTAAAAATTCAGTGGGAATTCCTCCATAAGGGAGGTCGAGAGGGAGGGGAGTAGGCAGAGGATGAGGTCAATAGCAATATGGGAAGGGAAGAGGGTAGGGTGGAGGATATGATGGAAGGGCAAGGGGTAGGGCAGAGGATAAGATGGTCAAGATGGCCAACAACATGATGGATAGGTCCTCGGTGTACCTCCACATCCTCCACTACACCAGTTGCCACCCATACAATAGCCACTGACATAGCAGCCACCTCTGGGGCTAGATCCCTGAGATATACATATATTGTAGTTGCATAAACAACTACAGGTAGTGACAACTGAGCAGGATCATGCTCAATAGTAGGTTCTAACACTTACAACAAAGACAGACCATGAGTGCCAACTTAGAAATACTTTTGATGTTCAGTTGGCATAGGAAGTCAGATGACAACATCAGTGAGAGGTTATCTCACAGTAGTAGTCTCAGTAGGAATAGGGGCTAGTTGGACATATAGTGTCAGCGTAACTATATAGGATGACAAGGGGGGAGGTGGCATACTGGTAGACTTTGTACTACAACGATGTCACCCCCATCATCGACAACTTGATTTTGAGCACCAGACTCAGGTGCAACTGAGTGCTTCTACCTATGTAGGTAGCTAGATCAGCCAAGAGATGGGGATATAGGCAGCCAGGGATAGAGCTCCCCGAGTTTTGTAGACACCTTTTTGTATAGCCTGATGATTTATACAAAAATACATTCATAGGCTCATTTTTTATAGCCTCTTGTACATTGTACATTTTGATGATATTCATACACACCGATTTAGATATTGTACCACATGAGAATCATTTTTTGATATATATACGAGATGATTTGGATCTATGATGTGATGTGCTTTTATTTCATGCTTTATGGATGTATGGATGCAAATGTTATGATGCACTTATTTTATTTATGCGATATATGATATATGATGATGGTCTATAATGTAATGTATATGATAGGAAATGTTTATGAGATGTATGCAAATATAATGGATGTTTTATCTTCTTTTGTAGTATCATTGTATGATATGTTATGGGACGGATGTTATGACATGTTATGATATGCAGATGATATGATATATTTATACAAGATGTATGGATGGATGCATTTATTTTTATGTACTTTTCCCATGTGATTTATGATGTATGGATGCACATATGGATGATGCTTATGTTAATTCTTATGATATAAATGCTATGAATGACAATGATATGGATGTGATGAATGATAATGCAATGTAATAAGATGCTTAGAATAACAAATCTATATTATTCAAAACAACTTAAATTATGATGATGATGTAGTTGATTATGTTTCCCATTATTATGATATATTGATGTGAAATATGTGCATGCTATTGATTTTGTGGATACAGGATGGATGCATGATGATTCTTTTGTTGACTGTCATGATACTAGGTTAGCATGGAAATAAGATAGAAGAGATTATTTAATCATTGATTTTGAGATTTATTCAAAAGTCCAATAAGCCCATGATCCACCAAGACTTTATTGAATGATGAGAGATGATGATGATTTTCCCATATCTTCGGATTTGGATTTTTCATCATTCCTTATTTTTGATATAACACATAGACACGATGCATCATGGTGTTGATAACCAAGATGACATTGTAATGTACTTTGACTCTGCAAACAAATAGGATAGTTCTTGTTCACATCTTGACATACATAAATATAATTGGAATGTAGTTTAGAAGTTCATAATATCTCAAACCAAAGCATATGCAATAGTCAAAAAGCTACTCCAAACAACCTCCCTACACACAACTAAGCAAGTATGCACCAAGAATATTTTACAAGAATACCCACAAGCATGCAAACAAAAGATAATGGTTGATGTACCATTATTTCTCTCTAATTTGTTGAGACATCATCGAGAGGTCCTCAAAATGGGTCAATAAGATAAATCATAAGAAAAGATTGCAAATAAACAATCAATGTTATCTATATCTCTTGCCAATTTAATGTAGCTAAGGTGATGTTTGATGTTGATGTCCGGATGCATCCTAGGACTTTTTATAAGATTTTTTGATTAGGATTAGGTGTGTGACAAGCCGTTGATACAAACTTCACTGAATCATTTACCTATGGTCTATACTTTAGATTTTAACACTTACGTTTTCACTTTACGACTTATAATACTTGTTTTTCTACTTGTTTTACCAAAGTTTGAAGATGACGATTTGATTTATTATGGATGAATTTTATTGCAGGTGAAATTGAAAGGCGATGGATGGTTTTGGATTTTCTACAATATTTCAATGTTTTTGATATTTTGAAATTTTATGTGAATATTTTAGTTTTTGATTTTTTGAGGTTGTTTAGTATTTTTTTAGTTTTCAAATGTTTTGGGTTTTTTTAGTTTTCAAATGTTTAGGGGTTTTATGAGTTTTCAACCAAGGACCTAACCTAACAGACTATCCTAGGGGCCTCGAGGGCTTATCAAAGATGAGCCTCAAGCCTACATTATACATGCAAAGACCATGTAGTTCAACTGACTTGACTTATTGATGATGAGAAATGAACAATTGATGGATTGTTAGTTTATTATGGACTCCTAAAGGACTGACCTAAGGTGTCTCAGGGGCACATAAATTATGGCCTTGTCTACATTCGAGCTTAGAGACTCATAGTGCGACATGGTTCTATTTTTGGATTTTCGATGTTTTGACCTTTTTAGGGATTGTAGACATGTAAAATTGACCTAACACCTATCACACACTTTAAATGGATTTTTCACCCCATCGACATCATTATCATTGAATATCACTGCATTTCACATAAAAAAGCATCGAAAACCCTAATTTCCCCTATTAATTGAATAATATGACATTATTTAATTAATTCACTTTTTCATCATTTTTGACTAATTAAATAAATTCCATTTATTTAATAAAGTCCTAAAACGCTATTTCTACTATTAATTGAATAATACAACATTGTTTAATTAATTTACATTTTATTATTTTTTGACCAATTAAATAAATTACATTTATTTAATAAAGTCCTAATCTAACTTTATATCATCCTGATTAGTTAAATAACACCAATTATTCAATTACATCGCTTATTCACTTTATTCCCCTAAGTTGATTGAATTATTAAAATCATAATAATTTAATTACCTCACTTTCCCTCCAAATTTGAATAATTTGAAAAAAAACTATTCAAAACATTATCAAAAATCAAATCAAACTAATGCAACTTTGTTTGAAAAATTCAAACTTGATTTGCACGTTCAACTACAAAAAGAATTAATTAATTGAATCAATTAATTAATCATTCTCAACTACTTTCCTAATTGAGAAAATTACGAATCACTGATTGCTCAATCTAATCCCTGGCTAATCAATCTAATTCTTAACTGATCAATCTAATCCCTTACGGGTCAATCTATTTCCTAACTCATCGATCTATTCCTCAATCACACTAACTACTTAATCTATTTGCACAAATTATTCCTATCTAAATCCTCTCAACATCTTTCGACTGTCGATCAAGATATTCTACTACGCGATCCTGATCATCTATTTCAAATCACAAGTTCTATATAACAAACCTCTTTCCTCACGAAAAAGGATCGAATAATCAACCTATTTTACACAATGAAGTACTATCGAGATCTGAATCGCCATTAACAATGCTTTAACCAATATCTTTGATCAACACACATCATTCTTCAAAGCTCTCACATGCAACAATGGAGGCTTTGTAGTGATATGAACAACCCAACATCTTGCGAATACACTTCGACATAGGATGGTAAGATTGTATTATTTTGAGTTCATGTTTATTTTCTTCTTTCAATAAAATTCTTGAATTCATTAGCTTTATAGTTTCATTTTGCGAGTGAAGGAATAGATCTAGATTCTTGTTTTTGATTAGATTAGTTTTTATTTCATTGCATTTATGTTGTTCACACTCTCAAATTTTCCCCCACACATTCTGGCATGCCCGATGGGACCTCGGTCCCTAAAACTAACAATTTTATGAGTTACATTTGAAGTTCCAGGTTTCGAAAGTGCTCTGGAAAAATCTTCACGCACTGTTCCATAAAATTTTTGCACTTGCTATCATGGTTTTGGCACCTTTGATTTATTTTTTTGTGCACTTGACCTTCTTTCTTCCACTATTGACTTTCCTCAACACTTTTTTCTTCTAATAGAGGGAGCTATTGATTTTTTTTAGTGCCTTTTCTCTCTAACAGATGGTGCTTTTGCTTATTTTTTTGGCTTTTTCCCTGTTAACCTGTGTCTAAGATCTACAAGTAAAATTCTGATTTTTTAATACTAACAGGTGTCTGATTTGAGTGTGTGACAGGTACTAATGTCATTTATGTAGGGTTTTCTAGAGGTATAAGTGATGTCCCAAAAACAACCAACACATTTGTTACAAGGAAGATGAACGGTCAAAGAGTTTCAAATTTTCAATGCTTTTTAAGTTAGAAATCCTTCATTTTGGTGCTTAAAAAGAACCCTACAAAAAAAGCATTTTTTATTTAAGTGCTCTAAAATGAATCATTTTCAAAGATTTCTTAAGTTAGGAGAATTTTCATTTGGTGCTTAAAAAGAACCCTACAAACAACACATTTTTTATTTAAGTGCTCTAAAATGAATCATTTCCAAAGCTTTCTAGGTTGGAGAATTTTCATTTGGTACTTAAAAGGAACCCCAAAGACAACACATTTCAATTTAAGTGCTCTAAAATGAACTCTTTCCAAGCTTTCATAGTTAGATAATTTTCACTTGGTGCTTAAAAATAATCCTATAAACAAAATGCCTCAATTTGGTGCTCTAAAATAGATGTTTTTAAGCTTTTAAATTGATACTTGGAATGCTTGATTATTTTTTTGACCAAGTAAGACCAGGATCTAGGAACACTCAAATTTTGGGCTTAAAAATGAACAAATCATTATTTATTTTGCACCTTTGTTATCTCATCGACTGATATCTAGGACACTTCCATTAGGTGCTTTTAAAAAGAACAACTTCTATCTTGTACAAACTTGAATTCTTTTCATGTTGGATAGTGCTGCTCGAGGTGCTTAAAAAGAACATTGTAATAGAGTGTATATTGTGACTTCCATGTGTGGTAAAACTAAAGTTTCTATCCTCTCTCCTCACATCCTTATTGGCAATATTGGGTGATGAAAAATAGGTTTTAGTTTTACACTTTTTGCATTTCAGTTTTTACCTTAAAGAGGGGGCTTGCTTTGAGACACATCCCATTCTGGAGAACTCATTGCAAGGTCTCAAAGCATGTTTATTGGTAGGCTATATCAAAGGTTGTGAAATTGTAAGAAAGTAGCTTCAAGACATGCCAACAACAGACTACTCCTAATCCCCTGCCTTAAGTGGAACGAGAGCGATTAAAGAGACTTAAGTGGCTAGTGGGTGAGTGTTGGATTTTTGCATTCACAGTTATGACTAAGAACCAATTGTGTAGAATCCACCCCTTTATCCAAAACATACTCTAAAGTGGTGCATCAAAATTTATTTCTGAGAAGTTACTTACCAAGTTTGACTTATGGTTGAGCGTACAAAGCCTCTCCATTTGTTGCATGTAAAATCATCCTTTTGAGGCATGAGGTAATCCCACCTAGGAAGAAGTGCCTATCCCTAGGGTGTACTTTTTTTTTCATGGAAAATTTCTAAATTTGTTCAAACATCAAACACCATGGTTGAATTTAAAATGAACATATCAAAACAAACACTAAACATGATGGTTGAATCACAAACCCTTTTACTTAGTGTATTATTTTAAGAGAATCCCTATATTGTCACTCCTTAAGGATCTCCTTAAAGGTTTCCAAATATTTAGGCTTTAATTTTAGGCTACATTAGCTCAAATTAAACGTTGGAAACTATGGCTTAGGTATCGTGATTTCACAACTTAAAGCCATAGACATACAAGTCACACAAGTACATGCTTTTTGAGTCAGTCAAATACTGTTGTATAAATTACCACATCTATAAATAGATCAAAACATCTAAAAACTACAAGAAAAACATCAATTTTGCTGCCAAATACTAAAACTGGAAAACAAAATTGAACATAAGCCACACTTGCTACTAATTTTTCCATACTTGACCAAAACTTGGCTGCACTTGCTAGAAAAATCTCACCTTTGCTCTATGTCCCATAAACAACCACTGATGAAAATATGTTGTATTTGAAAAAACCAACACACCTATTGCAAAACTAGCATACTTTCTCTTTTTATGCTGCACTTGCCAAATATTTTCTAGTGCACTTGACTAAAATCTGCTCGCAATTGCCAAGGAAACTCACTTTTGACTGATTAATTACCTCATTGGAAAAATACATACAGAGGCTTCAATTGACATTTCTTCTCACACTTGATTCTCAAAATACAATGCACTTGAAAAAATTTAGGTTGTAGTTGATAAAACTGGCTGCCATTGCTCACAATTGGTCGCTTCTACTCATAACCCATCGCTTCTACTCTATCTTGCTGAAAAATAAGAAAGATGATCTAAAGCTAGTTATAGGACCTTTATTGAAAAGTACAGAGGAAAAGGAGATGTATTGGAGCATGTATGATACTTCTTAGTATCATGTATGGAGGCGCAAAACAATGACTCATACCTCATGAGGCTCTTTCCATGCATCCTTACAAGTCATGCTATGGAGTGGTTTTCCCATTTGTCGCTAAGAATTAAAACGTTCGATGAACTATCTAGCAAGTTCATAAGCCACTTCTCATACAATATCAAGCAAGATGTCACCATCATAGATTTATCCAAGATTATAAAAATTCAAGGAGAGTCCTCTACCTCCTACCTATAGAGATAGAGGCACAAAGCTAGTCAATGCAAATGGACCATTCTTGACAAGGAATTGGTAGATATCTTCATCTCAAATGTCCTACCTGAGATCAACTACCAACTCACTATGTTATGTCCTACAAAATTTTAAGAAACTATTGAAAAAGGTTTACATATTGAAAGAGCCCTCATAGCAAGGGGATTTCTTAAATTGAATAGCTCAAAAGACAGTCCCTCTAGTTCAAATGATAAACCTAAGATTTGGGAAAGGAAAAAGAATGTTACAAATGATGGAGTAGCTGATGTTAGAGCACTATGGAATACACAAAACATACCTCAAAACAAACCTCAAGTGGCACAAACAAGCTATGTTCCAAATAGCGCACAAAAGAAAAAACTTACCTATCCTAAGAACAATTAAGTAGTCAACCAATAAACAAATCAAGGAGGGAAATAGAGGAAATACAATCAACCAATGAGGTAGTTCATGGTACTAGGAGAGTTACTTGAGATGGTCATGTGTAAAATAGTGCAACAAAACCTCATCAAAGTAAATGATTTCCTAAACTATGAGGAGCCTAGTTTCAAGACACCATGGTATAATGAGAAGGACTTGTGTGAATTCCACAAGATCAAAGGACACAAAAAAAACAATTGCATGAGACTCAAAAACATCATCCAAGACTTGGTAGACAAAGGAGAAGTGGATGTTGAACATCATCCTAGAAACAAGGACCTTCAAATATACACAAAACCAATCCCAAACCACACTAAAAGGAATGATAAATGAAAGGACAAAGATTATCATAATGCTAATTATACCTATGGTGACACGGTTCTAGGAACCCTCTCACAAGTTGATGAAAATAGGACAAATGTAGTGACTATATGAGGTGGAGACAACAACTGCAATGCAACTATCTATCAAGAGAGAGTTACAATACAAGGAGCCCCACCCAAACCCACAACTAAGTCCTCAAATGACTATAGCCTTGTGGAACAACTAAAGAAGACTCATGCCTTAATCCCAATCCTAGAACTGCTAAAACTATCACCCGCACATAGAGAGATATTGGAAAAATAATTGGAAGCATCAGTCCCTAACGACCTCGATCCTAATCAGTTCCAAGCCATGGTTGGTAAAATCATGGATAACAATCATTTAGTCTTTTTGGAGAAAGATCTTCCACAAAGAAAATTCCACAAACAAGCTCTCTACATAGAGGTGGGTGTTAACAAAAACATGGTCAAGTGGGTGTTGATAGATAATGGTGTGGGTCTAAACATTTGTACCATGAAATTCATCAAGCAGTTGGGGTATTATGATGATGTGATAGACAAGGGAAAGATTATCACTATAAGGGCCTATGATGACCTTGAAAGGAATTCAAAAGGAACAGTCAGGCTACCAGTGTAGATAGGACTGACCATCACAAAAGCTACATGACAAGTACTTGACCTTGAGTTACTATATAACCTCCTCCTAGGACACCCTTGGATTGACACATTACAAGAAGTACCATTGACCTTTCACCAATGCCTAAATTTTCCCCAAGAAGGAAGAGAGGTGACATAATATGTTGATTGTGAACCCTTCCACTTATGCACTTAGTTGGAGGAGAAGTATAATAAAATCCAACGTATACCAAGAAATGACATATCCTTCCATTCATTTTCATATGTTGATCCTTCCACACTACCATTGACCTCAACCAAGACCACATCAAGTGAACAACCAAAAATGGAAACCAAGGTTCAAGTACTGGATAGGGTTAATGGAAATTACCACTTCAACCAAGCATTTTGCATTGGCATGCTTCCACCAACACCCAAAGTCTATGGAGGTCTGGAAGAGATCAAATATGTTCAAACAATGCAAATGATAGCCAAACCCACGATTTTCACCAAGTGGGGAGATATGAAAGACGAGGAGATATTCAAAGAGGACTTATCATCCATGATTTACAAAGAGGAAAAAAAAGAGCCAAAAAAGCCACAACCCATTCTAATTGATCCTAATAGTAGAGGTTATCAGTTAGCTAAAAAAATGGGATATCGGGGAATAGGTGGCCTTGGGATACAAAAACAAGGCTAATGGGAGCCTATCATAGTGGGACAAAGAGAAAAATATGGGACTAGGTTATGAGCCAAAAGTTGTGGTTACTCCAAAAACCAGACGAACCTCTTTTAAGAAACAAGAAACTTATGCTAGCGTTAAGGGATTGGATATATTACATATCATGGAAAATGATTTACTTGTCGAAGACTTATTCAACAACTTTATTATTGATAGGTTCCCTCTCTAGTTTATCAAAACCATTCCCAATACCTATTATTATTTCATAATGGACTCTAACGAATATGAATGGAATTATCCTTCCTTTATCACTAGATATGGTTCCCCCACTTCTAATAATGATGATACCAGAGCCATACTTACCATTTCAGCAACCTCTGTAAGCTTTGCGGATAATGATGATAGCCTACCCCTCTACTACCCATAATTGATAGATTGGGACCAACAACAACATACACCTATTCTGGATCAATTCTAGAATGATGAGGCAATCATAGAGTTCATGGGACTTCAAACATACATACCAGCAAGGGATCACAAAGCAGGGTTTGTCATGGAACTTGAACAGGATGCATAATTTGATGGAGAGATTGAATCTTCTAGTCGCAAAAATGAAAGAGAAAACATAAAAATAAAAATGTGATCCCCTATAGGATACAACAATGTGGCTCTATCGGATCCAAAAAAGAAGAAAATAAAGGACACATTTGAAGGTGAGAACCTCCCCGAGGCACTTGAGGATGGAGGGTTTAATCTCCCCATATTGGAATATCAAGAAAAATCAATGTGTAAGAATGGGGAAAATCAAATAGTATAGATAAAGTGATAGCCAACACTTCTAAACTATTATCCCAATCGAAACAAGAGAATACAAACAAAGAGAGCAATCAAAATGAAAGCAAATGAAATAAAACACTCCCCTTTGAAGTTGATTCTTTCTCTTGTCTCTCCTATTTCTTCTTATTCCAATATTGCCCTTAGATTTGTTGATGAAGTTGTGCAAATACTTGCAAATAGTAAGCAAGAAAGTTGGAGATAATGACTGTTAAATTGAAAATGGAGGCGAAGGGTTTCTTTTATAGACAACCATTCAAATGGATGGACGAGATTGATCTTCCAGAAAGATTCTAAGATCAACGAATGAGGATTCATGAGAGGGAAGTTACGAAATGGATGGCCAAGATCGAGTTTCTAGAAAGATGCCAAGATCGACGGTTGAGAATTGATGCAACTAGAATATGCCATGCATGGAAAAGATATGACACCGATGGCTACGATGGCTGACGGCTATGACAGACATGCAGGACATGCAGACTATGACATGAAATAATGACAGGGGATCTTTGACCAAAATAGAGGGATAAATAATTTATTTTAAATTATTTATTCGAAAATGGAAGGGGATGACAAGTGGCAAATAAATAATTTATTTTAAATTATTTATTCGAAAATGGAGGAGAAGGATAAGTGGAAAATAAATAATTTATTTTAAATCATTTATTTGGAGGAAATGAAAAAGGAGATTTAATTAAATTCATAAATTTAATTAAAGGAGGAGATATAAATTAAATATGGATAATTGATTAGGATCAATTATTTAAAGGAGAAGAATGACACATAATTAAATAATTTCGTTAATTATTTAATTATAGAAAAATAAAAGGTCAAATAATTATTATTATCTGACTATAGACATGTGATAAAAGATAAATAATTAAATAAATAATGATTTATTTAATTATTGAAGAAAGGGGTATTAGTGACGCAATTAAATAATTTTAATTGATCAAGATAGAAATGAGAAGGTGAATCAATTAAATAATTTAAAAACTATTTAATTAATAAAGGAATATGATCGAACATAATAGAATAATTAAAATTATTCAATTATTGAAAGATGATGACTAGGAAAAATGATGCTCATAGACTTAGGACATTTTTCAGTGTCTACACAATGCTCCTAGTAGAAGAAGCACAGTTCGTAAATGTTGGCATAATAGAGGACCCAAAGATAAAATACCATGAGGTGTCACTTGACCTTGAAGAGAAAGAAAATTTCACATCGTTCACCAATGACAAGAAGGTAAATTTTGTGTGGAACTATGTAGATATGCTTGGACTAGATCCAACACTAGTGGTACACCATTTGGCCATCTCCCCTAAAGCAAAGCCTATCAAGCAAAAACTCAGAAAAATGCATCCTCTGATAGCATTATTAGTAAATGTAGAACTAAATAAGTTACTAGATGCGGGTTTCATTAGACCCATTGACTATCCAGAATGGATATCAAATCTAGTACCAGTGTCAAATCCTATTGGGGGCATAAGGATCTGCACAGACTCCAGAGACCTGAAAAAAGACTTCCCAAAGGATGACTTCCCCCTCCCAAGTATTGACATGATTGTGGATCTTACAACATGGCATGAGATGTTATCCTTAATGGATGGTTTCTTTGGATACAACCAGATATAAATCTCTCTAGATGATCAGCACAAAACAAAATGTACTTGTGCTTGGGGGACCTTCTATTGGAATGTAATGCCATTTGGTCTAAAGAATGTAGGAGCAACATATCAAAGAGAAATAATTACCATCTTCTAGGATATGCTACATACAATAATGGAGGACTATGTGGATGACATTCTATAAAAGTCTGTCAAAAGGGAAGATCACTTGAACAATCTTGCAAAGGTGTTTGATCATCTTGAATAATATAATTTGAGACCCAACCCTAAGAAGTGTGTGTTTGGAGTAACATCCAAAAATTTGTTAGGGTACATAGTGTCAAGAAGGGGGATTAAAGTGTAACTTGCAAAAGTAAAAGATATACTAGAGATGCCTCCACTCTAGACATTAAAACAACTAAGGAGTTTACAAGGGAAGCTAAAATCGATTAGGCTATTTATTGCACAATTGGTAGACAAATGTCACCCTTTCACTCATCTCCTACACAAGGACATCACCTTCAAGTTGGATGGGAGATGTGACCAAGTGTTCCAAGAAGTTAAGGAGTACCTACTTACTCCCCTTGTACTCATGACACCTATTCCAAACAAGGAAATGGTACTCTACATGTCTACCACACAAGCAGCGTTGGAAGCTCTCCTACCCAGCTAGATGATGATAACAAAGAAAGAGCAGTCTACTACATCAACCAAACACTGGTGGGATATGAGATGAAATATTCACCCATAGAAAGATCATGTATCTCAGTCATATTTGTGACATAAAAGTTGAGACACTACATCTTAAACATGAAGGTAAATTTGATTTGAAAAGTAGACCCACTAAAATACCTACTAGCAAAATTAGCCCTATCAGGCTGAATTACTAAATGGGTAATGATTCTAAGTGAGTTTGATATAGAGTATTGGATAGAAGAGCCTTCAAGGGACAAATCATAGTAGACCAGATGGCTAAAGCACCCATAGATGATCACAAGCCTCTCATAGTGGACTTCCTAGATGAAAGTATCTTGATGGCAGAATAGATAGGCGATTGGACTCTATACTTTGATGGGTCCCACACTCAACATGGCTCTAGAGTAGGTATTCTATTTCTCACACCATAAGGAGATAGTATACCCAAGGCATACAAGATCACTTTCCCATGCATGAACAACATCTCAAAGTATGAAGCTTTAATCATAGGGCTCAAAATGACTATTGAATGGAGAATAAAAGAGCTATAGGTCTTCGAAGACTCTCAGCTAGTGAGCATATAGGTGAATGATGAGTACTAGACAAAAGATGACAAGTTGATGCCATATAAAATGATGGTGGATAGCTTCAAGGAATATTTTGTCACAATAACCTTTGAACAAATTCCTTGGATCAACAAAAGAGCTACTGATGCAATGGCAACAATAGGCTCACTGCTTGATATTCCACAAAATGTTCTTAAGTATGAGTTCCTCATTGACCAACTGCTCATACCTGCATTTTGACATCCCAGAGTCAGAACTGGTATGTGTTGTTGTTGGTCCTAACTCCTCATGGTACCAAGACACATTTGACTACATCTAGCACAGTATCATATCACTTGACCTAACGACCACTCAAAAGAAAACCTTCACCCATAGGACTTCCTGATTTAGAATCCTAGGAAATACCCAATACCAGCGTAGTCTAGATGGTATGTTACTTTGGTGTCTTGATGCATAGAAGCACAAACAACCTTACAAGAGGTACACAAAGGTGTTTGCGGGTCCCACTCTAGTGGACCTAACCTAGTCCAAAAACTGCTCAGAATGGGGTACTATTGGCCCTCCATGGAACAAGAATGCATTCAGTATTCTAGAAAGTGTCATCAATGTCAATAGCATAGTGACCTTGTTCATGCACCAAAACAAGATTTGAGATCCATCATAACACCATGGCCTTTCTTGCAATGGGGATTAGACCTGGTAGGTAAGATTTCACCTACTTCATCTAACTCGCACAATTTTATTATCACAACAACAAACTATTTCACTAAATGGACAGAGGTAATTCCATTGACCTACATCACTGGAAAAAAGATATCAAAATTTATTCTGAATTATCTAATTTGGAGGTATGGAATTCCCTAAACCATAATAATGGACAATGAAACCCCATTCAAGAATCAAGATGTTCAAGAACTCTATTCCAAATTCTCTATCCAACATAGATTCTCCACACCCTACTATCCTCAAGGAAATAGTCAAGCTGAAGCATCTAATAAAACCATCTTGAAAATATTAAAGAATACTATTAATGAAGTCGACCATGATTGGCATTTGCAGCTAAACCCAGCCTATGGGATTATCAAACTAGCATCTAAAAACCTATAGGTGCCACACCATTTTACTTGGTCTACAAATAAGAGGCTATCTTACCTATAGAGGTTGAAATCCCCTCATTACGAATCTCATTAAAAGGTATGGTCAGTAGCAAAGAATATCTGGAATCCAAGTTAAATGAATTGGAGCTCCTAGATGAAAGGCGTTTGAGCATGTTAAACCATCTTCAAGTTTATCAGAATCAGATAAAATAAAGCTATGATAAGAAAATCAAAGACAAAAACTTTTAGGTTGGTGACTTGGTCCTCAAGGAGAATCATAAGGTACAGTTGAATCAAGATGGCAAAGGAAAATTTGAACCTAACTGGTTAGGCCTATTTATCATCACAACACACTACGGTTCTAGGGCTTATCATTTGGCTACTCCTAAAGGAGAACCCTTAGTTGAACTGCTGAACAACAACCACCTCAAAAATTTCTACACATGAAGCACGCTAGAATACCCTAGGAAAAAGGGTAAAAATTCAAAAAAATGGAAAAGATAAAAAAATACAAAAAATCAAAAAGAAAAGGAAAATAGTAAAGAGAAATAAAACGTTCCTTGAGTGAAAACCACTTTGTGGGGCTCCTAGAACATGCACCGTAGTGAAAACCTAGCAAAAATGAACTATGTTTGAATAAGAATTGCATCATTATCTATCAGTACTATCCACAACATTCATCCATCTATTCCATAATAAAGCATGTATCCAACCATGGCTTGTTACTGATTTAGGAAAGTAGTCTTCAACTGGGGGAAAATTCTTGAAGCTGGTTGTGGATTAGATCTCTGAGTGTTCTATCATGGTCAAAACAATAAAAAATAAAAAACATCTGAAAAAAAATTAAAAACATTTGAAAAACATCAAAAAAAAAACATCATTGGATTACTCCTTCACTCAAAAAATCTGAGATATCAACATTTTCCTGAACCTCACAGCTAGTTGAAGTAGATTTTCCACAACATATCCTCTAGAAATGGAAGTGGAATATCAATCCATGTTACCAATTTTGTTTAAAATCCAAAATAAAAAGTTTATGCTTTGAGTCACTGGCAGAACTACATGATCTCTGTGTGTATAACGTAGGAAAGGTTTATCTCTGATTAGCCCCCGAGGCCCTAGGTCAATCCCCTTAGGTTTCTATCATGCTTTATTTCAACTTAGTAAAAAAATACATCCAAAATCATTCACAAAATAGAAAAGTTCAAAAACATTCAAACCAAGTGAACTACGAGCCTCTGTGTGCACACTGTAGGCAAGGTTTATCTTTGATGAGCCCCCAAGGCCCTAGGTTAGTCCCCTAAAAACAACATCATAAAACTCAAAAAAAATCAAAAATTCCTATCTATATCATCACAATCTAGAATAAAATTTTCATCCATAATAAACAAATCATCATCCTCACCCTTTGACAAAACAAACAAACAAAGAAAACATCATATGTTAGAACTTTCAAGCAAACAATTAAAAATATTTGATTGGAAAACAAATAGGAATAATGCCAAAGTAGTAACTACCTATCTTTTGAAAAGTCACCAACAACATCCTGAGATATGCCTTAACAGATCCATTCCTATGATAGACATGATCAACAATGGATAATAGCCCTGAAACCTCAAACAGATATGGCAAGTGATACTGCAACTTTGTTTTATCTTTTTAATAGTTTAATCTTTATGATTTATTTTATTGAATCATTTCCAAGATCTCTTGAGGATTTCCATAAGGATTTAGAGAAGAAGGAATGGGGGAAATTGAGCGTCATTTCGTCTTGCTATTTGTAAGACATTTTTGTGATACTAGCATGGTGAATACTTGATTTATTGAGTGTATGGAATTTTTTTTATGACAATTCGTGTAGTAGTAGCATGTTAGGTATTTTATACCTCTCTTTGTAACTAGTCTAAAAAGTTTTAAACACAACCCAACCATATATTTTAAACAAAGTTTCCATATGTTTGGTATGAACAAGAATATTCTCTGTATGTCGAGTCAAAGTCCACACAATGGATACAAAGCCACCTTGGTTGTTAATACCCTGGTGCATCATATTTATTTGCTACATCAAACAAGATTATTCAAAATGTGAAGCCTCAAGCAAATCGAAAGAAACTCATTAGTACTAACAACATCAAATTACTATCTATCATCAAATATTTTTGCTAACATCCATCCTACATCACAATATCATCAATACATATCATGATGATAATAAAGCAATGAAAAAATCATGTGTCCTATATAAGGCATACATCCATCATATAACAACATCATATGCATACATAAGAAAAGTACAAAAACCATTTATAAACATACATCGTCATACATCATCATATATCATCCATGATAATCACATATAATGAATCCAAATTGAAGCATGTATATCTCATATATATCATCATAAAAAATGAGAATTCCATAATACATCATCATCATGGAAACATGTGTGGTAGGATAACACAAAATAATACATATATACGAGGACTTGACTGGGCCGATGAATATATATACAAAATCATATTTACAAAGTCTCTAAATAACATCATAAAGATCAAGGACAAATATGACACTCCTTAGTAGGAAGATGAGGAATCTATAGACCAAGTTGTGGACCACCATATAGATTTGGATGTCTAATAGAGTTCCCACCTGACTTAGCACCACCACCCACAACACTAGGCTCTCTGAAATATTGATCGTCGATGTGCTTGAGGAACAAAAGCATCATACAAAGTCTAGTAATATGTAGCCCTCTATAATAATTGACCTCGCTTAGCACAAAGACTATCACACTCTCTCCTCAAACTATTCCTCTCTTTGGTAACGATCTACAACTTTGTCTTGGAAATGAAACGACACCCAATCTCTATATCTTGCTCTTCTCTAAAACCATATCGATCTTTCCATCAATGTATCTCTCTCTTGTCACTATGGAAAGTTGTGCCTCCATAGCCTGTCACCTCCCTATCTTTGCAACTAGCTAAGCACCTCCATCCCCAAGTGGTGGAGGGGGACCTAGAACTTGTCCCTGACCCTACATCTGATCACCTTGGGCACCATCCTTTTGGGCCTAACCAAGCTACTTTGCTAGAATCTTGAGATTTTGTCTCTCTCCTTTCTGAACTATGATACCTACTTTTCCCACTACGAGATCACTTCCCGGATATTTAAATCTCATAGGAACACGTCATGCCCACCACTAATCAAAATTGGCAGTGGTACCTAGATCTGCTAAACCCACTAGCCAACCTCATATGACTGGGTCAAGAGCTTTGAACGTAGCAATAGTAGCACCTTGATCAACTTGTAGACCCCATACTTGGACCTCTCCAGTGGTCTAACCAAACCAAGCCTCATAGGTGTCTAGAAAGTGACCCTGTCTCTCTCCAAACTACCTGCATATCTTGTCGAGAAGATACCTCTCCAAAAGAGAGTGAGTGAGACCAATCAACCATCTAGTCTATCGGTAGTATACTAGCTACTCTTGATCCTCAGGCTAGGCCTCACAATCCATATATGGTCTCCACTTAAAACCTGTCATATCATCAAATACATGAGGCCAGTATGAAAGCTCCCTAGGCAAGGTATAATCTAGAAAATATCCATAATGATAAGAATATGGATCACCAATAGTACAATCCTATATACCATTAGATCAAGCAACTATGATGTGCTCCCAAGCCCATACATGCAAAAGAGAGACACCTACAGAAATAGATTTCTCATCCCAATATGCAACCTCATGCATATCTTTGTATAGGTGGGCAAGGAGACATGGATCCCATGCATATCTAGTCCCAAGCTCAAACATATCCTCGATACATATACCCCATCTCATAGGGAACTGATGGCCTCTCCTATCAAGAACAACCAGCCCCAAAACCAAACCACAAAGAACAAAGGAAACATGATCGACACTACCAAAAAAATCAAATAAATCTATCTCAGACTAACTAACCTCTAAATGTCTCACACTAAGCACATGCTACATAGCGCTAGTACCTCGTCGAACATGATAGGTAACCAAATCTTTATGAATGGGAAGATGAAGGATCCTCCACACATCCTCGAGAAGGATGGTGGCCTCCCCAGTAGGTAAATTGAAGGATGAGGTCTTAGAATGCCAACTCTCCTCAAGTGCAGTCATCATCATAGTGTGACATCGGATGGGGGCATGTAACAAATTTGACATAGCCTGACTGCATCTAGAAAATCTCACTCCAATACATAAAAACCAACAATCAAATCTAATAGATCTCAGGATCATCGCTCCATCGACTATAGTGGTTTAAGGAACACCTACAATCATTCAACCCATGATGTCAAGGGTTCACTTTGAAAACACAAAATAAAATGAAAATGATGAATAAACTAACTTAGGGTTTCAAAAAATTCTAAAGCAAAAAAAATATAGTAAAAGCGATGAAGTTTTTGGAAAAAGTGAAGAAAACAGACAAATGCGAGGAAATTGAGTCAAAAGCGATGAGGAATAGCAAGAGTGCAAAAGTCAAAAGCACAAAATTTTGGCAAAGGTGCAAGTTTATCACAAATGCGACCAAAATGAAACATAGAAAACAAATATGAAAAAATAAGTCAAAGGTGAGTTTCAAAAGCGCAAGATCAAGTTAAAAGCAAAAATTGAAGTCAAGTGCATAGGAAAAGATAAAAAATAACCAAATTTCAATGGAAAAAGCACCAAAACCAAGGAAAAAGTGCTAAAAACTAAAACTCATGCTTTAGACTAGTTTGAATTCATGCATTAATTATGGAAACACGAAAAAATGAAAACGAGAATCAAGAGGGCACATACCAGGGCACCGAAACCTATGGGTTGTCAATAGTCTCAAACCATGTCTATGTGATGTGGGGCTCCCCGAATCAATACCATAGCTCCTCAACCACTAAAAAAATGAGAAATCCAAAGATGAATTCTATATAGGCTTAGTGTAAATGAGGTAATTAGAACCCTAATTTTCACCTAGGAAACCTTCCTATGATCAAATTAAGAGTTCCCAGGAACATTTGAATGAGAATGAAAGACCTATAGACTTAATTTTTAATCCTAAACACATTTGAACTAAAATAGAATAGTGTCGTGAGCCTGACCTTAAATCAAAATTTTTGTCCAACCTCTCGAGGGGGTAGCATAGAGTCCTACCATCATTCCACTGACTGTTGGGGCACATTGGGGCATAATTTTTTTTCAAAATATTGATCTTAACATCAAATCTTTGAAACAAAGCAACCTGTACTTTGTATCAAAGAGGTACAAAATGTAGACATGTAAATTTGACCTAACACCTATCACACACTTTAAATGACATTTTCACATCATCTACATCATTATAATTTAATATCACTACATTTTACATAAAAAAGCAATGAAAACCCTAATTTCCCCTATTAATTGAATAATACAAAATTATTTAATTAATTCAATTTTTCATCATTTTTGACTAATTAAATAAATTTTATTTATTTAATAAAGTCCTAAAACCCTATTTCTGCTATTAATTGAATAATATGACATTATTTAATTAATTCACGTTTTATAATTTTTTGACCAATTAAATAAATTACATTTATTTTGTAAATTCCTAATCTAACTTTATTCCATCCTGATTAGTTAAATAACACCAATTATTTAATTACATCACTAATTCACTGTATTCCCCTAAGTTGATTGAATTATTAAAATCATAATAATTTAAATAACTCACTTTCCCTCCAAATTTGAATAATTTGAAAACAACTATTCAAAACATTATCAAAAAAACAAATCAAACTAATGCTACTTTGTTTGCAAAATTCAAACTTGATTTTCATGTTCAACTCCAAAAAGAAGTAATTAATTGATCATTCTCAACCAATTTCATGATTGAGTAAATTACGAATCACTGATTGCTCAATCCAATTCCTTACTGATCAATTTAATCCCTGACTGGTCAATCTAATTCCTGACATATCAATATAATCCTTGATTGATCAATCTATTTCCCAACTGATCAATCTATTACTCAATCACACTAATTACATAATCTATTTGCATAGATTATGCCCATCTAAATCCTCTCAACATCTTTTGACTGTCAATCAGGATATTCTACTGCACGATCCAATTGTCCATTTCAAATCACAAATTCTATGTAAAAAACCTCTTTCCTCACAAAAAGGATCGAAGAATCAACCTATTTTGCACAATGAAGTACTGTTGAGATCCGAATCACAATTGACAGTTCACTTTAACCAATATCTTCAATCAACACGCATCATTCTTCAAAGCTCTCACATGCAACAATGAAGTCTTCATAGTGATATGAACAACCCAACATCTTGTGAATACACTCTGACATGGGATGTTAAGATTGTATTGTTTTGAGTTCATGTTTATTTTCTTCTTTCAATCTTGAATTCATTAGCTTTATAGTTTCATTTTGTAAGTGAAGGAATAGATTTAGATTCTTGTTTTTTATTAGATTAGTTTCTATTTCATTGCAATTATCTTGTTCAAACTCTCATATTTTCCCCCTCACATAGGGATTTTGATGTGTTTTTGATGTTTTGGATTTTGACTTTACAACTTTATGAATGTTTTTGGATTTTAGCTGTACAGGATTTTGGATGTTTTAGATTTTCGGCTATACAAGATTTGGATTTTTTTGGATTTTCTGATTTTGTGAGTGTTTTTGGATTTTGATGAGGTTTTATGAGTGTTTTTGGATTTTTTGATGATATTTCCAATAACCTTAAGATATACAAGAACCATTTATGATCCATAACAAATTGCCCCCAATGTGGCACAATAGACTATCTCGATATAGGCAGAACAAATTGACCTTGGAAATATGCCAAGTAGTACTAAAGGGAATAGGATACTTCACAATATCAAGCTATGATATAGATGTAGATGAGTGATGGAATAAATAGGATGAATGATGTGATGGATGGATGCATTGCAAAGAATGATAGGATAAAGATCTAAAGATAGATGGAGGTGCTTTATTTATGCGAGGTGCTTGTTTCCTAGGTTTTCACCAAGGTAATTGCCCAAAGTGCCACCAAAGTGGTTTTCACTAGAGGATGCTTTTTTTCTTTACTATTTTCAATCTCTTTTCTTATTTTTCTGAATTTTTGATAATTTTTTTATTTTTTGAGATTTACACCCTTTAAGTCTAGGCATAAAATTTTTTAAGATGCATACTATTGGTTGGTTCCTACAAGGGTTCACCTTTAGGCATTGATAATTGTTATACTCTTGCTCCATATCTTGTTGTGATGACAAATGGACCTAACTAGTTAGGCTCAAACTTTCCTTTATTGTCCTGATCTGGAAGATTTTTCTAATTTTGCTTGAGAACAAGATCCCCTACCTAGAAATATTGACTCTTGATCCTCTTATTATAGCTTTGCTTTAGTTGTTTTTGGTATACTTTCAAGTGATTAAGGGCGTCAAAACAACACTCATCCAAGAATTCTATCTCATTTAGCCGAGATACTCTATACTCTTCATCAGTGATTAGGTTCTACAATGACACCCACAACATGAGAAGCTCAACCTCGATAGGTAGGATGGATTTTGATCCATAGAACAAGGAGAATGGGGTTGCACCTATAGGCATGTGGATACTAGTTCGATAGGCCCATAAGGAAATATTTAACTGTAGAGGCCAGTCATGACCAACTTCATTGACCGTTTTCTTTAAGATTTTTAGAATGGTCTTGTTTATAGCCTTAGCTTGACTATTTCCCTGGGGGTAATACCGGGTGTAGAATCAGTGTTGGATGTTGAATCTTTTACATAGCTTTGTAACATCTTGATTCTTGAAGGGTGTTTCATTATCGGAGATAAGGGCTTGTGGAACACAATAATGATAGATTAGGTAATTCAGGATAAATTTGGGAATTTTTTTCATATTATGTAGGTCATAGGAATGGGTTCTATCCACTTGGTAAAATACTTAGTGGCCATTATGATGAACTTGCGGGCATTAGATGAGGTTGGAGTAATCTATCTTATGAGGTCAAATCCCCACTACAAGAAAGGCCAAGGTGTGACCATTGGTTGTAACTCCTGACCTGGAGTATGAATAAGATCTCCATGCTATTGACATTGGACACACTTCTACACATATTGATGGGCTTCTCTTTCCATGGTTGGCTAGTAATACCTCATCCTCAATAGTTTATTAGCTAAAGTAATACCACTAGAATGGGAACCACATATTCCATCATGTACTTCTATTAAGGTGATCAAGGCTTCCTCTTGGTTGAGACATCATATTAATGTCCCTTTGATGCTTCAGCGGTAAAGGGTATTACTTAGGATCATGAATTGAGATTCCTTTTTAACCAAGGTCTTTTTAATATTGGAGGTAATATCATATTGGAGGGTTCCTCAGCTAAGGTAGGTGAATATATCATGCTACCACAAGGAACCAGGACCAATGATTACACATGCAAATTTAGATTATAATATTTTGAAAGCTAGCATGACAAGTTGTTCTACCAAGAATTTTCATTGAAGGACATTGTGTGGGATATCTAAAAATGATCCTATTTCTTGCCATGACATTTGCTGCTTGGTTTTTCATGAATGGAATCTGCTCAAAATTTATGTAATGAAAAATTCCTTGAGAATCTCTAACATCTTCTTATAAAGAGTGAGTTTATCATCCTTAGTTTGGAAGTTTTCATTGACTTGGTTGATAACCAGTTGTGATTCCCCATAGACTTTTATCTCTTGTATCTGTCATTGCACTACTATCCTTAGACCTATTATTAGTTTTTCATACTCAACAATGTTGTTAGTACATGGAAATGATAGCCAATATGAATTTGGGATGCAATCACCTTGAGGGGTGATAAAAATAATACCCACCCCTAATCAAGGTTGGGTAAACGATCCATAAAAGTATATTTTTCACTAATCTATTGTATTGACAAGGAATATTGATTCATCAAGAAATTCAGATCTCAAAGGGTTCTATGCATAGATAGGTGCTTCCACTAGTTGGTCTATGATAACTTGTACTTTTATTTCTTTGCACTCCATGTACTCTATGTCAAATTCAATGAAGATCATTACCATTTGGCCATTCACCCGTGAGAGTTGCTTTGGATAACAGGTATTTCAATGGGTTGATATTTGCAATAAGCTTGATTTGATGTGACAACATGTAATGTCTAAAATTTTGTGAAGCAAAAACCACCACTAAGCATGCTTTTTCAATGGATGAGTAATTCATTTCATAGCCTACCAAGGTCCTACTAATGTAATAGATAGCTCATTCTTTTATGTTTTCATCATGTTATGCTAAAAGAGCACCTAGTGCTGCTAATGTTGCTAAGATATACAAGATGAAAGTTTTTTTTGGTATCAGAAACATGAGAACTAGAGGTGTCAATAGGTAGTCCTTGATCTACTTGAAAGCATTATTGCACTTCTCATCCCATTTGTAAGTTATTCCTTTATGGAGAAGGTGCAATAAAGGGTGGATTTTGTCTAATAATTGTGTTATGAACCTTCTAATGGATTGCAACCTTCCTTGTATCCCCCTTAGTTTCTTCAATGTTTGTGGTGGTTCTATGTATAGGATTATTTCAATTTTTCTCTATCAATTTCTATCCCTCTTTGTGATATGATGTATCCAAGAAGCTTCCTTGATGTAACCCCAAAGCCACTTTTTCGGGTTCAACCATACCTTATACTCTTCAAGTCTGTCGAAGATGGATCCCAATACCTCTATGTGCTCACTCCTTTTCTTTGAATTGGCCAAAATATCATCTACATAGTCTTCGACTATTTTTGGATCATGTCATGAAAGATGAGGGTCATTACTCTTTGATAGGATTCTCTTGCATTCTTCAACCCAAACGACATCATGTTTCAATAATATGTTCCCCATGGAAAATTGAATGCAATTTTTTGTTGATCCTACTTGGCGATCATGATTTGATTATAGTCTGAAAAAATCATCCATGACTGATAGCATTTCATGTCTAGTTGAATTTATGATGATGTCAATTTTAGGAAGAGGGAAACCATCTTTTTGGCATGCTTTGTTTAAGTCTCTGAAATATGTGTATATTATGATGCCCCCAGTGGTTTTGGATATTGGTACCAAGTTAGAAACCCACTCAGGATAGTCAATCAGTCGAATAAACCCGATATCAAGAAGCTTTTGTAACTCAAGTTTCACCAAGAGTGCTATTTGAGAGTGAATTTTTCTTAGTTTTTGCTTCACTAGTTTAGCTTCAGGATAGAATACTAAGTGATGCACAACCACTTCTAGATCGAGCCCTGGCATATCTGTGTATGACCATGAAAATTTATCTCTTTGCTCTTTTAGGAACACTGTGAGGTTTTTATGTTCTTCATCCAACAAGGATTCAACATAGAAAGTTATCTTGGGTGCTTCTTCTATTCCCATATTTACTGGAGTAGCCTTCTCTGATAGCACTGCTAACTTTTTTGGATGCATTTCACTAAGGGGTAAATTGAATCCATCATCATTCGATGCCTCAAAGAGGTTTTCACCCTCAGATGCATCCTTTATTTTTACTATGTTAGGATCAAAAAGTGCCATAATGTGGTTTTCACTCAAAGATCTATATGTTATTTGCATGTCATCAATTTTGTGATTGAAGGATTCAATCATTTCCCCATAGTACATCCTTGTGTCTAGCTTTATATCAAAACCAAATTTGTGATCTTCCCATGGTAAGTTATCATAGATTCCCATGAATTATAAGATTGCTTCATCATGTTTGAATAAATATAGAATCAATGGTCCTGGTTGGTCCCAGTCAATGAGTTGTGGGTATACTAGGCTTATTTCCATGGTTTGGTCATTTGGGGTGAAAGATGTTGTGGATATCATGAAGAGAGTTATTCTCAAATAGGTCAGAAACATTGAGAGGGAAGTCATCTAGGGTAGTATCACGTGATGTTGGTAACCAAGAGGAAGCCTCAACCCATTTAGTGGAAGTACCTTTGGAAATAAGGGTAATCTTGCTAGTAGTACATCCTAGGCCAAGATTCTTTGGATGTTTCTTAGGAATGATGTATACCCACCCCTTCATGAGCTATAAGCCTTTGTTGTCATCTTCCATGGGAAGAATGAGCGTAGGGCGGTCATCTTGATAAAGCAGTTTAGAGACATATTCCTCATTCACATATTCTTTGTTCAAATCCCCCCACTTGGTGAAGGTAGTAGCTGTCATCATTATTGTTTTGACAACTTTGTGGATAGCTGTTGGTTTCCCATGAGATTTGGAAGAACCAGGGAACTCTCCCAATACAAAAGTATCCTTCGTTAGTTTATAATTTCCACAACCATCATCTTAGATCCTGCTTTGATGTCAATAATGTTCTGCATAATGGGTATTTTTGTTTATGAGGTAGTTGCAAGGGGATGATGGGTCAAAAAATAAGGAGGATGGTGTAGGCCCTTCATCATTTTTAGGGATTTGGGGTATTTTTAAAACTTGGCCTCAAGGTTCTTGCAATACTAAAAGGGCTCAGGATCTCCATGGATGGTAACTTCTTTGTCCTTAAAAGAAAACCTTACACATTAATGGTAGGTTGAAGCTATATCTTTTAGGGCATGAATCCATGGCCGGCCAAGCAATATGTTGTAGGGGAGATCAAGGTCTAACACTTGGCATGTAGTCTCTACAATGATGGTTCCTACTTGGATGGGTAGTGTGATGATGCCTTGTGATACCCACTCTTGATCATCATATGCTCTGATGGTTGTACTCTTTTCTTTATCAATGCATATTTTGAATAATCCAAATTCTTGATCAGCTAAAGGGTGCAAATGTTTAGACTAGCACCTCCATCTACTAAGAATCTTTTAACCTTGTTCTTATGAATAATGACCTCAAGGTGTAAAGCACAATTATGAGATGGTTGCGATGGTAGGTCTTGTTCTGAGAAGGCGAGAAGATGAGGAGTAGTGATATACCCTACCATAGCTTGAAATTGTTATGTATCCATATCCTCAGGGATAGATGATGAAGATAAATCCTTCTCTAAGTTTTCCCTATGTGTGGGGGATAGCCTCAATAGTTCTAAGATAGAGATCTACACGAGGGTATTCTTAAGTTGATCTAGGAGAATTTACTTGCTAGGGTTTCATATTGGCAAAATAGGTTGTACCCTAGGTTGAGATGGAACTCCTTGGATGGTGACCTTGCCATGTCATGTGGTGACTCCAAACTACACACTAGGCCCTTTGATGGTGATGATGGTGATGACACTATCACAAGAAGTGACTACATTGGAATATACATACTACACAATTGTGTAATCCTTACCTTTTCCATTGTTGTTCCCTTTGTTGTGATCCATCATAGGGTTCTTGTATATCTTGAGATCTTGGTTTTTGGTTGGTACCTCAACATAAATGTCTCCATTCTTAATAAGATATTGGATAACCTTTTTGAGCCTCATACAGTTTGATGTTTTATGTCCTTTGATTTTGTGAAATTCACAAAGATCCTTTTCATTGTACTAGGGTGGTTTATCCTATGGATCCTATTAGTTTTTGAAATTGGGGAGTGTTATTAAGTTTGAATCTACCAATTTCTTCATGATAGTTTCAATAGGTTTCGACAACTATGTGTATTTACGTTTTGGATAGTTGTTCTTGTTGGGGGTTCGTCGTTGTTGCATTTTGGTGTTATTGATTGAATTATTTTGAGGTGATGTAGCTTGTTGCACAGTTGGTTGATCGTTAGTCATTTTATTGGTGTTTGGCCTAGGATCACTTAGGACCACCTTAGCATCTACCACGCCATCACTTTTTACGTTCTTGTTCTTAGCCCAAAATCGAGGCTTATCATTGGAACTGGTTGTTGGGAAATTATCTTTGTAGGCTTGGGTATTTCCCTATGAGATTAAAGCTCTCTCAATGTTAAGGGATCTAGGGACAAGCTCATCATAAGAGGTAATGCACTACATCTTCAAGTGGAAACATAGGTCTGGATCAATATTTTCTATAATAATTCCCACTTGTTCATTGGGAATGGGCCACTTTATCTTACTATCCCTTTTCATCCATCGTTATAAGAAATTGGTGAAATATTCTCCTTTGTTTTTTTTTGGAGTGTACAACTCTTGTAGGCTCACGTCTATGTCAAGATTAAAGGAGAAGTGATCCATAAATTTATCGATGATTTCTTGGAAATGTTTGATACCTAGAGGTAATTGAGAAAACTAGTTGATGGTGGGGCCTGTCAAGCTTTGTGGAAAGAGGCACGTGAAATAGGAATCATTGCAAGCTACCTCCATACAAATGACACTAAATTCTTTGACATCGTCCACATGATTTCCTCTCCCTTTGTATTTATCAAATTTGGGGACCTCAAAACTGGGAGGGAACAGTACCATTGTGATGTTTCGATTGAATGGATATGGACATAGGTTTTTTTGTGTATGGGGCTTCTTCATTTTTCCCATCTAAATATCATGCATTTATTTTGTTAACGCCTTAAGTTGATATGCTACATCATCTTGTGGGTTTGGTGGAGGAACATATGTTGTGTATTGTGGGATGGTGAATGGATTATACGTGAGATTTTGATATGATGAGGTGTTGTATGGTGTGTATGGTGGTGTAGGATTTGGGAAGGTGATGGTGTTGGAGGCATATATGTTCCTAACATATTTGTATCGGTGATGTTTTGTTGAGGGTTATAGTACAAACCCTATTGTTGTTGTTGGACATACTATTGAGCTTGTTGTTGGGCTTGTTGCTATTGTTGGGCTACTAGGGTTGATTTTTGTGCTACTAAGGCTACTTGGTGTGTTTTTTTTTGTTGTTATTGGGCCACTAGGGCTTGATGTTGGTCTTGTTGTTATTGTTGTTGTGCTACTAAGGTTTCTTGTTGGGCTTGTTGTTGTTGTTGTTGTTGTTGTGCTGCTAGGGTTGCTTGCTATTGTTGTTGTGATACTAGGGCTGCTTATTGTTGTTGTTTTTGTGCTACTAAGGCTGTTTGATGTTGTTGTTGTTGGATGGCTTGTTGATAAGCCTCTTGTGCTTATTGTAAAGCTAAGTCATGTGCTTGCAATGTAGGATAGATTGGTTGTTGGGACATTTATGATGGGTTTTGGGTGTTTATGTTTTGAGTGGGTTATGGGTTGTTGAAAAGAGATTGTGGGTTCCCTTGGTTTAACATTCCTTGCAATATGGTGGATTGAGATGGAGGAATTTGAGATTGAGGTCTTGTTTTATTTTGCATGATGTGGGGGACCAATGGGAAAGATGGTATTGGTGCCACTTGGTATTGTGATGGTAATGGCACATTCATACCTTGTTATTGATTGAAAAGGTTCCCTTGACTGATGTTTTTAGGGTTCCATTGTTTTATTTTAGGTGTGACCAAGGTATTACCTTGGTTGATATGGTTCACAACCAAGGTGTTGTTTTGATTTGGGTTGATGATGCACAGGATGGAAATGTTTTGTGAAACCAATGGTACAGATGAACCAATGGGGTGGTTGGATAAATATGTCCCTATTTGCTTTAAGGGTTGATTTTACGTGAGGGTGTTAACATGCCCTTGCTGATCCATGCTACCTTTCATGATATTGGGAACACTTGTGGTACTTGTAGGGATGGATTAGGATGGGTGCCCTTGATATGTCGAGGTTGTCATGGATTCATGAAGTGTAAGTGGTTTATGTTGATGTAGGGGTGTTCAGGAATGGTAGGAGCATCAAAGGTAGGTGTCCAAGTGGTGTTTTGGGGTGGATTGGTGTTGATGGTACCCACAAGTGTGTTGCTTGCCAAAGGTAGATTATGACGTCAAAGTCCTTAGCAATAATATTTGCAAGACTATGAGTTTGTGTTTGACTTGGCCCTAGTGATGGAGTTGATGGAAGCGTAGATGAAGTCAAGCCTTGTGTCAAGAATTATGCTAAAAATTATGGAAGAATTGAAGTTATTTTCTCTATGGCTTGACGTTCTTTCTTATACTAAAGGATTTCTTGTTTGGTAAGCCTCAATGGATTGTTTGTAATGTCTTCTATCTCATAAGGTCGTACTGGATCTTGGATTTATTGTGAGGGGGTAGAATGACCTCGTGGATCAAATTCTTGAGGGTTTGTATCACTTGTGGTGGATGTGACTTTGGTTTTCTCCATGATTCTCTTATGTTGTGATCTCCTTGTTACCATAAATTGTGAGTCACCTATGGGAGAGTTATGTTGAGAAATGATGTGAGTGGGAGATGAAAATGTGAATGATATGGGGAGTGATCTTTGAAAATGTTTTGGGACAACAATTTTAACTATAGGTTTGATGTTTGCTGTTTGGATAAAAGATGTTTAATGAACTTGTGAATCTTTAAGGTAGACTTGTGACCTTCAAGATAAACTAGTCCAAAAATGATAATTAACTTAACAAACTGCATGGAAAAGGATTCATTTCACATACAAAGTTTCTAAGTTAGGGTTTAGATTGATAGATGTCCAAGTCCAAAGTGTTGGTGTGTTCAAAATTTTGCAAAGTTTGATGAAGTGAAGGATGAAATATGATTAAGGATGGATGAAATGTTTGACCCAAAGTTGACCTAGAATGAACCTATGTTTTACAAGACCAAGGTAGTGAGAAATATGATATACCTCTAAAGTGATCAAACCCTAAGAACTCACTGATTTAAATGAGAATCACATGTGAAATGTGTAGATCTGGTTCATGTATGAAAGCGCATAGAAAATGTATCATTATTGATTTGTATTAGTTGCAATGATTCCTTAAGATACATCTCCATATATACTTTTCACTATGATGTCTAAGTTTGAAATAATGAAATGTGGACTTTCTTTTGGGGATTTTGATTTTGTGGGAGATCATTTAAGAGAAGCACAAGATCATGAAAAAGAGGATATTTATTGCCATGCAAGAAGTGGTAATATGGGCCTTCCAGTCACAATATCAATATTTTCCTCTTGTTTGTCTAAGATGTTTGTTGTGTTTCTTCACTAGTTTGGTGTTTCCTTTTTTTTAAAAGTGAAGCTCCTCAAACTACTAATTATAATTTTTTGTTCTCCTTCAGTTAATTCAAAGTTTGGTTGTTCAATCAGAGTGATCAGATGCCAAATGGTCATGTGGGGTTCAATTTTTCAATTTATCTTGCTTAAATGAGTTTCTTTTTACAACAAACACTTGTATTTCTTCAGTTTCAAACTAAATGTCCATGTTCAAAAAATCATTCATTTCACAAAGTCCATTTTGTGAAAAGGATGAAGTTAGGTGCATAGTTACCTATGTTGACTTTGGAAAGTATGGATTGAGATGTAAGCCAAAATATTTAGAAGTATCTAAGAATAAAAACCTTAGGAAAAGAATCAATATCGAGGCTTTTTTAAAGGGTATCCATGCTTAGAACAAAGGGTTTGAAATTTTGAAAAGACTTGTTAATGTTTGTTTGTAATTTTTTGGAACCAAATAAAGTATTAAATTGGCTAACAAGCATGAACAATTCTACTTTAGGTGCATATTTCTTAGTAGGCTTACCATCATCCCGTAAGAGATGATTAATCGATGAAGATGGAATGGAAAAATAGGCTATGTCAAGGAAATGTACTATCTTGGCATGCCAAGCAAAGGAGTCCCTTCCCCATTTTCTTTATTGCCTCAACCAAAAACTAAACATGGTAAGTAACTTCTAGGAGTGGTTCGTCTCCCATGCACTAATTCAAAATACACTTCAGAGAAAATGGTGAGGCACTACTAACAATGTTCTTAATCATGACTTTCAGGATAAACTAGTGCTATACATGTGGTCATTGACTCAATTAAGAGGCCTTCGAGCCCTTACAAATATCTAGGGGTTTCAAAGCATCACAAGGATACTAAGGGAGATATTCATCAGTATAGTACAACAACACTGCCTAGTTAATGACATTCATCTCAACCAATTATTTATATAGTAGACCGAAATGAAAGTACCACTTGGGTCATTCTGTCTCACAAGTTGGGAGGAAAGCACTCTAAAGGTAACACATGTTTGAAGCTTAAAATTCTTTTTGTCACCCAAGATTGTCAAAAGGCGCAAGGGGAGAGGATAGGCACTTCCAAGAAGAAAATGTATACTTGTGTGTTTCTCTTCACCCAAGATCACACGAAGCGCAAGGGGAGAGGATACACACAACAAGCATACGCAATAAAATCAAACACATGTTCATTTTAACCTTGAAAAGAAGAATGAATTCATTTTTAAGCACCAAATGAAGTGTTTTAGATTGTTTAGCTTTAAGCCATCACAAAATGAGGATATGAGAGTTCAATTTTAACCAAATTGAGCATTAATTTTAAACACAAAGGAAATCTAGTTGGTCCTAAAACGTGAAATAAAGTATCATAAAATGGGTTATAGTTACCCCATAAGTGTTGAAACACTTGTTTACAATTATAATCAAATGACAATATGCTCCTTCACTTCAAATTTTGTTACTCAAACTTGCTATGCTAAAGAGCGGATAAAATAAAAAATTTAAAACACATGCTAAAATTTAGTCACTATTTTTGTTTACCAGTAAAAAGCATCATTGTTTGCAAAGGCGTCACCATAATTCAAAAAAGCATCGCTTTGGTGAGAAAACATCACTCTATAGTAAAAAAGGGATGACAATAGCATCACTATTTTTAAATCTTCGATACCTGCAAAAAGTATTAGCATCACAATATTTCAATAAGTATCATTTTTTTAATTAAACGTCACTATACTCTAGAAAATGGTTCTGCTATATGGTGATGCATGACAAAGGCGTCGCTATAGCCTCCAAAAGCATTGTTGTACCTACAAAACTAGGAAAATGAGAATCTAGAGAAAATTTTATCATATTCGATCGGTAGAGTCCTCTTTATATTGCCAAAATGTGATCGATTATGTAGTATAGGTTAACTACACTTGATCCATAAGGATTCGAAGCATATTTAAGCCACTATGCATTAGTCCCAATAAGATCATTCAATGTAAACAAAGCGAAGAAGCCATTAAAACTAGTATTCTGAAATATGAAAGCTTGATAAACATCTACTCTAAGGCATTGAAACTTATCCTATTGGGGAGTGGTGTCACATTGATGTGGAATGGTGACCCTTTCCCAATCCCTTGGATAATGAGCTTGTTACAATCGATTCTATTGAAGAGAATCGATCGAATCAATGAGAGATATATGTGAAACGTGATGAAAGCTAATTTAACATTATAGATTCTCAAATGATCAATGTGAGTGTATGCAAAGTTATTCTAACTGTATGCAAGATTTAAAGACGCAAGTTCTAATTTCAAAATATACTAAATGGATGTAGCTAAGTTACCATGGAAGCCATTAATGGATGCTCTAAGCTAATAATGCATGTAAAATAGCCTAAAATGCTTTTAAAACATAAAATGTGAGTGCAAATGGATGTGATTTTGAACAACATAAGTTTTCTCTAAAAAGGTGGGTCCCTATTCAAAAGATGCAAGGTCTATTTATAGAATAGGTAAAATGAATTCAATGGTCAAGGTTGAAAGAATCAATCAATGGTTAGGATGGAAGCAAGATGGAGGCATGGATCATGGATTCCCATAAAAGGTTGAGGATGAAAGATGATATTTAATCAAGGGTTTACATTCATCCAAAGAAACACACTTCCAAAACTTTCTCAAGAAGTTTGTTTAAAGTTTATTTCAAAAAGGAATATTCCCTTTTTCAAATGAGTGCAAAGGGGAGAATATTCTCATGGAGGAGGAAAATTAGCATTTAGTTAACTAAAACCAAATTTTAATGTGCAAAGGGGAAGGAATATTCCATGAAAATATTCCCTTTCTGGAGGAATGTGCAAAGGAGGAATATTCCCTTGCAAGTGGGAGGATTAGAATTAATTAATAATTTGATAATTAAAACAAAGTTTCAATTATATAAAATTCATTAAATAATTAACTTATTTAATGAAAGGGGGTCGAGATGATATTTAATTAAATAATTAAGAGTATTTAATTTAAATGAGAGGATTTAAGGTGTCAAAATTAGATATTTGGATTTATCCAATTTAATAAGATGAAAAGTTAGCATGAAAGAGGGGGTGAATTAACCCAATTAGGTCAATTAGATTAACAAATGAAAATGATATGGTTAATTAAATAGCTAGGCTAATTTAATCGAATAAGCAAAAAGAGGATGGGTTTTAGGATGAAATAGTGTAAGTATATAAGATTCAAGTGCATGATATATTTCATGACATTTTAAGTGTCTATAGTAAGTAACTTCTTGTGACAATGCTATCACGATGCACCATTATAGAGAGACGTTAGATAAGTCTTAAGATTATTGTAAAATTAGTTTGTAGTGGGTATAACTCCATGAACACCATGACATACACCAATGCAAGACCAAAGTCTCTAATCCTGTGTCTAGAATCACTCAGGACCACTAAGGAACACCCTACATGGCACAAGTGGATTGAACTACAACTTTCACTCTTATCAAATTTCTATAACATACTGGAAAATATACTTGAGATCGAACCTAGGGTGATGAAATCCCTAGGATGGTCTGCTAACAATAGGAAAGTCTTGAGTGTTGCTATTTATCATCACCTAAGATTCACACATAGCGCAAGGGGAGAGGATACATAGACAACACGCCTTCGATTAAAGAAAAAGAAAAGTGTAAAATAGAAGTATTTATCTTCACCCAAGATCACATGAAGCACAATAGGAGAGGATAATACTTTATAGCCTACCAAGCATGTCAAACAAATTTATTTTAAGGCACCAAATGTAAATTTTTGCTAATCTACTCATCAATAAAGAATACAAGTTCAAATGATAAAATCTTTGATAAAGAACCTGCAAGAAATATGTATTAGTAGTTTTCAAATGAATTTGTCTTGGATCGATTGAATCCCTACAAGCACAAATGGATTAGTAGTTTGAAGTTGTTGTCTTCTTGCAAATGAATGTTGTACAAAGATTTGGATTAAAAAACATATAACAACAAACAAAAAAGGTTAGGGTTAGATGATAAATATGAAATAAAAGAATCACTATAAAAAAAAAGAGGTACAAAAACAAAATTCAAATGTGGAAATACTTGCAGATGTGGCTCTAGGTCTTTCTCAATAGAAATGACACTACATGAATGATAGGTGTGGTAAGATATGTATACATGGATTTTTTGCTCAATCAAATGTAGAAACACCTATATAGGCAGTAAAAAAAATTAGAAACCCTACACAAATATCAATCAAATATGGAAAGAGTCTTAGATGTGGTCGTTCGTGAATGTCAGATGCATCTCTATTAAACATGATCATGCCAAAAACCTGGAAAGCATAAAAAACTCAATTTTTTTTTGTCAAATTAGGGATGTGAGTTCTACCGGGCGTGCCAAAATGTGAAGTGGGGTTAGTGGAAAATAGAAATGAAGCATGAATTATCAAATGAGGGTTAAAATTCACAATACCCAAATCAATAAATGATCAAATCCCACTTACAAATGAAATTAAGTGCAAACATGGTTAGAAATCAACATATAGTAATGAAAATCAAAATCAAAACATGAAAACAAACCAAGTGAAAACCTTGTATTCCATTTTAATGGTTGATGGTATGTTGGATTGCTCAATCAAGAAGCTCCCATGATTAAAAAAGCATGAAAATGATGACCTAGATGCATGATAATTGCTCAAAATGCTCAATGATATGAATGTGCTCAAGAATTCAAAGTTTCTTTATGTTTTATAAATAATCTAGGTGAATGATAATGAATGAATGATGTTTTTTTAATAGATTTCCAAGATTTTATCAATGGTTATTATGGTTGAGATTATATCTTAAGATTAATGAATAGGAGTGAATCAAGGAAGATGAGGAATCAGGATCAGTTTGAACTCAAAATATCTCCATGATTTAAGGAATATTGGTTTAAGATATTTTGAAATTAAGGGTGAAGATTAGATCAAGAAATGAAGGGTTGCAGATGAATGAGAAGATTTAGATATTTTAAGATATTTTAAAAAATAATATTCCATGGGAATATGCCTTTGAGAAGGAAATTATAACAATTAAATTATTTAAGATTATTTAATTATGAAAGATTAGGATATTATTTATTAAAAAGGAATACTCCATATGAGTGAGATGAAAGTTAGATAATTAAATAATTAAAATTATTTAATCATGGAACATTAGAGGAAAATTAGATTTATGGCTAAATAAATAATTAAAATTATTCAATTAGGGGAAGATAAGAGGAAAATTAGTGAAATATGGTGAATTAATTAAATAATTCAAAATCACTTATTTAATAGAGGAAATTAGGATAATTAGTGAGAAATAATGTTAAAGGGGAATTAATAATGCAAGTGGCAAAAAATGATGAATTATGCAATGATCGAGAATGAATATGATGAAAATGCAATGTTAATGAAGTGTGATATGAATTGGGAAATTTTGCATGTCTACAGGTTTTAAATAAAATTATGAAATAAAAATTATTACTTACCTTGTTAGAGTTGAATGAATATTCTTATGTGAATTCCATAATTTTGAATCTTAGAGATTATGTTAATTAGGAATTAGAATATTTATGCGATCTTGGAAATGTTCTATGGAAATTAATAATGTGAAGGTTTATGTTTCATTTTGGTTGCTTTAGCTATGTAATTTTATTGGATGTATTAATGTTTGAAATCAACTATGCAGGTTTAACTTCCATGGTCATGAAATTAAAGGTCTCTAAGGAACCTAATGTGACTAATCTTGTAATACCGACTATACTCCATTTGGAGGGACTATAGTCTCAATGTAATGTGATCAATGTGATATGGGTTGAGACACGAGTTTATGTGATTTTGTGAGATCTTAAAGTCTTTAAGCTTGAATTTTAAATTTGCAATTATATCCTTGAGGGTAATTTCGGATTCAAATTTGTTTAAATTTTTAAAGGGGTGAAAAATGATTTATTTTGTGTAATTTCATAATTTTTAAACCCCTAGGGTGGTAACCTAAGGGTTGGGTACTTAATTGAACCCATATCTTAGACTTAATCCAAGATATGACCCCTCTTAATTTCTCATTAAGAGGGGTGATGAATTTTGAGTGTTGTGGGGTGAGAGGATGGACTTGTCCCAACCCCATCCCCATTTTTCTCCAAAGTTCATTTATAGATGGAGAATTTGGGGGTGGAGTGTCCAAGTGCACTCCCCCTTCTTAATGATTTTTTGAGACTTGTAAGGATGAAGTGCAAGACACTCCTTCCTCCCTTAAATTCCTTCCACATAGGGAAGACTTAGAGGGGTGTGTGTTTGAGGAATGGGAATGCGATAAGTGTCACCTCCCCTTTGGAGAGGATTCAAAATTGACACTCCTTCCTCCCTTAAATGCACTTATGTTTTGATAGATGGGGGGAGGGGTTACTTTTATTATTGCAATTGGGGAATTTTCTTGAGGAATTTGTGTGAAAAAGACTTGGGAAGGAGTTGGAAATCTTGGAGTTCTTCTTCTTCTTTTGGATGGATTTTTATTGAATGGTGGAGGTTTTCTTTTGGAGCTCTTCTTGCTTGAATTGGGAAGGGAACTTTGGGAAGCTGGATTTGAGCTACTCCTCAACTAATTTTCCACCATTGTTGAAATATTGAGGTAAGTCTTAGCAGCTTATGTTTTATTATGTTTAAAGGAAATTATGTGAGATTTATGTGTTGTTAATGTTGAATTTTGTGTATTGCTTTGAGTATGATCATGTTGTGTATTGTTATGGATATGGGTTGTGAAGGTCAAAATAACCCTATGGGAAGAGAAAAATTAGTGTGTGGGTAGAGGGCAGGACCCTCATTGGGAAGTAAATACCTCCTTAGAGAAGAAGGGGATATGTGTGGGTATGAGTACCCTTATGGTTTGGAGGCTTGTGATTTATGTTGGAAAAAAATTTGGAGATAAAAATGTGTTTTAATGAAAGAGAGGTTTAATAAGAAGTATATTTTGTGTCTTCCCACTTGGAGAGTTGTACAATTTCTCCCCCATAGTGAGCCCTATTGGGGTTTCAAGTGTGTCTAAAGCCTTGGGTGGGGATGGTTTTGTGTTTTTAATTTTGAAGAGACTTCATTATGTGTGCAAATTGTATGTGTTCTTGAGTGTACTCAGTTTCCTTGAAGGATCTCCTAGCTCAAGGGTGGCTTGCTTCAAGCCTAGGAAGGGTGGTAAGATTATCTATAGCCTTGGAAAATTCCCTTGTGTGTGTTTATGTGCAAGTCTATAGTTGTTCCTTTTGAAGTTACAACCTTGAAGGAGATTCTTTTACTTCCCCTTGCACGATGGAATCGAGAAATTGGTGGTTTATTAATCCACCCTAAAAGGACACCATATTTTGAACTTAATTAAGTTGAAAATGTACTTGAAATAAATAAAAATAAAAAGAAACATAGAGGGTGCAACATATATTATGAAGAAACTGTTATAAGTAGATAAATCCCAGTGCTTAGGGTAGTTTTGGTAACTTGATTTTGTTTAAGTTGCAGAATACATAGGGAACGTGTGTTGAAATATATCCCTACTCTATCTAAAATATTTACTTTTCATGTATGAAATTAGAATGATTGTAGTGGAAGTGATTTAAAAAAAAATCTTGTATGATAGTAAATGCAATATTGCTAGTTAGACTTATTCAACTTCATGGAAGAGTTGTGGAAGTTTCTGTTAAGATCTTGTTTAAAATTTTCACCATTAAGGTTTCAACAAAATTTTAAAAAAATTACATTATAGGTTTCATAGCAACAAACATCTTATTAGTTGCAGAAATAAACTGACTTAGAGAGATTCAATATATATACTTTTCCTCTACTTTAAATATGTTTAAACAATTCAAATAATCATATATAGAAATAAATAATATTTAGATCTATCCTTTATACATACATCACAGTACCCCCCTTTCAATGAGAAATATATTTTAACTAAGTTTATGGTCTGAATATGAGGCTAAGGTGGGAGAGCCGACCTCCTCCTTTGTAATTTTTTTTTCCAAAATCAAGTGTAAACTCGAAGTAGAAGGAAAACACAATGATTTATTGCAATGAATCGGGTCTATATGGATGTGAACATAATCCTGACATATTCAATTCTAGCCAATATGGTATGAAAGTATCACCCATGATATAAATCATGAAATAGTAAGTCAAACACACTCTAGAAGCAAGAATAGTTAATTTCAAATTAATTCTATTGACAAAAGAAACAAACTTAAATATTTTATGAAGGGTGTTGTACGAAACCCTCCTTCTTCCCATGGTCATGGACCATAGATGAGATTTAATTGAATGGGAGGGCACTGTTGTCCCACAATTTTTGTTGCACCAAAAGATCAACCTATTCATGTCTGATACAACTACCAGAGTTAACGGATCCATGGGAGGTGGTTAGTCCATGTCACGAATCCTGAGGGGAGTGTTGACCATTTGCCAACAAACTCCCCCCTCAACGTTACCTGAGGGGATTCGAACTCGGCACCTTTGGCTCTGATACCACTTGTTGTCCCACAGTTGTCATTGCACCAAAAGATTGACCTGTTAATGCCCAATACAACTGCCAGAGTTAATGGATCCATGAGAGGCAGTTAGTCCATGTCACAAATCCCGAGGGGAGTGCTAACCATCTACCAATAGGCATGTCCTCAACTTGAGACCAAGTCATTGTTTGAAACTCAACTAAACCAGTACATTGTGTAGGATTTTTGTTATGGAGGTAGTTGCACTTAGTCCCTATTGGCCATCATACAAAACTTTTTCTCCCAAGTGTAAGTATGCCCAGGTACATAGGTTGGGTGATGTCTCATTTAAGACTAAACAAAAGTGAAGGGTAAGGAAATAATAGTTCTATTATATAGAAAATAATGATATCAATCTTCAAAAATAAAATCATAGAGGAATTGGGTGTTGCAAGGTAAATCAACGAATCTACCCCTATTTATAGGTACCTATTCCTGGACATAAAATGTCCAATCACCATCCCTTTCGATAGCCTATTTTATCTTGTAGGTACAAAATAGTAATGAAACATATGGGAGGAGTTAACTATGAATTAATTTTAAATCTCGTATAGCTTCGTAATAGGGAAACTACCTATGTTTTCCACATGGAATTCATAGCCGGGTGACTCCCTTTCCCATATTTCCATGCCCAGCCAAACAAGTACACCCCCACTTTCCTAGCTAGTATGGGATTTGGTATAGGAAATTTAAGGTGATTTTCACTATGGATTAGCGTCATCCTATCAAATTTTAAATTTAAACATTGGTGTAAGTATCAAGCTCTAGGATATCTTAGACTTTACAACAAAGTAAATGCACAGTATTCATGGTATATAGTTGCTAATTGGAAAAGAGTAAATAAAACAATAGATAGAATGGAATTATTAATTTAATGGTAAATCTATCATTCAATGATGTATTGATTGGTTAATAGTATTTCTATTATCATTAATGATATTATTATTTTGATCCAATGATAATAATAATATTATTAATGATCATTTTGAGAATTAATAATAGTGTGATTTCTATTTAATTAATAATAATCTTGTAGATTAAGGTTAGAATTTAGGGAAATACACATGAATCAATAATAGAAACCACAAAAATACCTAATTCAAGCCATGAATGACCCTAATCTAACAATGAAGCACAAATGAACATAGAAATCTAAATAATAAAGAAATAATACCCAATATCTATGCCAAAGTTGATTCATTTCCATTGTTCTTCTCTATTTTGCTTTGTTTGTTCTTAGATATGTAGTATGCAATGTATTTGCAATAAGTTTGATGTTGATGATTGATAGCTCTAGATCTCAAGATAGAAAAAATTCAAAGATTGTGGTTAACCTTGAAATGAGGATGATGGTTTGATTTTATAGAAATCCCAATTCAAATGAAGGGTTAGGATTGAATGATGAGGTATCATGATCAAAGGATGAGATTAATTGAGAAGAAAAGAGATAAGGATGGGAAGGATGGACCAAAACTCAAGAAATTGGTTGAGATTTAGGGCTTGGCTAAGAATAAATTCAAATTAAATAATGATAACAATTATTTATTTTAAAGGAGGGAAAATGAATTGTTAAATAATTAAAAATAATTACTTAATTATGGAAGAAGGTGGGGTGGGAAAATATTAAATAATTAAATAATTAAAAATAATTATTTAATTATGGAGAGAAGAAAGTGATAAATAATAAATTCTAGAGAGAAAAGGCTAATGAATAATTATTTAATTATAGAGGAAAATGAAAATAAATAATTAAATAAATAAAATTTATTTAATTAAAGATATAAAAAGATAATTAGTGATGTAATTTAAATAAAATTGATATTTATTTAAATTAATCAAAAGAGGAATAAGGATAGCATGAATTAATTAAATAATTAAGAATATTTAATTAATAGAAGAAAATTAAATTAGAAAATAATTAAATAATTAAAATCATTTAATTATGCATGGAAGAAGGTGAGTTAGTGATAAAATGTTGCTTGTAGGCTTGGGATATTTTTCAGTGGCTACATTTTTCCCCTCTTTGACATAATGTAATTTCAAGTGTTGTGTCAAAGAATAATCATGAAAATTAGCTCAAAAGTTTCCCTAGTATGCTTGACATGCCCTAGTGGATGTAGGATAAGAGGATGTCCCCTCTGAAAAATTGACAAAATTTTCAAAGATTCCAATTTTTTTGGCAAGTTTATTGATAAGCAAGTTGGATAAGTGCAAATGCATTAGCAATGAAAAACTAGGCTCAAAAGTTGATCTAGGGATGAATGGATGGGATGTTAGTACAGAAGAAGCTAACAAGGATGAAAAATGAACAGATGAATTGGGATTGCTATCTTGAGATCTTGCTAATAAATGATCAAGCTTTTATTTTATTGCATAATTATTATCATATAACTTATTATGGAAATGGATATAGAACACCAAGATATGACATAGACCAAGGTGTAATATGTTATCCCTTACAAAAGAAAACATGTGACATACAAGGAGTGTCATGACTTAGACTAGAAACCACAAAGCCTTGTCGAAAAATGTGAGGAAGTAACCATGAAGCATGTTGATCCTGATGCAAGAAAGCATTAGATTAAGCTCCTCCATGTGTAAGATTTTTTTATTATTCCAAATGGAACTTCAATCACACACAAGGAACCAAGTTCTCACAGTCATATTGTCAAGACAACCAAAAAAATAAATCAAAGAGAAAAAGGTCATGATCCATCATTTCTCCTCTAAATCCTTTTAAGACATCCTCGAGGGGCATAGTAACATGAATATAGATAAATCAATTAAAAAGATAAGACAAACTTTATCAACGAGTCAACAACCATTTTAGATCAGATTGCCAAACTGTATGATCAAATTTTGGATAATAATAGCATATGGTTTCAGGAAAGGAAGCATGTTGTACATAAGCCTAGAGAGCTCAACAATGCAATGTTCTGTATAAGACAATGGATCAGTTTGCATCTATTTTTAGGAATGGTACACCTCATATAAGACATTAAGTCTGGTTTCGAGGTTGCAAAAACCTATATAAGATAGTTTGATAGGATTGATGCATAAAGTCTAGGTTTAGAAATGTGGCATGTTGTATAAACCCAAGGAGCCTAACGATACTACATATTGTATAATATTGTTTGATAGATGATAAGGATTTTTGATTGTTTGTTGTTTGATGTTTGATGCTAATTTTTTGATAGGTACTTATGTTTAGGAAATTGATCTATTGATATTTTAAGATTGATTGGATAGTTTTCTTGTTGCTGCATGATTTGGACAAGCTCAATTCTCTTGTTTGATAATACCTTGTGTCTACCCAAAATGTTAACCTTAGTAAGGGACAATTTATTGTGATATGGATGATTGGGATAGATGAATACCTTACTAGGAAAAACCCTAAGGGACTGCCCTAATACCTCAGGGTCTCATCAATGATGGCCTTGCCTACATAAAGCGCATAGACAACATAGTTTGACAAACCTTGACCATGGATAGTTTATTATGAAGATGCAGATATGGATGGAATTTGTTGAATAGAACAACTAAGAGGGGGGTGAATCAGTTGTTAGAGATTTTAACATTTAATTCAATCACCATAACTAATACTTAAATCTTCTTAAATGATTAATCATCAAATGCCAATGCAAAAACTCAAATCCAACACATAAACACAATAACACTAGATTTATGTGGAAAACTCAATGAGGGAAAAACCATGGTGAGGATTAACTCACACTATAGAGAATATCAAAATTGATTACAAAAAGTCTCATTGTCTGAAACAAGGCTCACTACTTGAGATAAGGCTCACTGCTTGAAACAAGGATTCACTGTCCAATAGGACTACAACCCGAAGGGCTCACGGCCACAGAGATATAAATAAGACAAAGAAGACTTGTTATAGACAAAATACAATCCCAATGCAACAAAGGATTCTACCATAGTTACTTGATCAACTTGCATGAATGATACAATTCAACTTCTTCTCACTACATCTGGAAACTCAACATTAAGCTTCACACTGATCTACCACACACATCTCACACACACTTTTTGAATAGCATCAATGTCACATATAATTTTTTACCTATCCTCCTTATTTACTCTTGTATATTTTTCATTACTAGCGCATATTGTATTTATACTATCTCCAACCTTGAAAAATATCCAATATCGGCCATCCAATTTCAAATTCAAATTAGGTCGGTGCCAAACATCCTAGGGTGGAATTAGAATGAAGGTGACTCAAACACACACTTCACTAGGACCCAAAATAGATCCAACACACTTCATTAACTTTGAAGATAGTGCTTAACACAAGGTTGTCCAAACCAATGTAAAGCACATAGAAAAATTAAGCTCGAAACTTCTAGAAACCAAAAATATCTTCAATGCAACCCAAACATCTTGACTCTAGAATCACAAGTCAAAAGACTTCATCAAAGAGAAATACGGACCAACAACTTTTCTCTCAGACCTCAACCAAAACACAAAAAAGCATAGTTCACAATTGATGAAGACAACTCAAAATTCTCAATGAACCAATAGCCAAAAATATGGATATAGCAACCATCAACAACCATAACCAACATGTATGAACTGCTAGAACATAGGTGAAAATACCATAGCAACAACTAAACACATGTAAACTTTCTTTAATACAAGTTTCTCAATATCCTCAACATATACAACCAACAAAAACTAGTAGATAATGAGTTGACTAGTTCACATCAATGACAAAACCTTCATTCCTTTCTCCATTCTTGCAACAATCTCCCCCTTTTTCATTGATGGCAACACATGATGTGAAAAAAAATCAAAGACACCATACCGGTTCTGAATATACTTCTCAGGATTTGTTTTTTTCTTCTCCCCCTTAGAAGATGATGCATAGTAGGGTGGAAGAACACAAAGCAACTCAATTAAACCCTTAACAAAGTCATAACATCTCAAACACAAATATTTCCTTCACAAATTGACCTTATTCCTTGTAGCACAGGAAACACCCCTTTTTGGACATAACTTGCAAACCAATCCTCAAACATAGAACCTAACCACCATTAAGGATACCCTTTTTGGCATTTAATAACATACGAAGAGTTTAGGTGTGATTTTTTTGAAAAAAATCCCTCAAAAATTGTCTGCTATGCTACTCACAAGGCCTAATTAGGCTCCTTCAACAACAAGGCACTTATTGATTTTTCAGTCTCTCAGCCTCAGTTATTCATTATAAAGCCATCTACACATCATATGGGGTCTATAAATTCACATCCTATCAACTAGAATGGGTTCCAAACACCTTTTCTATAAATCCCTACTCCTATGCAACCTTTTAGGCCCAAAACAAGAGGATTTTCCACCTAGGGCATCACCTAATATTCATCAAACCTCCTCCCCTACTCCTACAAACACCATGAAATAAAAATATGCCCTATCTAACCCCATTCCACCAATTCTCAAAGCTTTTCATTGATGGAATGGTGAGTTTTCCATTATTTTTCTCTCAAAACCCCAAAACCTAGGTTTTCAAGGCAATTTTTAGAAAATTGGCTCTAACTCATGCAAATCCCAATGAAATCAAATGAAACAAGATGAAAAATAATATGGATTCATATCTCCATCAATTCCAATCAAAATCTGATCACTTACAGGCCATACAAGGCCGTAGTAAGGTCTGTAGCAGCAATTTTGCCTCTAAAAACGTAGGAAAACAATGAATTTGTATTATTCAATCTTCTCAATGTACATCAGAAACTTGAATCAACTCCTCCATGATGTATTTAAATATTATCTAGATAAAACAACTGACCCTAACTAATTTTCAAGTTCGATGACCATTAAACTCCCACAAAAATGCAAAAAATGCAAAAATGCTTGACAACTTTGAAATGTTTTTTGCAACTTTACAAACTTGATCAAATTGACTCCAAAATGACTCCGCCTAACCAAAACCAACCCAAAAAATTTCAAAATGGTCTTAAATACCTTATTTCAAAACAAAAAAATGACTTCACACAAGAACACTAACATACTAAACCCCTTTTACATTATGAAGGCCTAGGTGCCCTGCACCATACTCCTCAGGAAAATTTGACTCAAGTCCCCTTGAGGACAGTGCTACAACAAAAAATCCATGCATCATTTGAGCACCAAGTGCTATCTCCATCTAGTAAGCCCTTCCAATAAGCCAAAAATTGAAAATGTGCATCATCCTTTGTCTTGTTGAACTCTTTGGCATCTAGGTTATGCTCCACCTACTGAGGGTTGCTTGATGGATGATCCCTGTCCTTCTTGTTAGTTGAACCTACCTATTTACCTATTACCAAACCTCTTCCATGCTTGTAATGAATCTCCTTATGCTTCACTTTTGATTTAAGCTTGATCTTACTCTTTTCCCTTGCAACTTATCTTTTATCTCTTCACTCTTCCTTTCCATCTCTTCCATTTGATATTTTGTCCCTATGAATGTTGCTTTACTAGGTTCACTAACCTCTGATTTAACAAAAAATAAATGACCACTATCATCCTCTAAAATCAATGAATGTAACATCCCTTCCATAATCACATCAAAATACTGCTTAAGCCAATCTTGAATCCCAAGAATCAATTCATCCTTGACCTTCAACAAATCAGATTTTGACACCAAATCAATATCATTTCCCTCCAAAATCAAGTTATCCTTCAAGCCTGCTCTCATAACATCTCCAAATCTAGGAGTGGCTGAAAAATCCAAGTGATTTTCTTCCTCTATCTTTATGAACTATTTTCTACCAACCATCATCACATTAGCTTGCTTAGTTTTTCCTTTATCATCTTCTTTCAAGGGTGTCAAAGTAAAAGAGATTCCATCTTTCTCTATCTCATAGGTATTTCTTCTACCATCATACATAGCATGCCTATCAAATTAACAAGGCCTCCCTAGCAGAAAATGGCACACATCCATAGGTAAAACATCACATAAAATTTTATCCTTATACCCTCCTATATTGAACTCCACCCAAGCTTTCTCATTAACCAAAACATATTGAACCACATTCAACCAAGAAACTTTATAAGGAGTATCATGTGTTATTCTAGGAAATCTAAGTTTCTCAACCATCTCTATGGAAACCATGTTATCCATACTTCCTAAATCAATCACAACTTTACATACCTTACCCATGCACTTACAAGTTGTTTTGAAGAGATTCCTTCTTTGTGATGGCTCCTTTTTTTCAGATGCTTTGATGAGAGTTCTCCTTACCATGAGTGATTCTCCAACTTCTAGAGCAACATGTTGTGATAGAGATTTTACACTCTCATTATCCTCTTCTTGTACCACTTGATCTCTCCTTTCTCCTCCATGTGAAGTAGTAGGTTGATTTTAATTGAATTCCCATGCTTGATGCCCAATTTTTTTACACTGATAACAAATTCCTATGTATCCAATAGAACCTCTTCTTTGACCTCCAAATCTGCCTCTAAATCCTGATCTACCACCTCTAAATCCACCTCTCTGATTTGCAACTTTTTCATTGGCTTTTCTTGTATCTTCTTGACCTTCATGTGACTATCTTGAAGTTTAAAATGTCCCTCTTCCTCTAAATTTTTTTCCTTTTCCCCTTGTTTGTTTGTCTTTCCTTCTCTTTAACTTTTCTTTTGCCCAATTGCCATTTGATATCACTCCTCAACCATTCTTGGATTTTCCAAGGTTAACTCATCTTGAATGTTGAACCTTAGCCCACTTATATATCTATCCACCTTCTATACATCACCCTCCATGTGACCTACCCTTATACTCAACCTATAGAACTCATCAGTATAAGCTTTAACATCCATTTCTCTTTCCTTCAAACCTTGAAGTTTCTTGTACATTTGAAGTGCATAATCACTTGGTAGAAACTTGCCCTTAAGGTTAGCCACCATTCTATCACAAGAATAAATTTTTGACTTACCTTTATTCCTCCTTTCAGTCTTCTCATAATCCTACCATAATAGAGCATGCCCCTTCAACTTTGTTTTTGCAATCTTTACCTTTTGCTCCTCAGGTACATCTTCACACTCAAAATAATTGTTAAGTGTTGCAATCCAATATAAAATCTCTTCATCATTCAAGTTACCTCCATACATAGGTAGATCAATCTTTACTTTTTTTTTATCTTCGATGACTACCCTCAGTAGCTTAGCCATCCTCTGCTCATCAAGATCCAATTTCTCTTCATCTTTCTCTTCTTCATTCTCCTCTTTCTCTTCTTTTTTAGAGTCACTCTCAACACTCACAACCTTACCTCTTATCTGACCCATTTCCACAAACTCAAGCCTTTCTACCATCCTATCTTACAACTCCTTCAACCTTCTAATCTTCCTTGTAGTTTTCTCTTCCATCTCATTCACCTTCCTAGCTATAGTTTTACCTCTTAGAGGCATCTTTCTCTTTTCTCACTTCACTCTTTCCATTTTACAGACCTACCTATTCTCTAATACCAATTTGATGCAGATAAGGGTGGAAGAACACAAATCAACTCAATCAAACCCTTAACAAAGTCATAACATCTCAAACACAAATATTTCCTTCACAAATTGACCCTATTCCTTGTAGCACAATAAACACCCCTTTTTTGGACATAACTTGCAAACCAAGCCTCAAACCTAGAAACCAAACACCATTTAGGATACCATTTTTGGCATTTAATAACATACCAAGAGTTTAGGTGTGATTGTTTTGAAACAAAACCCTTAAAAATTGACTCCTACATTGCTCACAAGGCCTAATTAGGCTCCTTCAACAAGGAACTTATTGATTTTTCACTCTCTCCACCTCATTTATTCATTATAAATCCATCCAAACATCATATGTGGTCTAAAAATTCACATCCTATAAACTATAATTGGTTCCAAACACCTTTTGTATAAAACCCTACTCATATGCAACCTTTTATGCCTAAAACAAGAGGATTTTCCACCTAGGGCACCACCTAATATTCATCAAACCTCCTCCCCTACTCCTTCCAACATAATGAAATCAAAATAAACCCTATGTAACCCCATTCAACTGATTATCAAAGCTTTTCATCAGTGGAATGGTGAGTTTTCCATTATTTTTCTCTCAAAACCCTCAAAACCTTGGTTTTCAAGGCAGTTTTTAGAAAATTGGCTCTAACTCATGCAAATGCTAATGAAATCAACATAAAAAAGATGAAAAATAACAAGGATTCATATCTCCATCAATTCCAATCAAAATTTGATCACTTATAGTTTGTACAAGGGCGTACTAAGGTCTGTAGCAACAATTTTGCCTCTAAAAACGCAAGAAAACAGTGAATTTGTATTATTCAATCTTCTCAATGTACATCAGAAAATTGAATCGAACCCTCCATGATGCATTTAAAATTTCTCCAACTAAAACAACTAGCCCTAACTACCTTTCAAGTCTCATGACCATTCAATTCCCACAAAAATGCAAAAATGCTTGACAACTTTGCAATGTTTTTTGCAACTTTACAAACTTGATCAAATTGAATCCAAACTGACTCCTAACAAAAACCGACCCAAAACATTGCAACATGGTCTTAAAGACCTTATTTCAAAACAAAAACATTAACATATTAAACCCCTTTTACACTATGAAGGCCCAGGTGCCCTGCACTAGAAGATCATCTTTCTCATTACCTACTTTCTCTTATTAGCTTTCTCTACTTTTCACATGCTTTCTCTCCCCCTTTGAAATCAATGGAAAAGGAAAAATATATGTTCATTGAATCTTCCTTTGACATGAAAATAAAATACTCACAATGACAACACTTGAAACTACTTTCTCCCCTAGAGAGGTAGCCACCAAAACATCAGTCCAAAAAGATAGAACCATGAATCCACTAGACTGATGCATCTCCAAATTCATCTTAGTTTATGAAAGGAGGGGAAATAACCCCTAACTTATCCTGGAGATACTCAAAAGTATCTTTAGGAAGAGCCTTTGTGAAAATATCATCAATCTGATCCTTCATCGGAACATACTCAAATTTTACTTCATTCTCCATGACCTTCTCTCTCAATAAATGATATCTAATAGATATGTGGTTCATCCTTGAGTGCATCATATGATTATTTGAAATTTTAAATGCACTTGTATTATCATAGAAGATAGAAACGGGATCATCATATAACACTGTGATATCTTTTAATGTTTGTTTCATCCATAGAACTTGTGTACAAAAAAATGCAGCAGCAATATATTCAGCTTCAATAGTAGACACGGATACTAATTCTTACTTCTTACTCAATCATGCCACCAATCTACATCTAAGAAATAATCCACCACCACTTGTACTATTTTTTTCATCTACACATCCAACCCAATCTGTATCTGTATAGGAACTAAGTGTAAAGTCAATATCTTTAGGATACCACAATCCATAATCTGAAGTGCCATTCAAATATATGAATATTATTTTAACAAAAACATGTGTCTCCTTCAAATCTTCTTGAAATCTAGCCACAAGATAAATCACATGCATAATATATGGTCTAGTAGCAGTCAAATACAATAATCTTCCAATCATAGATCTATACTTGCTCTAATCAGCCTTAGGTGAATCATCATCTTTACCCAATTTGCAACTAGTCACCATATGAGTACATACAGGTTTGGAACCATCCATCCAAAACTTCTTCAACATCTCTCTCACATACTAAAATGGTGAAATGAAAATTACTTTCTCTATTTGATTAATCTGTAGCTCAAGAAAGAAATTCATCTCCCCAAACATAGACATTTCAAATTCTTTCTACATTTCTTCCCCAAACATCTTGCACATATTTTCATTTCCTCCAAAAATAATGTCATCAACATATACAACTACAATCAATATTTTATCATTATCAATCTTAAAGTACAAATTATTGTCTATCGTACTTTTTTTAAATCCTTGCTGAATCAAATACCTATATAACCTTGCATACCAAGCTCTAGGAGCTTGCTCCAATCCATATAAATCTTTCTTCAATATGTACACCATATCTGGTTGATTTGTTAACTGAAATCCTTCTGGTTATTCCATGTAAACTTCTTCTTCCAGATCACCATTCAAAAATGTTGACTCAACATCCATCTGATAGACTTTGAAATATTTATAAGAAGCCAATACCAAGAACATCCTCATAGCTTCCATTATTTTTATCGAGGAAAAATTCCCCTAAAGATCTATTCCTTCCACTTGTGAGTAGCCTTTACACCCAAGCCTCGCTTTGTTTTTGACAACTTCTCATTCTCATTCAACTTATTTCTAAATACCCATTTTGATCCAATGATATTTTTATCTGCCAGTCTTGAGACCAATTCCCAAGTCCAACTCTTCTCAATCTGCAAAAGTTCTTCTTTCATCGCTTCCTTCCAATGTTCATCTTTACATGCTTCACTTACTATCTTCAGCTCAATCTCAAAGAATAGACACAAATTTACTTCAGCAACAACTTTTCTTTTGGTTACCACACCTTTTATCTTGTCTCCAATAATCTAATTTTCTGAATGATTCCTCTTACATATTTTGGAGTCCTAGGGGACATCACTAGAGCATCTTTTTCTCTTTCATCATGTTTATCCTGCTTCTCTTGCTCATCTTTATCTTGTTCTTCCATAATTTCTTTTATTCTTGCAAAACCATGTTCATCAGACATATATCCATCAATATCAATAGAATTCCTCATTGTCTCATCAACCTTCACATTCGAGCTCTCTATAATTTTTCTCAGTATTTTATTGAAAAATTTGTATTCCTTGCTTTTAGTAGAATACCCAAGAAATATGCCTTCATCACTTCTTGCATCAAACTTACCCAAAGTTTCCTCATCTCTTCTATTATATCACTTGCTTCCAAATACCTTGAAATATTTAACTGTAGGAATTATTTCGTGCCATAGCTCACAGGGAATCTTTGTACTATTTTCTCTAGCTTGAACTTGATTGAATACATAAACAACATTATGAATAGATTCTTTCCAATAAACTTCTAATAAAATAGCCTCAATAATAATTGATCTAGAAATGTCTAGAACTGTTCTATTTTTCCTTTCAACAACTCCATTATAATAAAGAGTTCTCATGGCAGATAACTGTCTCTTTATTACATGCACTTCACAACACATATTGAACTCATGGGAGTTGAATTCTCCACCTCTATCAAATCTCAAGCATTTTATCCTCAAATTCACTTCATTTTCAACCATAGCCTTGAATGCCTTGAATCTATCTAATGCATATGATTTCTCTCTAAGAAATGTAACCCATGTATATCTAGAATAATCATCAATTAAAATCATAAAGTATCTTTCACCAAGTAGACTTCTCACTCTCATAGGACCACAAAGATATGTATGAACTAAATCCAGTAGTCTAGTAGTAGATTGTTCCTTTGATCTGTAATGACTTCTCGATTGCTTCCCAAACTAAAAATTACTGCAAATAGCATTAATAGGCTATGTAATTCTTGGTAAATCTCTCACAATGTGAACAACACTAATCCTTTCCAAGCTATCAAAATTCATGTGTCACATTCTCCTATGCAATAACCAACTATCATTTATCTGATTCATAAAGCATCATCCATCAACACCCTTAAGTTGATAGATATTTCCTTTAGATTTCTTTCCTATAGTAATCAATATTCCAGATCCTTTTCAGATCTCACAAATCTGATCCTTAAACACAAGTGTTGATGGTGAAGATGACACAAACAACGTTAAAACATAATATTTCTACTCCATTTCTCTTGAAAAAGAAAGACAACATATAGTAGCCTAGCTCCCAAGGTCCTAGTAGTTGGTTCTCAACTATCTGGTGTCACTCAATCGGTTCATGTAACTGTAATATTCAAGGGACATGTGCTGGTAACAAAATATTCAAGTAATGACTCATTATACCGAACTATTTTTAGTAAATCAATGGGGTTTCAAATAAAAGAAAAAGATAGGACAAAGGGGTAAACCAATAAGTATGAATCAAATTTATCTAGCATCTAGACATATACCTTCAATAATGAACTTTTCCTAACAGATCATAAATCCAAAGTATGACACAATCTATAGCATAAACTATACCATTGCATGCATCTAAGGTGCTTAATTTAATATCACTTTTCACTTATCACAACTATCTCCAAGATTTCAAAACATACATCCATTCATTGCTAAGGTCATAGATCAATAGACTTTAATAACTTTGACTCAATGATAATCTAATAAGATTATGCTTAAATCTAATTCATTCAAATGACTTTCATCACTCAAGAAACTCTTATGTTCAGGACAATCACTGCATACAGATAGATTATAACTTATCAGCCTTATCAAATAAAATAACTCAATTCTAACTCCATATTGCGTGAAAACCTGTAATTCTATTAACTGTAAAAAGATCAAGTACAATGTATCTCTGTAAATCACTACAAAATTCTATCTCCTAATCTCAGGTAAGTAAATTCTATTCTCAATTAGCCGACCCTTACAATATGATACCCATAGGGTATTTATAGATTACACAAAATTCGAACTCCACTTCTATTTTAGGTTATCCACCCTTTTAGGAAATAAAATTTCTTGGAAACTCTAATCAATTTGATCTTGAGTTCTTACATTTAGATCTTTAGATTAACTAGAGAATAAAAAATAGGAGAGCAAAAGAAGTCATGCACTTCAACTGTCAGTGTTGCATGCAACATGCAAAGAAGAAGAAAGTTATGCATGCAGGGATTCATGCATGTGAAGCTGGATCTGCAATGAACTCATCGTAGCTGGTGAAGACTTGCTGTAATGTATCTATTTCCAGCCCATCAATCCAACTATCTTACAATTTGATTCGATCTAATTCTGCTGCAGCAAACTCCCTCATACCTTTTATCTTTATCATCTCTCTTCTAGCAGCTTTTATTTCTTCCTTGACATCCATTAACCGGTATATCATCAAATCTTCTCCATCATCCTCTTTCTACATGAGTCCTTTGAACCTTTCATCCCACTTTTCTTTTATTTGACTCAAAGGCACACCTTCTTTCGTTTACACATTCACATCTACAATGATGGCAATGATTGCTTCCAACTCTTCCAATTGCTCAGTCAAGTTATTAACAACCTCTTGAATCTCATCCTTATGTTTACACAAGAAGTTAGTTCTAAAATGGAGTATATGAGAAGTTTTCTCCACAAAATCCTTATTGTACTCCTCAAGTATTGATTGCTCCAAAAGAGTTGTTAAAGGCAATGCATTAAGCTTTTCTAATTTCTGGCTGTATTCTTTATACTCTTCTTCTTGTTTCTTTGATGCCTCCACCATCTCCACTTTACCTCTTACCTGCACCAAATCATCTACCTCCTTTTTACTTAATAAAATAGGAGTCTCAATGGCCATTACCTTTTGTGATCTCGGAGAGGAAACACTCCTCAAGAATGAATGTAGTTGATCCAACTGAGCCTTAAGCTCATCCTTAATCATTCTTGATTTGGTTGTTGAAGCCACCACATCAATCAAGTTCATCTGCTAATTCCTAGTGGGCCTTCCTAAGTTGACAGTACTCAACTGACAATCTATTAACTACATGTACCCTACCTCCTTTTCTGTCATTGGCATGCCACATTCAGCAACAATCTCTCCTTTATCTGTGAGTCATGTAGAATGTAGAATCTTGGCCATCTTTTTAAGCCTCTCCTAATCAATTCCTTTGATCATGTCCTCCCAATTGAGAGGTTGTGAAGGGGTTACTGCCCTCTTCTGCATGTCCAATTTTAGCCATGTAGGAGCACTTGGAGTAGTAGTCATCATAGAAGAAGAGGAAGCAACAACTGTAGAAGGTGGCTGCATATTTACCAAGGGTTGAGAGTCAACCCTTGCTTTCTCTTGTTGTTCTTGCAGTATATGTTTCTGTACAAGCTTTTCGGCCTCCTCCCTATCTTTCTATTCTTTCCTTTTCTTATCTTCCTCTTCTTTCCTCAACCTCTCTTCCTCCACTCTTTCTTTCTCTAGAGCTTCCCTTTCCAATTTCTCTTTTTCTAAAGCTTCTAGTCTTTCCCTTTCTAATCTTTCTACCTCCAAAACCTTAAGTTTTTCTGCTTTTGCTTCTTCTCCTTCTTGTTGTTTCTTGATCAACTCTGCAACATCCTTCTTCTTTTGCAATTGTGTTGCTTCTTCTTCCTTTTGGCGAATTTCTTCCACAAGTTTTAGCTTGGCAACTAATATTTCTTTCTCCCTTTGGTTTCTCGATTTCTCCTCCTCAAGATCATGGATCTTTTGTATCAACTCTAACTTATCATTCTCTTCCTTTATCTTGAGCTCATGTTCTTGCTGCCTTCTTTGTTTCTCCACTTCATCAACTGCTGCCTTTTCTTTAACTTGTTTGGCTTTCAATTGTTGCTGGTGCAGTATAGCATCAGCTTGTACCTTGGCTTCCATTTCCTTTTGTTTCTCCACCCTAGCCCTTGCATCAGAATCTCTTTTCACATCTTCAAACAACTTCCATTGATCTTCATGTGTTAAAATCTGCTCCATATTCTCCTCTGAAGGCATGTTCTCTTGCATATCTTTCTCTGACAGAGTCTCATCTGAATCTGTCTCAACCTCCAGAACTTCCTCCTCCACTTCTTTTCCCTTTCCAACTTTAGCCATGCTATGAAGAGCTCCTTCTTGAATTTCTTTACTCTTCTTCCTTGTAAGTGGGACCTGTGCGGATGACTCACCTAATGTGGGTGTTAAATCAATAGATCCTACTGGAACATCCCATTCTTATGTCTATTCTTCATCATCCACCACCTCAAGTTCTATCTCTTCAATGTCTGGAGGAAGGAATTCTAATGGCTCTTTGGGAGGTGTCTTTGTTTTGATCGTCCTATATCCCTTACCCTTTTTAGGGGCTGGTTCTTGAGGAGCTTGAGTTTTTAATATTAACCACTGCACACTCCTATCCAATATTGTCCTTCTAATCTTCTTAATATCAATTGTTTCTTTAGCATCCCAATCAATTGGATCCACGCCCTTGGTGCCAATGTTCAATGCTTCATAGGATGGATCCAATACAATTCCATCATCCACCAACGTGTTAGGAATGTTTTCTTTTACACCTAGCTCTAACATGAGTTTGACAGGAAATCTTTCATAGTTCTTCTTTCTCAAATCATACTCATCCTACCGATCACTCCAAAAGTCTTCTAACAAATTGAAATGTCTGGTAAATACTAAAGGCAACAAAGCACACATCTTACCCTTCGGATCAAAACACTTATGAGCAGTGTATAATCCCAATTTCAACTATATTAATTCATTACAGATCACCTTTGCTCCTACCAAGTTTTGACAACCATACTCACCCAACTTCATGGGAAACTTATGACACCCGATTTTATGTTTGATCCCAAACCGAGCATTAAATCCAAGAGCTTGATACACAAACTCCATTAGCATTATCCTGTTATTGCAACATCTTGGAAGCAAATGTGGATGGCATTAAAAACTAGCCAACCTAAAGTATGTAAATTTGGGGTACTGGATGTACCAACATCCCCATTCAACAATGAATGCCATGGCTTCTTGACTCAACCGGTATCCTACATCTCCATTCAATTGGTTAATGATCGCATATAAAAATGCAACATTGACTCTTCTAAAATGAGTCTCAGCAACTTGAAGGGACAACTGATCATAGTGCTCCCATACCTTTTTCTGTCCATCCAAGGCTCACATTATGCCCACTCTATTCAAGCCTAGGAAGATACCCAATCTGGCTACTCCATATACCACATAAGAAGTCATAAAGAAACACTTAGTGTTTCTGATGTTAGTTAGTTGATCATGGATGGCATTTGACACAATCATTGGCCAATCAAATTGATAGTTGCCCTGTAAGATCATTTGGATGAAAGGAAACATCCATTCCTTGAAGTGGAACGTATCCCTCTTCCCAAATACCTTGGACAACATTAGTATTAAATCCGATATTTCTTTCTTGAAATCTACCCTCTTAGGTTTGTGTGCAAGCTTGGATAGAGATTTATTTTCTGTCTTTAGCCACTTTTTTGTTCAAATGAGACCTATTGGAGTCCTTATACTTACTATATTTCTCCAAGGCCTCTGCCTCATCCAACTGCACCAAGCTCTTAGGATCTGAGACATTAAATAAACTTTGAAACATCTGAGGAGTAAGATCAATGATCACCCTATTCTGTGAATCCATGCATAGTCTTATAGCAGGATTGTAGGCACTGGCTACTGTTAAGATCAACTCCAAGCACTGGACTGATAAAGGGAGCACCGTAATATGTGCTAAGCTAGAATCAACAATCCTTTACATTCTTCCTATTAGATTTTCTCATTCTGCAAAGGTTTCTCCATGTAACTCCTCAAAGTTGTACTAGCCTAAGTTTGTATCAGTGATGTCTGACTAGTCTGATTCCACCTTTCTCACCTTTACAACTAGACTCCTATGATTATACCTCAAGGTATAAGGTAGTTGGTTTGGTTTTGGTGTTGTCTTTGATGTTCCTACAGGCTGGTTCCTTCGAGCATCTTCCCATGATGTTCCTGACATATTTTCAATTTTCCTGCAAGCAAAACCTCTAATTAGATCTTTAGACATCACCACAAAACATGCTCTAAAAGCCATACCTTTCATATATGCACCAGAGGTGGAACCAGGCAGAAACACAATCTAAAACAGTTTCTTTTTACAACACTACCGGACTCAGAGCCAAAACCGACATGGATATTTTACTAACAATGAACGAGATCGGAGTCGGAATCGGGAAGGTGATCAGAACCAGGATCAAAATGGAAAATGGATTTGGTTCTCTTCAAATTTTCATTTTTTTATATTCTATTTCCGTTCCGCTTCCGCTTCCGACTAGGTCATCATTATTTTGACATAAGACCTTTTTATTATACGCGGAGCCAGAAACGGGATGAAAATGGAATTGATACCTTTTGAAAAACAAAATTCTCAAGTTCAAGATTGATTTCGATCCCCTCTCCGCCTAGGTTGACCATGACATCATCAAAGATTTTATTGATTTAACCTATAACTCCATGACTAAAACCAAGGTCATATTAGATGAAAAGAGGCTTTAAAAACACTATACTCATATGACCATGGGGAACGACTGAATCCTAGGGTATCATATTTTAATCATTTAAAAGTGATCACTGAAACACATGAAACCCTAATCTAACAAACACGATAAAACTAGGGCACGATTTTAAACCTTGCCATTTTACCAGTTTGAATGCGACAAAACCCTAATTAAAAATGATGAATCAATTAACCCTAACTCACTGTAAATCATTAATCTACCTCAATGTAGATCACCATTTAAAACCCTAAATTTAATCTAACTTACTGCAAATCTAAAATAGCGCAATGCGATCATGACTAAAATGTGAAAGCGACCGTGCCCTACAATACAGAGAACTAAAAAAGAAAAAGAAAAGAAGAACATAACCAGATAAATAAAACAAGAACCTACCTGCACTAATCATATTAAGAATCATGAATTCATTCAAAAGCGAAATGATTTAAAGCACGAGCAGATACAAAAAACACAACCATAAAAGAATGAAGAACAACAATGAGAAGAAAACCTCGAACGTAACAGAACCCTGCTAACCTTCTGAACTGATTCACAAACGATAACCTTCTTCTCTTTCGATCAATTTGCTGAATGAACTTCGTCACTGCTCTTTCGTGCTCCTTAATTTCTTAACGATGACAATAATGATTCATTTAATCCTTAATGAAGGTAAAAATGAGGATTTCTACCTACAAGAGCAGCTGTCATTAATGCATCAAAATGTAGTTAAGGCGGAGTCAGAACTGAAAGAGAACCAACATTTCTCAACAGTGCAACTTAATTCAAAAAGTCAATGATCCATAAAAATGATAGGGGCAGAACTAAAATGGAAACTAATTCAAAACTTTTAATAAATTTCCAAACTTCATTCCAATTCCGGTTCCGGGTCCGCCAGCTAAGCACAAAACAAAACCAAACACAAAAAGTAAAACAAAAGACCGACATAATAAAACTAAACAAAATGACTAAGACTAAAACCAAAAGTGAAAATAGTGGAGGCGGGGGAGGAATAGATTATGATTTTGCAATTTTCGATAAGAACCAACTTAACACCCACTCCGGCTTTGGGTCCGCTAAAGACAAAACAAAAGATAAAAAGAAAGACTGTCGGGACGGGAATTAAAACAAGTTTGAAAATAACTTTCAGAACTCGATTCAGATCCGACTCCGGTTCCGACAGAGAAACCAAAGAAAAACAAAGTATTAGAAGCAAATGACTCCAAACTTTGTTTCAAAAACAACTAAGTATAAAAACATAAAGAGGGACCCATTTTGACCAAGGAAAAAGATGGGGTGGCTATGTAAGGCATAACAAATGGCGACTCGGCTGGAAAAATGGTTTACCCATTTTCAAGATACCCAAAGAAAATTTCAGTCACCCAAAAAATCCTTGACTTATAAACACTTTAACTTGAATAAGATCAGATATTTTTAGGATAAGTTTGAGCTGGAATCTCAGATGTATGTGCTCATGAGTTATTTCTAAATTTGAGTGTGTGCTTATATTGTGCATCATTCTTCATAGATACTTTCTCTACTCTTTGAACCACCATACCTAAAATTTAAGCTACATGAGTTGAGTCCTTTAACTATCATGCAGTAAAATCCTAGGTATTGGTCCGCCGCCAGATAGGCGTCCATAGCCCTGATGGAGATACCTCTAGTTCTCACAAAGAATTGCTCTACTGCCAGCCAGGCGTCCATAGCCCCGATAGAGATACTTGATTACCCACTTGATATTGAACTTTCCTTTTCTTTCTTTCTTTTCATTCTCTCTCTCTTTTTTTTTACTTCACTTGTGGAAATTCTTTTATGCATATTTCTCAATACTCAGATTCATTGAATCTAAAATGTGGGTTGAGAACTACTAAGGATTTCATGATAGTTTTGGAATTGGATTTTTCACTTGAATCAAAGGTAGAGTCATTCTAAAATAGATAGGCATTTACTCATGTAGATGTTTTATCTAATTTGATTACAGTTTTTTTATCACAATTCATGAGATCTTCACAGTATATCTTCTATCCTTAATAACTTTTCCAACCCAAACTAGAATGATTATAAAACATAAGTTTCAGAACGAAATCCTTTTCAATGATGATAATGAAAATACCTAAACCAATTTCTCTCCTAGTACCAATAGTATACTTTGAATAACAACCCCAAGTCTTGAGATGAACAAAATAAAGATCCCTAACAAAACAAACACAACAAAACAAACAAACAAAACAAAGAAACAAAACAAAACAAAAACCAAAAAAAACAAAACTAAAAACTAAAAACAAAAACCTATACAGAAACTTAATTGCATATGATACAGTATAGTACATTTTTTTTTCAAAACATCAGACCTTCTATGCACCAAAATAGTGCTTGAGAAATTGACCATTAGCTGGTAATGGAATAGGCTCTCCTATTAAGGTATTCAAATGAAAAGCATTCTCACCTAATATTTCAGCCACTTGATAAGGACCTAACCAAAGTCTATCAAAATTTTGGTGATCTCCGTTTTTTTCTCTAGCCTTATCCCATAATAACACCAGATCTGATATTCTAAAGGCTTTTATCTTGGCTCTTTTGTCAAACCAGCATTTGACAACAGCCTGATGTTTAGAGAATTTCTCTAGAGCAGCATCTCTTTGCTCTTCCATGTTTAACAAATTAAGTAGTCTAACCTCAATCCTATCATCCTTATTATAAAACTCCTGCATAAACTTTAGAACAGGTATTTGCAAATGAATGGGGAAGATTGAATCTTGGCCATAAACTAACTTAAAAGGTGAATTCCCTAGGGCTGCTTTGATTCTAGTTCGATCTGCCCATAAGGCATATCTCAACTGGGTATGCCAGTCCCTAGGATTACTTTCTAACAACTTTTTTATAACTTCCAATAAATTCTTATTTGTGGACTCAGCCACTCCATTTCCCTGAGGGTAATAATTGGAAGAATATTTTAACACAATCTTATGTTCATAAGCCCATGAGATAAACTCAATAGAAGAAAAAGCAGGGCCATTATCACATACCAGAGCAAATGGAACTCCAAACTTGGTTGTGATGTTCTCTGTCATAAACTTGATGACCACGTTTGTGGTGCTAGTCTTGCAAGATTGTGCCTTCATCCAACATGTGTAGTAGTCCATCGTAGTCAAGATGAGTTTATGACCTGCAGAAGAATTTGGATTAATCACACCTACAAAATCCAATGCTCATTGAGCAAATGGCCTTACCTCATATACTGGTTGTAGGGGCATTGCAGGATTTCTTTCTCTAGATGCAGAAGTTTGGCATACATGACAAGTCCTGCAATGTTGATGTGCATCTCTAAACACATAAGGCCAATAGTAGCCTGACCTTAAAATTTGATGAGCCAAAGCATCAGCAGATCCATGTCCTGTCCCGTGCCTTCCATGAAATTCAAAAATAACATGCTTTGCTTCTTGCTGATCCAAACAGCGTAGATAGATTCCTTGAAAATTATTTCTATAGATTGATCCCCCTTTGAGCATGTAATGAGAACTCTTCATCCTCAATGCTCTCCTTTGAGTAGCATTCATCCCTTTTGGACATTTATTATTGAGGAGGAAGAAGACTAAATTTGTATACTAGGGATCCTTTGTGAATGATTGAACAGTGTACTGTTGACAAGTTAAGCTTCTGTCCACTTCTGCCATTGCCTTTGACAAACCTTGGCCTCGAACAAGTTTCATTAGGTGAATCTCTAGGTCAAATTCTTATAAAATGGCCATCCATTTCCCTCTTCTTTCCCCTAATTCACTTTGCATCAGGAGAGACTTCACAGCTAGATCTGGGACTATGGCCATAACCTGACTTCAGATTATGTAATGCCTAAACTTCTTCACTGCTCGTACCAATGCAAAGGCTTGTTTTTCTAATGAGGAGTACCTCACTTTTGCATTCTTAAATGGAGAGCTCATAAAAGCTATAGGTCTCTCCTCATTTTCTTCTCTTCTCTATGTTAAAACTGCTGCACATGAATGCTCAGAAGCAAAAGAATAAATGTAGAAGGGTTTTAAATAATCTGGGCTTGTTAGAATAGGTGCCTCAGATATAGATTGTTTAATCTACATGAAAGCATATTTAGCCTCTTCACTCCATTCAATCTTTGCATCCTTCTTCATCATTTCGTTAAGTGGTTTGACAATCTCTGCAAACCCTATTATAAATTTCCTAACAAAATTGATCCTTCCAAAGAAAGACCTCATTTCCTTCTTGCTACCTGGCTTTGTCAATTTCAAAATGGCCTCCACTCAGTTAGGATCTATGGAAATCCCTTCCTCTGATATAATGTGACCTAGGAGCTTCCCTTCAGAAACTCCAAATACACATTTCTTTGGGTTGAGAGAGACACCATAACTGATACATTTCTTTAGCACCTTTTCCAAATCAGCAACATGATCTTCTCTATTCTTAGAGAAGATGGTAAAATCATCAACATAGATGATTATACATTTTCCTATCAGATCCTTAAAATCTACATCCATTGCTCTTTGAAAAGTAGCACCAGCATTGATGAGACCAAAAGGCATTCTTCTGTAGGAAAATGTGCCCCATTTTGTAGTGAAAGTAATCTTCATCCTATCCTCATGACTTACCAGGACCTGATTATATCCTAAATATCCATCCAAGAAAGACATCATCTGAGATCCATTAACTTTTTGCAATACTTCATCAAGGGAAGCTAATGGATAGTTGTCCTTCTCAAAGGCCTTGTTTAAATTTCTGAAATCCACACATAACCTGATTTCGCCATTCTTCTTCCTTACAGGAACTAGATTAGCCACCCAAGTAGAGTGTCTAACTGGAAAGATTATTCTTGCAGCCAAAAGTTTTTGTACTTCTCTTTGAATTAGAGGCTCAATTAATGCATTGATCAGGCATTGCTTTTGGGGAAACAACTTAGCTTCTTTCTTGAGAGGAATTGTATGTGTGATCACAGATGTATCAAAATTTTTCAAATCATCATAGCTCCAAGCTATCGCTTCAATATTCTACTTCAAGACCTTGATTATCTCATCCTTTATTTCTTGAGGATAGGTCTTCCCTATAAGAACATTCCTTTCTAGCCCTGAGTGAGTCAAGTTAACTGATTCATACTTACCTTCCTCACTCTTTGTAGGCACTTTTTGATAAGCTTGTTGATCTGAATCAAATATTCTTTCTAATGCTATCATCCCTTTTGGGATGTTATTGCTCTTTAAATCAAGTATCCCTTCTGGATTGTCACTTTTTGGATTTCAATCTCCCTGATCTCTATTAGATTCATCAATTATTTGTCCCTCAAAAACATCAAAATTTGCCAAAAAGGCCAATATATGCTGATTATCATTAAATACCTGAAAATATTTGACATTATCAGGAATAGCTGGGACCGAAATCAACTCCACTAAGAACCTCTTCAGATTTGAGTCTTGCATAGGCTCTAATGTACTAGCAGCAACAAAAAGAGCATCTACAATTTGGTTAGCTTCCCTTGGGATGAGAGTAATCCCAAAGGCATCAAAATCTTCTATTAAATTCCAAACCCTATTCCTATATGCAGCCAATCTTTTGTTATGGCATGTGTATTGACTACGTACCTATTTCACAATCACCTTAGAATCTCTCATCACTGTAAGAGTAGTTACCTTCTTCTTATGAGCAAACATAAGCCCTCTTGCAAGTGCCTCATATTCAGCCACATTGTTAGTGCAACCAAACTACAATCTATAAGAAGCAAAGTAATTCTTTCCTTTTGGATTAGTTAGTTCAATCCTTGCTCCACTTCCTGCTTTAGATTTAGAACCATCAAATTTAAGAGTCCATAATTGGTCTTTGGCTGGGAGCTCTTTCTTTTTAGATGTAACAGGGGATGACTCACCTAAAATGTGTGGCAGCTCGGAATTTTGCTTCTTGTCAAAATTTAACCTGGAACAAAGTTTAGTTGAAGATTCTTCTATGTTCTCAATTTGTTCAACAACTACTTCCTGAACACCCTCTTGGGTTAAGTTGCAATCCAACTCATTTCTCATCAACTCCTTAGGTATGGGCAAAGTATCTAGAGCAGGAGTCTCAAATAGGAACTGGGATACCTTAATCTCCCCTTGAACTTCAAAACAAACAACCTGAGTTTATTTTTCTAGTGAAATACCTTTCTGTTGAGAAAGACTAGCCCTGGTAAGAATAGTTGCATCCTTAACTTGGAAAGAAAACTCATTGGTGGGATTCTGGGCTTGTTTCTCTTGACATACCTATTGAGGTTGATCCACATGTCTTAGAATATCTAAGCATGATTGACATGTTAACTCCGAATGGCTATGATAGTGAATCCTACACCAATTAGGAAGCAACAAACTACTCAAATCAATTTCTGCTCCTAAAACCAGCTTATCCTGTTGCAATTTCCTTATTAAAACCTACTGGTTGATGCAGATCATTGGGTCACTACGATCTAATGGTAATGTATCATCAGGACTAACTACAGAGAAAGTAAGAACTTCCTCTTATTTGTAAACACCTATCTCAGTCTCAAAGAATGCTACTTCATCTGAATCATCATATTATGTGATCATGTGTTTGAGCCTAGGTTCACTTTCAATTCTTATCTGTGTGGCAAATCCTTTCCATGGTAACCACATGTGCGAGAAATCCAAGGACAGATATCCACCTATACTCTTCATTAGCTCTCGACTTAAAAGCATACCATATGTTTTTGGGATATCAACTACCTAGATATCTATGTAGGTCTGGATCCTTGGATCTGATCCTACTTGTACATGCATGTTTTTCAATTCACCTACAACATTGACTTTGATTTTATCCAATTGAATCACCATTTTATTGGTTGGGATAGGACTCAATCATAACTTTTTACAAATTGAAAAAGGCATGACATTCCCTGATGCTCTAGAATCTAATAAACAATTATGTAGGTTCTTTCCAAAGATTCTCAAACTTAACAAGAAAGGTGGGGTACTGGTCTTACCTTTATACATAGCTACATTTGTCTCCTTTGCAGGAGTCACTTTACCTTTCCCTTTTAAGCGATCTATCTCCTCCAAAGCTTTTAATACCACATCCCATTGGGCTGGGCACCACTTCATGATGTCAAAGAAAGACAAGGATGTCTTCTGACTTTGTAATTTTGCAATGAAATCAAACTCTGAATCATTCCTAACTTGATATTTAGGAAAAGGAGGCGGATTACCTCTATTCTGAGAATCTGAAGGTCCCTTTGGTGGGGGTGGATTGTTATCTACATTCTAATTTGGTGGAACCATGCTGTTAGGGGGTGCAGATGTAGTGAATGGCCCTTTATTTCAATTCCTTAGAAAGTGGCCACCCTTAGATTGGAAAGATTGAGCATCATAGACATCTTCTTCTAGCTCATTATCTCCTTGCATAGGAAACTGATACTTTTCTTCAATGGTTTCATAAGTCATAGCAGTGCTGACTGGCCCATTATCTTAATTGGAATTTCCTGCTAGAGGATGGGAATCAACTTGTGCAATTTTCACAATTTTCTCCATTTCTGGGCAATTGACCTCAGAATGTGCTGTTGTATCATGCAGCCTGCACCAATTAGTCATAAATTTTAAATCAGCAACATTAGCAGTATGTGGCCTTTCCTCACCTATTTGATAATTATGGGGAACTCCCTCATTGTTAGGCCCAGTATTCCACTACCTATTATTGTTGTTGTTGTTATTGAACCTCTGATTGTATCCTCTATAATAATTTTGATAATTCTGATTTGAGGAATTTTGACTCTGGAAGTTCCTATTGGTGTTTAGATTTTGGTTCTGATTAGAGTAATTGCCCTAATAGTTATAACCTCCTTGATTGTTCTAATTCTAGTTTTGGTTATTGGGAGGAGGGTTTTTCCTAAGTTGTGCCATTCATTTGACATATGAGAGAGAGTCTTCTTGAGAGTCTCTAACTCACTTGTGACTTGAACAGTTTGTTCATTTTGCACATTTTGGATGATGGCTGGGGAATGGACATGGGTTGATCCTCCCCCTTGTTGAGGTTGATTCTGAGGTTGATGTTGAGGTTGATGGGAGTGATCTTGCATGCCATTACCAAAGAAAGGAATAGTAGCTAGAGCTTGTAACTCAGATGCAGGTCCATATTGGGAATAAGACATCCTAGGGACAGTATTGTATAACGGTGGATTAGGCATCTGATAATTCATTGGAGGAAGAGTTGCTCCTAACTCTCCAGCCTACAGACTTATTTGCTATTGTAATTTGATAGCCAAATGATAAAATCTTAGACAGTGAGTCAATCTCAGTAGGTTGATAAGTTCTTTGCAAGAACAGGCCAATCAAAGGATAAACAACTCTAAGATACACCTGTATGGCCATAGCCTCTGGCACTAAGTAAGGCTCTTGTAGCCTATGATACATCCTTTGGAACCTAGTGTTGAACAAGGGCAATGGTTCATGATGTTCCTTTCTTATGGTGGAAAATTGGTGATATAATATGGAAGGGTCTACATAAACCCTAAACTGATTAATAAAAGCATTCTCTAAATCTATCCAACCCAAAATAGATCCTTGGGGCAGATTTAGATACCAATTATATGCCATATCTCCTAAACAATAGGGAAATAATCTACATACCACATCTTGATGAGTAACTTGAGCTTGTGTGCAAGCATCTTTGAATGCCTGTATGTATTCCTCAGCACTTCTTGATTCGGCATGCATGTATTTAGGACAAAACTTCTTTGGGTTCTTTGGTAAATCATGAAATCCCCCAGGAATAGTCCCTAACGGAGAGGGATTATTCATAAAATAAGCCATTGGTGGGATTGGTTGGGCAGGTATATGCTGAATTGGTGGTGATATAGGCCTAATTAGAGGTGGTGATGTAGGTTGAACTGGTGGTGGTGTAGGTAGATTTGGTGGAAATCCGGGTGGAGTGAGTGGTGGTGGTAATGTAGGTATCAAAACCCTACGAGCATGAGGTCTAGGTCTTACCGGGGTTTGTAATTCTTGTAAAGGTTTAGGGTCAGTAGAGGATCTCAAAATCCTTCCATATCTCTCCTGTGAGAAAGACACTATGCGAGCCAACTTGTCCTTTTGGGCCCTCCTTCTAGCGCCAATTTCTGTTGATGGTGAAGATGACACAAACAACGTTAAAACAAAAGTATTTCTACTCTATTTCTCCTAAAAAAGAAAGACAACATATAGTAGCCTAACTCCCAAGGTCCTGGTAGTTGGTTCTAAACTGTCTAGTGTCACTCAATCGGTTCATGTAACTATAATATTCAAGGGGCCTGTGTTGGTAAGAAAAGATTCAAGCAATGACTCATTATACCAAACTGTTTTTAGAAAATCAATGGGGTTTCAAATAAAAGAAAAAGATAGGACAAAGGGGTAAACCAGTAAGTATGAATCAAATTTATCTAGCATCTAGACATATACCTTCAACAATGAATATTTCCTAACAGATCATAAAACCAAAGTATGACACAATCTATAGCATAAACTATACTATTGCATGCATCTAAGGTGCTTAATTTAATATCACTTTTCGCTTATCACAACTATCTACAAGATTTAAAAACATACATCCATTCATTGCTAAGGTCATAGATCAACAGACTTTAATAACTTTAACTCAATGATAATCTAATAAGATAATCCTTAAATATGATTCCTTCAAATGACTTTCATCACTCAAGAAACTCTTATGTTCAGCACAATCACTGTATATAGATAGATTATAACTTATTAGCCTAATCAAATAAAATAACTCAATTCTAACTCCATATTGCGTAAAAACCTGTAATTCTATTAACTGTAAAAAGATCAAGTACAATGTATCTCTATAAATCACTAAAAAATTCCATCTCCTAATCTCAGGTAAGCCAATTCTATTCTCAATTAGCCAACCCTTACAATATGATACCCACAGGGTATTTATAGATTATACAAAATTTGAACTCCACTTCTATTTTAGGTTATCCACCCTTCTAGGAACTAAAATTTCTTGGAAACTCAGATCAATTTGATCTTGAGTTCTTACATTTAGATCTTCAGTTTAACTAGAGAATAGAAAATAGGAGAGAAAAATAAGTCATGCGCTTCAACTGCCAGTGTTGCATGCAACATGCAAAGAAGAAGAAAGTTATACATGCAGGGATTCATGCATGCGAAGCTGGTGAAGACTTGCTATAATGTATCTATTTCTGGCCCATCAATCTAGCTATCTTCAAATTTGATCCGATCTAATTCTGCTGCAGCAAACTCCCTCATACCTTTTATCTTTATCATCTCTCTTCTAGCAGCTTTTATTTCTTCCTTGACATCCATTAACGGATCTATCATCAAATCTTCTTCGTCATCCTCTTTCTGCATGAGTCCTTTGAACCTTTCATCCCACTTTTCTTTTATTTGACTCAAAGGCACACCTTCTTTCATTAACACATTCACATCTACAATGATGGCAATGACTGCTTCCAACTCTTCCAATTGATCAGTCAAGTTATTAACAGCCTCTTAAATCTCATCCTTATGTTTACACAAGAAGTTAGTTCTAAAACGGAGTATACAAGAAGTTTTCTCCACAAAATCCTTATTGTCCTCCTCAAGTATTGATTGCTCCAAAAGAGTTATTAAAGGAAATGGATTAACCTTTTCTAATTTCTGGCTGTATTCTTTATACTCTTCTTCTTGTTTCTCCAATGCCTCCATGTATTGATACATCTCTTTTATTAACCCTTCTCTGTCTTTGTAGGCTTCAAAACCTTCAACCAAAACTTCTCCCACCTCTCGGTTCAACTTGTCTACCCATCGGTCCACCATCTTCGCTTTACCTCTTACCTGCACCAAATCATCTACCTCCTTTTTACTTAATAAAATAGGAGTCTCAATGGCCATTACCTTTTGTGATCTCAGAGAGGAAACACTCCTCAAGAATGAATGTAGTTGATCCAACTGAGCCTTAAGCTCATCCTTCTTTTGCTTATCCTTAATCATTCTTGATTTGGTTGTTGAAGCCACCACATCAATCAAGTTCATTTGCTGATTCCTAGTGGGCCTTCCTAAGTTGATAGTACTCAACTGATAATTTGTTAACTGCATGTCCCCTACCTCCTTTTCTGTCATTGACATGGCACATTTAGCAACAATCTCTCCTTTATCTATGAGTCAGGTAGAATGTAGAATCTTGGCCTTCTTTTTAGGCCTCTCCTGCTCAATTCCTTTCATCATGTCCTCCCAATTGAGAGGTTGTGAAGGGGTTACTGCCCTCTTCTACAAGTCAAGTTTTAGCCATGTAGGAGCACTTGGAGTAGTAGTCATCATAGAAGAAGAGGAAGCAACAACTGTAGAAGGTGGTTGCATATTTACCTAGGGTTGAGAGTCAACCCTTGCTTTCTCTTGTTGTTCTTGCAGTATATGCATCTGTACAAGCTTTTCAACCTCCTCCCTATCTTTCTGTTCTTGCCTTTTCTTATCTTCCTCTTCTTTCCTCAACCTCTCTTCCTCCAACCGATTTCTCTCCACTCTTTCTTTCTCTAGAGCTTCCCTTTCCAATTTCTCTTTTTCTAAAGCCTCTAGTCTTTCCCTTTCTAATCTTTCTGCCTCCAAAACCTTAAGTTTTTTTGAATTTTCTTCTTCTCCTTCTTTTTGTTTCTTGATCAACTCTGCAGCATCCTTCTCCTTTTGCAATTGTGCTACTTCTTCTTCCTTTTGGCGAGTTTCTTCCACAAGTTTTAGCTTGGAAACTAAGATTTCTTTCTCCCTTCGGTTTCTCGACTTATCCTCCTCAAGATCATGGATCTTTTGTATCAACTCTAACTTATCATTCTCTTCCTTTATCTTGAGCTCTTGTTCTTGTTTCCTTATTTATTTCTCCACTTCATCAACTGCTACCTTTTCTTTAACTTGTTTGGCTTTCAATTGTTGCTGGTGCAGTATAGCATCAGTTTGTACCTTGGCTTCCATTTCCTTTTGTTTCTCCACCCCAGCCCTTGCATCAGAATCTCTTTTCGCATCTTCAAATAGCTTCCATTGATCTTCATGTGTTAAAATCTGCTCCATATTCTCCTCTGAAGGCATGTTCTCTTGCATATCTTTCTCTGACAGAGTCTCATCTGAATCTGTCTCAACCTCCAGAACTTCCTCCTCCACTTCTTTTCCCTTTCCAACTTTATCCATGCTATGAAGAGCTCCTTCTTGAATTTCTTTACTCTTCTTCCTTGTAAGTGGGACTTGTGCAGATGACTCACCTAATGTGGGTGTTGAAACAACAGATCCTACTGGAACATCCCCTTCTTATGTCTCTTCTTCATCATCCACCACCTCAAGTTCTATCTCTTCAATGTCTGTAGGAAGGAATTCTAATGGCTCTTCGGGAGGTGTCTTTCTTTTGATCCTCCTGTATCCCTTACCCTTTTTAGGGGCTGGTTCTTGAGGAGCTTGAGTTTTTAACATTAACCACTGCACACTCCTATCCAATATTTTCCTTCAAATCTTCTTAATATTAATTGTTTCTTCAACATCCTAGTCAATTAGATCCAGGCCCTTGGTGCCAATGTTCAACACTTCATAGGATGGATCCAATACAATTCCATCATCCGCCAATGTGTCAGGAATGTTTTCTTTTACACCTAGCTCTGACATGAGTGCAATAGGCAATCTTTCATAGTTCTTCTTTCTCAAATCATACTCATCCCGCCGATCACTCCAAAAGTCTTCTAACAAATTGAAATGTCTGGTAAATACTGAAGGCAACAAAGCATACATCTTACCCTTTAGATCAAAACACTTACGAGCTGTGTATAATCCCAATTTCAACTATATTAATTCATTACAGATCACCTTTGCTCCTACCAAGTGTTGACAACCATACTCACCCAACTTCATGGGAAACTTATGACACCCGATTTTATGTTTGATCCCAATCTGAGCATTAACTCCAAGAGCTTGATACACAAACTCCATTAGCACTATCCTATTATTGCAGCATCTTGGAAGCAAATGTGGATGGCCTTCAAAACCAGCCAACCTGAAGTATGTAAATTTGGGGTACTGGATGTACGAACATCCCCATTCAGCAATGAATGCCATGGCTTCTTGACTCAACCGGTATCCTGCATCTCTATTCAATTGGTTGATGATCACATATAAAAATGCATCATTGACTCTTCTGAAATGAGTCTCAGCAACTTGAAGGGACAACTAATCATAGTGCTCCCATACCTTCTTCTATCCATCCAAGGCTCCCATTATGCTCACTCTATTCAATCTTGGGAAGATACCCAATCTGGCTGCTGCATATACCAGATAAGAAGTCATAAAGAAACACTTAGTGTTTCTGATGTTAGTTAGTTGATCATGGATGGCATTTGACACAATCATTGGCCAATAAAATTGATAGTCACCCTGTAAGATCATTTGGATGAAAGGAAACATCCATTCCTTGAAGTGGAATGTATCCCTCTTCCCAAATACCCTCGACAACATTAGTATTAAATCTGATATTTCCTTCTTGAAATCTACCCTCTTAGGTTGGTGTGCAAGCTTGGATGGAGATTTATTTTCTGTCTTTAGCCACTTTTTATTCAAATGAGACCTATTGGAGTCCTTATACTTACTATATTTCTCAAAGGCCTCTGCCTCATCCAACTGCACCAAGCTATTAGGATCCAGGACATTAAATAAACTTTGAAACATCTGAGGAGTAAGATCAATGATCACCCTATTCTGTGAATCCATGCATAGTCTTGTAGCAGGATTGTAGGCACTGGTTGTTCTTAAGATCAACTCTAGGCATTGGACTGATAAAGGGAACACATTAATATGTGCCAAGCTAGAATCAACAATCCTTTGCGTTCTTCCTGTTAGATTTTCTTGTTCTGCAAAGGTTTCTTCATGTAACTCCTCAAAGTTGTACTGGCCTAAGTTCATATTAGTGATATTTGACCAGTCTGATTCCACCTTGCTCACCTTCACAACCGAACTCCTGTGATTATACCTCAAGGTATAAGGCAGCCGCTCTGGTTTTAACTTCTTTGGTTTTGGTGCTGCCTTTGATGTTCCTATAGGCTAGTTCCTTCAATTAGCTTCCCCTGATGTTCTTGACATCTTTTCAATTTTCTTTCAAGTAAAACCTCTAATTAGATCTTTAGACATGACCACAAAACATGCTCTAAAAGCCATACCTTTCATATATGCACTGGAGGTGGAACCAGGTAGAAACACAATCTAAAACAATTTCTTTTTACAACACTTCTGAACTCGGAGCCAAAACTGACATGGATATTTTACTAACAATGAATGGGCTCAGAGTCGGAATCGGGAAGGTGATCAGAACTAGGATCAGAATGGAAAATGGATTTGGTTTTCTTCAAATTTTCATTTTTTAATATTCTATTTCCGTTCTGCTTCTGGCTAGGTCATCATTATTTTGATAGAAGAGCTTTTTATTATACGCTTAGCCGAAAACGGTATGAAAATGGAATCGATACCTTTTGAAAAACAAAATTCTCAAGTTCAAGATTGATTTTGATCCCCTCTCTGCCTAGGTTGACCATGATGCCATCAAAGATTTTATCGATTTAACCTATAACTCCATGACTAAAACCAAGGTCGTATTAGATGAAAAGAGGCTTTAAAAACACTATACTCATATGACCATGGGGAACGACTGAATCCTAGGGTATCATATTTTAATCATTTAAAAGTTATCACCAAAACACATGAAACCCTACTCTAACAAACACGATAAAACTCGGGCATGGATTTTAAACCTTGCCATTTTACCAGTTTGAACACGATAAAACCCTAAGTAAAAACGATGAATCAATTAACCCTAGCTCACTGTAAATCATTAATCTACTTCACTGTAGATCACCATTTAAAACCCTAAATTTAATCTAACTTACTGCAAATCCAAGCACAACGCGATCACGACTAAAACATGAAAGCGACCATGCCCTACAATACAAAGAACTAAAAAATCAAAAGAAAAGAACATAACCAAATAAATAAAACAAGAACCTACCTACACTAATCATACTAAGAATCACAAATTTGTTCAAAAGCGAAATGATTTAAAGCAAGAGCAGATACAACAAATGCAACCATAAAAGAATGAAGAACAACAATGATAAGAAAACCCTACCTCGAACGTAACAGAACCCTGCTAACCTTTTGAATTGATTCGCAAATGATAACCTTCTTCTCTTTTGATCAATTCATTGAAATGAACTCTGTCGCTGCTCTTTCGTGCTCCTTAATTTGTTAACGATGACAAAAATGATTCGTTTAATCCTTAATGAAGTTAAAAATGAGGATTTCTACCTACACGAGCAGTTGTCATTAATGCATCAAAACACAGTTAAGGTGGAGTCGAAACTGAAAGAGAACCAACACTTCTCAACAGTGCAACTTCAGTCAAAAAGTCAACGATCCATAAAAATGGCGAGGGTGGAACTAAAATGGAAATTGATTTGAAAATTTTAAGAAATTTCCAAACTTCATTCCAATTCTGGTTCTGGGTCCACCAACTAAGTACAAAACAAAACCAAACACAAAAAGTAAAACAAAAGACCGACATAATAAAACTAAACAAAAGGACTAAGACTAAAACCAAAATTGAAAATAGCGGAGGCGGGGGCGGAATTGATTATGATTTTGCAATTATCGATAAGGACCAACTTAACATCCACTCCGGCTCCGGGTCCGCTGAAGACAAAACGAAAGATAAAAAGAAAGACTGTCAGGACAAGAATTAAAACAAGTTTGAAAATAACTTTTAGAACCCAATTCAGATCCGGTTCCGGTTCCGATAGAGAAACCAAAGAAAAACAAAGTATTAGAAGCAAATGAATCCAAACTTTGTTTCAAAAACAACTAGGTATAAAAACATAAAGGGGGACCCATTTTGACCAAGGCAAAAGATGGGGTGGTTATGCAAGGCATAACAACAAGATCATATCCTTTTCTACACATTTGACCAACGCTAAAAAAATTATGCCTTAATTCCTTAACATAGTAAACATCGTCAGTATGATGCTTGCCATCAAAACTTAGCACCAATATCATCTCCAAACATAACCAAGCCTCCATCATATTTCTCAATATTAACAAACTTACTCTTATCACTATTCATGTGATGTGAAAACCACTATAAACTACCCAAAAATTCTTTCCTTGTTTAGCATTCAGGGAAAAGATAATCGTACCTTCATTTTTCTCCTTCTCCTTCTCCAAAGAGCTTTCCTTTACCTATTTTTCTAGATTAGTAGAATTAGGTTCATCATTAATCGGCAAGAACAAGCATTCATTGTCATCTAGATCTTCATATTCTGAAGCTTCATCTGAATTACTAGCATTCTCATTCACATAGTAAGCTATATTAATCTTCTTTCCTTTATTTTCTTTCTCATAACTTTGTTTATTCATTTTTGCTCTTTCCAAACACTTTGTAGCATGACCTATTTCTCCACAACTAAAGCATTTAAATGGAGACTTACCTTCATACTTGCCACAGCCTTTTCTCATTCTTCTTACAAAGTTATCTTCTATTTCATCAAAGTTCTCTTCATCTAGATCTTCAACTTTTGTAGCTTTAAAATCAATCTCTTATTTTCCTTCGTTTCTTAGACTTAGCTTCCTCATTTCATAAGATGTCAAAAATTCCTAACAGTAGATCCTTAGTACAAGTTTGATAATGTACAGTTTGCTTAATAGAACTCACCTTCTCACTATAAGTATCAAGAAGAGCTCTAAGAATCTTCTTTACAATCCTAGTTTCATCTATAGTAGCATCGAGAGATCGCATTCCAACCACTACCTCATCCAATCTATGTACATAAGCTTTAACATTTTTATCTTTGGACATATGTATAAGATCAAACTGTGTTTCCAAATTCTACAATTTTGCCTCTTTAGCTCTTTCATCACCATCATGTTCTCTTTCTAAAGCATCCTCGACTTCCTTATCGATCTTTAAATTTTGAACCTTAATCAAGTCGAAATGTGCCAGACTATTCTTCAAGATGAACTTTGCCTTATTGTTCACTTCATGTAATTTGATTTCTTCAAGTGTACTTGGACCATTAGTAGGAGGAGTGTAAGGATTTTTGTAAGCTTTCTCCACATCATATCCACAATACTCTAGATATTCTTCCATCAAAACTTTCCAAATACCATAATTAGTTTCATCAAACCTCAGATAATCAAAGACCATCTTCCTATCCATCATAGACCTTGCTCAAGTGGTTAAGCTCTTCACCAAGGAACCAAACTCTAATACCAATTGTTGAATAGGAAAATTGGGAGGGGGGTGAATCAGTTGTCATAGATTTCAACCTTTAATTCAATCATAAAAAATAATACTTAAAATTGCTTAAATAATTAATCATCAAATGCCAATGCAGAAACTCAAATCCAACACATAAACACAATAACACCATATTTACGAGGAAAACCCAATAAGGGAAAAACCACATAGAGGATTAACTCACACTATAGAGAAAATCAAAATCGATTACAAAAAGGCTCACTGCCTGAAACAAGGTTCATTGCTTGAGATAAGGGTCACTAACTGAAACGAGGACTCACTGTCCAACAAGGCTACAACCTAGAGGACTCACTACCACAGAGATAAAAATAAGACAAAGAAGACTTGTTACATAGAGACTAAAATCCCAATGCAACAAAGCATTCCACCATAGTTACTTGATCAAATTGCATGAATGATAGAGTTCACCTTCCGCTCACTACATCCGAAAACTCAACATTAATCTTTGCACTGATCTTCCATACACATCTCACACACACTTTCTAAATAGCATCAATGTCACATCTACTCTTTCACTTATCTTCCTTCTTTTCTCTTGTATATTTTTCATAACTATCTAATCTTTTATTTATACTATATCCAACCTTGAAAAAGATCCAAAGTCATCCATCCAATTTCAAATTCAAATTAGGTCAGTACCAAACACACACGTCATCGGTACCCGAATTAGATCCAACACACTTCATTAACTTTGAAGATAGAGCTTAACACAAGGTCGTCTAAACTAGTGTAGAACACATAGAATAATTCAGCTTGAAACTTCTAGAAACCAAAAATATCTTCAATGCAACCAAAACATCTTGACTCTAGAATTGTAATTCAAAAGACTTCATCGAAGAGAAATCTAGACTAGCAAATTTTCTCCTAGACCTCAACCAAAACAAAAAAAAAGATAATTCACAACTAGTGAACACAACTCTAACTTCTCAATGAACCAACAGCCAAAAATTTGGATAACAACCTTCAAAAACCATAACCAACATGTCTAAACCGCACAAACATAGGGGAAAACACTAGAGCAACAACTAAATACCTATAATTGCAACAATCTCCCCCTTTGTGATTGATGGAAACACATGATGTGAAAAACCATCAAAGAAACGATACTAGTTTTGAATATACTTCTCAAGATTTTTCCTTTTTCTTCCCCCCTTTAGAAGATCATCTTCCTCATTACCTCCATTCTCTTATTAGCTTTCTCTGCTTTTCACATGATTTCTCTCCCCCTTTGTCATCAATGTCAAAGAAAAAAGATATGTTCATTGAATCTTCCTTTGACATGAAAATAGAATACTCACAATGACAACACTTGAAACTACCTACTCCCCCTGAGAGGTATCCACTAAAACATCAATCCAAAAAGATAGAACCATAAATCCACCAGACTAATGCATCTACAAATGAACCTTAGTGTATGAAAGGAGGGGCAATAACTTGTATCTTCTCCCAGAGATACTAAAAAGTATCTTTAGGAAGAGCCTTTGTGAAAATATTGGCAATCTAATCCTTCATCAAAACATACTCAAGTTTTATTTCAATATCCATGACCTTCTCACTCAAGAAATGATATCTAATAGATATATTCTTTGTCCTCGAGTGCATCATAGGATTCTTTGAAATTTTAATTGTACTTGTATTATCGTAGAAGATAGAAATAGGATTATCATATAGCACTGTGATATCTTTTAATGTATGTTTCATCCATAGAACTTGTGTACAACAAGATGCAGCAACAATATATTTAGCTTCAGTAGTAGACAAGGAGACTGAATCTTGCTTCTTACTCAACCATGCCACCAATTTGTATCCAAGAAATAATGCTCCACCACTTGTACTCTTTTTGTCATCTACACATCCAACCCAATCTGCATTTGTATAGGTACTAAGTGTAAATTCAGTATCTTTAGGATACCACAATCCATAATCTAGATTTCCATTCAAATATCATAATATTCTTTTAACAACAACAACATGTGTTTCCATCAGATCTTCTTGAAATCTAGCCATAAGACAAAACACATGCATAATATATGATCTCCACCAATCATAGATCTGTAATTGCTCTGATTAGCCTTAGGTGAATCATCATCTTTACCCAATTTGAAATCACTCACCATAGGAGTACATACCGGTTTGGAAGCATCCATCCCAAACTTCTTCAATATCTCTCACATACTTAGATTATGAAATGAAAATTCCTTTCTCTATTTGATTAATCTATAGCCTAAAAAATAAATTCATCTCCCCAAACATATAAATTTCAAATTCTTTCTACAATTATTCCACAAACATCTTGCACATATTTTCATTTCCTCCAAAAATAATGTCATCAACATATATAACTACAATCAATATTTTATCATTATCAATCCTAAAGTACAAATTACTATTTGTCATGCCTTTTTTAAATCCTTGCTAAATCAAATACCAATCTAACCTTGCATACCAAGGTCTAGGAGCTTGCTTCAATCCATATAAATCTTTCTTCAGTCTACACACCATATCTAGTTGATCTGTTAACTGAAATCCTTCTGTTTGTTCCGTGTAAAATTCTTCTTCCAACTCACCATTTAGAAATGTTGACTTGACATCCATTTGATAGACTTTGGGATCTTTATAAGCAACCAATTCCAAGAACATCCTTATAGCTTCCGTTCTTGCTATCGGGGAAAAATTATCTTAAAAATATATTTCTTCTACTTGTGATTAGCATTTACACATAGGCCTCACTTTGTTTATGACAGCTTCTCCATTCTCATTCAACTTATTTCTAAATACCCATTTTGATCCAATGATATTTTTTTCTATCGGTCTTGGGACCAATTCCCAAGTCTAATTCTTCTCAATCTGCAAAAGTTCTACTTTCATTGCTTCCTTCCAATTTTCATCTTTACATGCTTCAATTATTGTCTTCCGCTCAATCTCAGAGAATAGAAACAAAGTTACTTCAACAACAACTTTGCTTCTGGTTAACACACCTTTTGTCTTGTCTCCAATAATCTAATTTTCTGAATGATTCCTCTGTACATATTTTTGTGTCCTAGGGGACATCACTAGAGAATATTATTCTCTTTCATTCTGTTTATCCTCCTTCTCTTGCTCATCTTTATCCTGTTCTTCCATAATTTATTCTATTCTTGCACAATCATGTTCATCGTACATATATCCATCAATAACAATAGAATTCTTCATTGTCTCATCAACCTTCACATTTGATCCCTCTACAATTTTTCTTAGTCTTTTATTGAAACATCTATATGGCTTGCTTTTAGTGGAATACCCAAGAAATATGCCTTCATCACTTCTTGCATCAAAATTACCTAAAGTTTCCTCATCTCTTTTGATATAATATTTTCTTCTGAATACCTTGAAATATTTAGCTGTAGGAATTCTTCCATGCCATAGCTCATAGGGAGTCTGTGTACTATTTTATCTAGCTTGAACTCGATTGAATACATAAATAGTAGTATGAATAGATTCTTTCTAGTAAACTTCCGGTAAACCAACCTCAGTAATCATTGATCTAGCAGCCCTTGAATTGTTCTATTTTTCCTTTCAACAACTCCATTTTGTTGAGTTCTTAGGGTAGATAACTGTCTCTTTATTCCATGGAATTCATTAAACATATTGAACTCATGGGAGGTTAATTATCCACCTCTGTCAGATCTATTCACTTTATTTTCAACCATAGCCTTGAATTCCTTGAATCTATCTAACACATTTGATTTATCTCTAAGAAATGTAACCCATATATATCTAGAATAATCATCAATTAAAAGCATAAAGTACCTTTCACCAAGTATACTTCTCACTCTCATAGGACCACAAACATCTGTATGAACTAAATCTAGTAGTCCAGTATTAGATTGTTCCTTTGATTTGTAATGACTTCTTGATTTCTTCCCAAACTGATAATTGTTGCAAATAGCATTAACAGGCTTTGTAATTCTTGGTAAATCTCTCATGACCTAAACAACACTAATCCTTGCCGATTTATCAAAATTCATGTGAAACATTCTCCTATTCCATAATCAACTATCATTTATCTGAGTCATAAAGCATTATCCACAACACCTTTAAGTTGATAGATATTTCCTTTCTTTCCTATAGAAATCAATGTTTTGGATCCTTTCCAAATCTCACATTTCTCAGCCTTAAAAATATGATCATATCCTTTTCTGCACATCTGACCAATTCTCAACAAATTATGCCTTAATCCCTTAACATAGTAAAAATCATTAGTATTATTATTTCCATCAAAACTTACTCAAACTATCCCATAGATTTTAGCACCAGTATCATCTCCAAACATAACCAAGCCTCCATCATATTTCTCAAGCTTAACAAAATTACTCTTATCACCAGTCATATGATGTGAGCAACCACTATCAACTAACCAAAATTTATTTTCTTGTTTAGCATGTAGGGAAAAGATAAATGTACCTTCATTTTTCTCCTCCTTCGGAGGGCTTTCCTTTACCTATTTTTTATGAATTAGTAGAAGTAGCTTCATCCTTAATCACCAAGAAAAAAAATTCATTGTCATCTGGATCTTCATATTCTAAATCTTCATCTGAAATACTAGAATTATCATTCACATAGTAAGCTCTGTTAATCTTTTTTCCTTTATTTTATTTCTCATATCTTTTTTTACTCCTTTTTGCACTTTCCGGACACTTTGAAACATAATGACCTATTTATCCACAACTAAATCATTTAAAGGGAAACTTACCTTCATACTTACCAGAGCCTTTTCTCATTCTTCTTACAAATTTAGCTCCTATTTCAGAAAAGTTCTCTTCATCTGGATCTTCATCTTTTGTATCTGTTGATGCCAAAAATTGACAAGGTAACAACCTTTATGGGAAACTCAGTTAAAGGGGGGACCTATTGCACTAAACTAAGTGACCTCCAGGTTTTTAAAGAAGTCGGCTTCTTCTATAATTTGGGGGGTGAAAAGGATAGAAAGAAATGAATATAAAATAAATCTAATCTAAGGTGATGCACCAAAAAGTAGATATGGGCACGATAAACCTATCTTTAATATATGATTTAAGGGTCGTTCAACAATCTGCCATGTCTCAGAACAACAAAGATCAAAATGGAAATCTGAACAACTTATTCAATGAATAAATAACTTCCACATATCTACTGAAAAGAAGAGTCGAGGAAATGATATTAATCATTTAGATTATATTAAAATTATAGAATTCTGTGAACAAATTACTCAATACAATAAAGGCACAGTATACAAGTTTGTCAAATAGCCAAGAAGTAGAAAGGCCGAACAATGGCACAATCTATGAATCTTATACAATAAGCTAAAACAATACAAAAGGCCTAGTCTTTCCAAAAATTTCTCTACCAATTCTGAACCCTTGGTTCAAAAGAAGAAGTGGTATTTATAACAAAAAACCCATCACTTGGCGATTAGTAACAGAAAATATTCCCTAATCATGAGAAATGATGCAAACAACAATGATTTTCAATAGACTATTACAACGAAAAAGATTTGAGTCATGGATGTGGTCACCCTCAAGCCAGATGCATCCCCTATGAATGATGGTAGTGGTCCCAGTAGAATAGAGTGTTGACAGTCATTGCTCACTCACCACAAAATTTAGAACACATGGCAATGATGGTGAGGTTGTCGCTTTCTCTCCAATGACACAGTGAAGCCCTTTAAAAGATCCACATGGAAATAGGTAAGGTCCTGTAGTTCCTTCCTCCCTACCCAGGGTGAAAGCCTACGTGATGAAGACATGTGGAGGTCTTACTTACAAATAGCACTCTTGGTGGGGCTTCCAAGGAATGTATACGAACTGATGCTACGTGGCATGTGGTCAGGGCTCGATAGGGGAGTGAAATGAAGGAGCCTTGGAGCGTGTGAACTACTGACACATGGAGGTGTGGTGGGAGACATTGGAAGAGTGAAGGAGTAAATCCATATGGAAAGCACTTGTGAGACACGTAGCAATAGTTAGAAGAAGCCCTTGAAAAAGGAACCAAAATTTTTTTTCAAAGATGAGGCGCGGGTTGGTGTTTGGAAAAACAAAAATAATCTGAAGGGATCTTGGGAAATTTATCTTCATTGCTTTTGGTGACTACTAGGGGTGTTTCACTTATGGAATGAGAGACCCAATTTTTTTGGTTCACAGACCAGAGTCTTATCCTTTGGGCAACGCGATTAGAGCTTGGAGAGAGTGGTTTGCAGAGGAAACCATTCGACATTGGATGGAGTCGATATGCCACATAGATTCTCTTGCACTCCATGTAGATCGATCATTTCTTTGTATGACAGCATGGATGATATACTAGCCCAGGACTTGAATTGTAAAAAGTAGCCACACTATCAAAAGGGTGACTCCTTCAATATCCTCCATAGTAAGGGGTCGATTGAAGCTCTAAAAAGTGGATGCATCATGCTGCTTCTCTTCAATTTTCACTACAGTATGTTCTTTTGTGGCCACCAATTCATCTTCGAGGAAAGGGGATGGTAAGCCCATTTGAGTTAGGTGGGATAACCTTGTCTACATGCTCTTCATGGTTTAGTCCAAAGTAGTGGCACACTCGCTAGTATTGAGGATGGTTGTGTGGCAGTGGATAAACCTGTTGGCTATTTTAGCAATGACCTTCCTATCATCAATCCCCGTGTTTTCCAAGACTTCATCCGGCACCATAAATAACCTATCCAACAACCTCCTAGCCTCAAGAACTCTCTCCATGATAGATTGAGGGAAACACTCGATCATTCCACGAACCTCCTTGGCTAAACTTGTCACTTCTTCCATGAATTGGAGCATCGGTTAGAGGGTTAGACAGAAAGCCTTAATATTTTCCCAGCATGAAATATATAGCTGTTGGGCTACTTGAAGGAGGTCCAACTAGGCGATAGGTGGTTGGCCAGAGCTATTCAAAAGGCCAATTTTTGCATCCTTCAATTCCATATTATGTGCCAGATTTGCAACCTTTTGGTTTGCTACAGTGAGTTGTCCCTATAGGACCTGTGATTCTATGATCCACCTTGCCTCAACTTGTTCCTTGTTTGCTTATTCCTTCTCCAAGGAATATTTCATCTCTTGGACCTCACTTTCCAGCTAGGTCTAGCAGGCGTTGAAGTCCACATCCTTTTGTTGCATCTGCTACTCTAGTTGAGGGTGTTGGTGGTTGAGCTCCTCATTCCTTTATTGCACCTCTTTCTCTAACCATGCCAAATGGTCTTGATAGCCTTTATTTTTCCATTGTAGCTCAGCGATCAGGTTGGGATCAAAAGATTGGAGCTTTGCAAGTTCTCCCCGAAGCTTAGCTTGCTTGGTCTTCATTTTTTGCGATAAGTGCTTAAATTCAACATCCCTCACTTTTTCCTTTGGCAGTAGGACCTCGACCCTCTCCTTGAAATTTTTTATCTCCTCTTCCCTCTTCTTTAGTTGGAAACCATACTTCAAAAAGTTGGTGGTCACGACCCACTGGGTCTCCTCCATGAGCTCAACTTTATCTTGTGGTCAGGCTATGCTCAGGTTGAGCGCCATGGCGTACATATTGTAATCATCTGGCTGCATCTCCCCTTGCGGTTTGATGATAGATAGGTACATAGTATCAAATTGTAGTGATTGTTGAGCTTCATTGAAAATAGTCTATACCCTCGGCTCATCTGGCCTTTTAGTGTCCTTGGCCTTTTTTTTATGGACTCTGATTTCCCGTACTTGTTTAGTTTTATTGACCTCCGACAAGAACTCAGTTGACGATCTGATGAGTCCACCTATGAAAGGTGCACACGGAGGAAGGGAAAAAGGAAATGAGAGGGTAGTTTTCTCAGATGTTTTCTTCTTCAGAAGATTAACCATTTGAGGAGAGAAAGGAGGGATATTCCAATACCCAGCTTGTGTGATAGTAGGACTTGAGGGAAGTGGTGTCATGGCAGATTCCAACTATTGGACAAAATGGACTAGGGCCAACACATTAGCAGTAGCAGAGGTATTAATTATAACCACAGAGGCAAAATGTGAGGCATTGGTTGATGCAGAATGGGCCGAAGAAAAAGGTGTAAAGGATCTCAGAGGAGTAAAGGTAAATGGTGCCACATGAGAGAACTATGCAAAACCTCCCATGACCATGGAAGAAGAGGTAGAAAAGGAAGGGCCAACGCTTGTAGTGAGTGGTGCCACAGACACAATAGGGGTTAATAAAGACTATGAAGCAAGAGAAGAGGGAGTGAAGATACCTGTGGTGAAAATGATTACAATCCTTGGCTCATTGAAGGCTCTTAGCTTGCACCAAGCTTCTGTAAACACTCTCTAGAAGATTATCCTGTGCACTGTCATTTGGCGAGTGGCGAGTCTTCCACCACTATTGTCTCATATTGCTATGACTACATTTTTATGGTCCTCTTTGTTGTCCAGGTGCGAGTTAGTGAAGCCCTTGCACATGATTTGTTTACCCACACATTTGATGAAACCTTGCCAAGTTGCTTTATTGCCTTCCTTTTTTGTTGCACTAGGGCTATTTGAAGCTCTACTTCTGGTTCTGCTCCTTCTATGGTACATTCTTTGGCCTCCTCTGGCTCAACATATTTATCATTACTATCATTGGAATCAGGATGTTTTTCATTCCATAGTCTATCAAAACTATCATCCATTTCAATGCTATCATAAGGGGCCTTAGTGCACTAGATCTCCTGTCGGTAAATCCAGAAATCTCTAATCTTCTCTTCACTCCAGTTGTAATTCTTTGTCAAATTTTTCTGAAGAGCAGCCTCAATCTACCTTGACTTATCATATTTCCCTTTCTAGAAATAGAACTTGAGCCATGTTGGCTGACTATCTCCATCTAGAATATGGACTAGGTCCACCATCAGATCATTTGTATCCTCCATTGGATTCCACCGCTTCTCCTAGTAAGGCCGAAGACTATGTGCTACATTAACATACTCATTCAGTAAGTCATTTTCGGGGTTGTAATTCCATTTATCACAAATCCATACCAGCCCCAGATGAGGCAGCATTGCCTCTAACGAGTCATGAGTCGGCTTCTTGACCATGATGACTATTTTAAAGCTTAGCAGATAGCTAAAAAATCCTTTCTTCTTAGATTTTCCGCTACAAAAGGTGAAGTCAATAATCGATACTTGGTGAAACATTTAAAGGGCTAGTATTTGATCTATGAGACATGTCAGATGTGGGAATGGCTCCCCAGTTAAACCATGCATCCAAATGAATGTGAAATCCTCCCCTAGAAACCAGTCGCACTTCAAAGTGAAATTTTACATGTACTCTATCTGGTCTGAGGTGAGCCATAAAACACTACCATCCTCTCTCAAATCTTGCAAAATCGGAGTCAAGAAATAATCCAAAAATGCGTAATAGTCATATGTTGCGGAGAGGAGAGGAGTACTGATACTAGCTTTCTCTGTTGATTTTCATCAAATATTGCCAACCCCATATGACTTTGAAAGAATTTGGGGTTTTGATGCAAAAACATGTGCACAAGGAAGGATGGAAACCTGAACATTTATTGTGTCTCGTACTATGCTATCTGGTTCAACATTTCTTGGATGAGGAATTATGTGAAGTTGTACCAAAAAAAAGAGTGATTATTGTGTAGCTGGAACCCCAAACCTAGTTGAAATTCCTCAACATATCTATCGATATCCAGGCCACAAACAAATTCCATCATTGAGAAGGCATCTTTCATGTCCTCCTTGAAACTTCTATGCATTGTCGGGCTCAGTATATTTTTCTTTTGATCATCCATGGACTTTGAGGTTTCTTTGTTATAAAAATATAGAGCAAGATCTCTGGTTCTCCATATGCTCTCTCCCCTTGCAAGAGTGAATGACTCCATTATTTCTACCTTGGGGCTTTGTTCTGGGATACATAACATATCCCAAATATCCTCTTTGCAGATGATAACCCTTAGCTCTCAACCCTCGATGGTACTCATAGCTGTGTTGATATACTTGATGGCTTCATGGACCAATTCTAGGTAGTAGTGCATGAACGAGTCCATATATTGTGGGAGCCCACTGAACCAACACTTCTATGCCAAGAAATTCAGGTTGCCTCTCTGAGACTCTTAGGGTTCTTTGTGAGGATGGGATCATGAATATTATCCCACTTCTCCTTAATTCGGTCTTGGTCTCTATGGGTATTCTTCTTTTCTAGAACTCTTGTATTTACCCACATTTGCCTTTCTGGTATACCATGTGAAGCGTAAGAGATGTTTTTGAAGACACAGATGGCCAGTGCTGCACATATGGCATCATATAACCTTTGCATTCCTTCGCCCTACATTTCTACTTGATAACTCTAGGGTGCCTCCATTCTTAACAAGATTTTTCTCAAAAAGCACACTGAAGTGGTATGAATGGAACCTAAAACACTATGCAAGGCTCTGAACACAAACCCAGATGAACCCTTGCCTCTTGCTTTGGGTTCAATCCACACCGTGGCAATGAATCTATTGTGTTTACTTCTACACTTAGCCGCTTCATCATTATTTTCATAGCGTTTGGTTCTCTCAGCAATTCTTCACTTCAAAATATTTTTATGTACTCAAGAAGTTTTATGCTCCGTTTAGCTCTTTATGCAATACTTAGCTTTTTCTTCGATTTTCTGCTTTAATTGGTATACAACAGTTGCCTTTTCGCATTTAATTCAATATGTACCACCAGCTCCTTTGTCCATGCAAAATGAACTACTTTCCTTTTTGAAAAGATAAGAATTCAAAATTACATCAGTGATCACATCCTTTGGCACAATTTTTCTTAGGAAATTGAGCCATCAGTGCAAATGCTTGCTATCCTTTCAAATGCCTTAGCAATTATTATCCCAAAAAGAATAATTAATCCAAGGCTATAATGAGTACTTAGAAAATATTTGTGTTCAACCTTGGAGCTCAAAATTTCTATTAGTGTGACACCTCATCATTCATCTGTGCGAGCTATCGCTTCAGACTGCCACCAATTTGCACTAATGGATTGCTACTCCTTAATCTTGCACATAGTAATTTGTACCTACAGATGCAACTGGGTTGGAAAATTGAGTAGAATTTTGCTGGAATTTTTGAGTTAACACTTGATTAGACTCATGTTTATGGTATGCAGGCTACCTGAGATATTTCTAAAAGTAGGCCCTATTCCACCAGCAAAATGACACTTAGCAATTAGCATAATTTGGCATTAGGAGATTAGTTGAGATTTTCATTTAGGCACTTTAGTAGGTTCTTTAGTTTGCGTAGAGCTTAGAATTAGGTAGTCGGGTAGAGTTTAGTACCATGAACACCCCAATTAGGCTAGTCTATAACAAGTCCCAAATGGATTTTCTATGAGAGATTTCAAATAGGCGTCTCAAGCGCATGACCAAAAACAAGCATTCTCTAGACATTATAGCCATGAAATAGGTTTTAGGTAGAGATTGCATTGAGTATGAATACAAGTATCGGGTGAACATTGATATTTGCTCCCATTTCGTCACTTTATTGCTTGATATTCAAGTCCCTAAGGCTATGATTCTACGTTTGATGCTCTAATTTTTTTTGAAGAAGTATCTCGGTAGCCTCAAAGAGGTGATGAACCATGCAGTCTATGGCCTGGGTCTTCTTGTTGCAAGTGACATGCATAGGAATATTGAAGAAGATGTGGTGGTACCATGGGTGCCATTCTGGAGTGGGTTTCAGCTTCTTTCTCTAGCTGAGCATCATGAGAGAGCTACTCGTGCATGCAACTTTCTGCTACGCTGCTACAATGTGGTGTTGTTTTATGATGTGGAGTGGTACATGGATTTCAAGAACCTTGTGTTCCCTCCATTGCTAGTTCTTGGTGTTGATGCTACTGCTTTGGGCCCCATTACTGCTGGTGACAACCTTCCTGCTGGTCAAAACAATGCTCCTATTGTGGATGATAGTGCTCCTACCCTAGATAAATAAAGTTTAAAACACCTTTTTTCCCCTTTGTGTATAGATATGCTTGAAAAATTCTTGCATACATATATATAGAAGCCACATAGTATATAGACATACTTTCAAATGCATGGCCTCAAAGCCATTTTGCAATGTATTTCTCAAAGTATATATATATATATATAATGAATATACTTTCTTATTTCAAACCTCTTGTCTCTTTTCCATGTGTCTCTGTAATATGGACTAAATGAGCTTATTTCCTATATCATGTGTAGTATTTTCTTCTCTACTTGTGCAATAATGGGTTTCATGAATTTCTTTGTTTCCTGCATACTTGATATTTATTGGAAAGACCGATCGATAAAAACACGAAAGGAAAATAATTACACTATTCACATATTTACACTATCGGAGTAACTAAAGCTTAATTGAACAATTTTAAGTGAATTTTGTTAACCGGAATACCTAGTGCTTCCTGTTCCATGTTTTATAATTCAAATGCATTATGTTGTTTTCACTGAATTATTTTGAAAGGGCCCTCCTAAAGACTGTTAATTTTTTTATGCTAGCCAGGCTTTGCAGCCCTTTCATTGAATCTCAATACTAGGTCTCTACACTTTAGACCCTGGTCTAAAGCTTTCTTTTTGAACGATCTCTTAACTACCTATTGGCGGTTGGTCATGGCTATTAGGGATTTTTCCCTTTTTTCCTGCGCTTCTAGCAACTCAGCTAATTGAACCTCCATTGCTCCATTTTCTTCAATCTCCAGGGATTTGAGCATCTATAGTGATGGAATCTCTATAGAGATGGGCAACAGTGCCTCCTTACCATACACTAGCTCATATGGAAAGTTTTTAGGGCTTTCTTGGGAGTTATGTGATCCACCCAAAGTGTTGTCTAGAGGTTCTTGTGCCATTCTTTCTCATGATCTGATCCAATTCTTTTAATGAGTTAGACCAAATTTTTGTTAGTCGACTCAGCTAGACTGTTCCCTTGTGGGTAGTAATTTGATGATTTTTTGAAGAATATGCCATGTATAAGTGTGAACTTACATACCTTATATCCTAGGAAATCCTTGGTGTTGTTCAAAATGATAGTCTTCAATGGGCTGAATCTCGTTACTAGCCCCTCGAGAAAGTCTACAATCTCTTTCTCTATTGTATTCTTCAAGGGTATGGCTTTAGTCCACCTTGTGAAGTAGTCTATGATGATGAGAATCCACTTGTGGCTAGCACTAGAGGCGGGATTGATCAATCTGATGAAATCTAGCCCACATTGCATGAATGGCTCATCTACTACTATTGGATTGAGAGGCATTGTGCAATTTTTCCTCCTTCCTACAAAGAATTGACATTCTTGCAGACTTTTGTCATGCCATATGAGTCATTGAATAGCGTAGGCCAGAAGTACCCTATGCACAGGATTTTGATGGTGATGGTCTTCATAGAGAAGTGTCTGCCTTCAGGACTACTATGGAAGGTGCCGAGAATCCTCTTCACTTGCTCTGTGGTGACGCATCGTAGCAAAAAGTCATTAAAATTCCTCTTGAAGAGGACCCCTTCAATAAGTGAGTATCCATTGTTTTGCAGTCGATAGAATACTCTTTTCTGAGAAGGGAGTCCTAGCAGATACTTTCTAGCATGCATAAATTTTACTCTATCCACCAACTAGTAGCCTTTGGGCTCGAGCTCATTTGTTAGGACCAACTCCAATTTCTCTTCTTCAATTTCCATTTCTTCATTGTGTGCCAAATATTCGTACAACCCTCTTCCTCAAATGATCTTTGTAGGTCTGACCTCAATGTCATATTAAAAGATCTTAGTGATCCAATTGGCCCTTTTTTTGGTGATTTCTCCTTCCATGATGTATTCACACACACTAGAATGTGCGACATAAAAAATCACCTTATTGCAAGATATAAGATGTCAGAACTTCTTGAGTCCCTTTACAATTGTGAATGCTTTCCTTTCAACGAAGTTGTAGTTCATCACATATTATTTTAAGGTCTGAGAGTGAAACGCTGTCGGATTTTACCCCTTTCCTTCATTGTCCTTTTGAGTCAAAATAGTAGCGATGCTTGACTTGCTACTGAATACGTACAATATGAAATCATTCAATAGGTCTAGATTCACCAATACAAGAGCTAAAGAAATAGTATCCTTAACCTTCTTAAAGGCTTCATTTGAATAATTGATCCTTTTTCAGCATCAGGGTGATTGGTTTAATTATTCCTGCAAAATCAGAAACAAATTTACTTACAAAGCTAACCTTCCCTAGAAAAGACTAGACTCCTTTTTTGTTGACTGGTAGGGGCAGTTCCTTGATTGCTTTTACCCTTTCAAGATCAATTGTGATTCCTTCTTTGGACACTACATGTACCAGTAATTTTCCTTGTGGTACTCCAAAGACACATTTTTTTGGGTTTAGGAATACCCTAAACTCTTGGAATTTTTTGAAAACTACCTCCAGATGATCAAAATGATCATCTTTAGACTTTGAGAATACATTCAAATCATCTAAATAGATGATAATTTTGTTGATCAGCTCACTGAAAGCGATATCCATTTCCCGCTAGAAAGTGGCCCCCACATTTGAGAGTTCGAAAGGCATTTTAGCATATGTGAACGTTCTCCAATTGGTAGTGAACGTCATCTTGTGATGATCCTCTTCTTTAACCCGGATCTGATTGTAACCCAAAAAGCCATCTAACAGAGAAAACATCTCTGAGCCTGGCACATTTTGCAAGATTGATTCCATGGAAGGAAATGCGTAATGGTCCTTTAGCGATGCTCGACTTAGGTCATGAAATTCGACACAAAGATGAATGTCTCCATTCTTCTTTCAGACCAAAACAAGGTTAGACACCCATGTGTTGTGCTTGATTGGAAACATAATCTTGGACTAGATCATACTTCTTAACTCTTGCGCCATCAGGGCTTCAATCTTTGGATTTATGGGCCTCTGCTTCTGGCAGATGGGTTTAGCACCTTCCATTAGTTCGATAGTGTGTTGGATGATGTCAGGGTTGTATACCCCGAGGTCATCATAAGACTAGGCCACAAATCCTTCATATTTTTCACAAAAGTGCATGAGTCTATCCTAGTCATGTTGTGGAACTTATTTCCTAACTTTTAGTTTTCTTCCATCTCCAACCTCAAGATCAAAGTAGTCCTCCCTATCTGCCACAAATTTTCTCCTATCATTCCTCACATCATCATAGTCGAACAAATTTTTGAGAGTGACCAGCCGCTTTGGAAGTTTATTGGATCTCAACTGAATGATCTACCCTTCATATCACAACAACACAATAGGAAATTAGTGCCGACCTTTGCGTTGGATTTTAGTGTGTTTCAGTCCATCAATTGGAGCCATCTCAAGGTGCAAAAGTCATCACAAAAGTGTTTCTTTGTTTCATCACCAAATTTTGCATCGGATTTTGTGTCATCTTTAGTGTCCACTTTAGTGTTGGATTTAGCGTCAAAAATTTGGTACCAACGACAGCGTCTTCTTTAGCACTGGGAATAGCACCAAAAAATGGCACCAGGAATAGCTTCAATGTATGCTCCCATTTTTTCTTCTACTTTTGCTTCCATTTCTGGCTCCCATTTTTGCTTCTAGTTTTGCTCCTAGTTTTGCTTACACTTTTGATTCCACTTTTGCTTCTGGTTTTGCTTCCACTTTTGCTTCCACTTTTGCTTCAAGTTTTTTCTTTCGGTTTTGCTTCCACTTTTGCTTCCAGGTTTTCTTCCAGTATTGCTTCCAATTTTTCTTCTAGGTTTGCTTCCAGTGTTGCTTCTAGTTTTTCTTCTAGTTTGGCTTCTAGTTTTGCTTCCAATTTTGCTTCTGATTTTGCTTCTGATTTTACTTACAACTTTGCTTCAAGTTTTTCTTCCAGTTTTGCTTCGAATTTTGCTTCCATTTTTGCTTCCATTTTTCCTTCTAGGTTTGCTTTTAGTTTTGCTTCTGGTTTTGCTTCCAATTTTTCTTCCAAATTTGCTTCCAGTTTTGCTTCCTACGTTCCTTCCAATTTTGCTTCCTATTTTGCTTCCAGTTTTTCTTCCTACTTTGCTTCCAATTTTGCTTCCAGTTTTTCTTCTTGCTTTGCTTCTAGTTTTTCTTCCAAGTTTGCTTCCGGTTTTGCTTCCAAATTTTCTTCCAAGATCGCTTCTGGTTTTCTTCTTGTTTGGCTTCCATTGTTGCTTCCTTTTTTCCTTCTAAAAATGTTTCTTGTTTTTCTTCCTTTTTTGCTTCTAAAAAATGCTTCTTGTTTTGCTCCCGATTTTTCTTCCGGTTTTGCTTCCAGGTTTTCTTCCGGTTTTGCTTCCGGTTTTACTACCAATTTTTGTTCCAAGATTGCTTATGGTTTGTTTCTAGTTTGGCTTACATTGTTGCTTCCTTTTTTGCTTCTAAAAATACTTCTTGTTTTGCTTCCATTTATTAATTTAATATGTTTTAATTCAATTTAATTAGTTAAATATATGATGCCTCTTAAATAACTCATATGATTATAAAGTAAGTAATTTAATTATTTTAACTCATATGATTAAATAATAAGATAATTATTTTATTTTTTTGCTAGTTAAATCATTGCCAAAATGATACATGTCCAACAGTCGACATAAGTCAAAATGATATATGTATAAATGATATAAGAAAAACTAATTGTAAGTGTGAATAAGTAACAATGTAAATACACTTCTTAATGAAACATTATATCAAGATTCTAGAGTAATTAACTAATAAAAAGAGCAAAAACTTGAAAGCGTCTCATTGTCTCCTATCTTTAAAGATTTATTGAGTTACATGAAGCTCTCAGATTTGATAAGCTCTGTGACTATTAAAATGCCAATCTAAAGAACAAAATGATGTTGGATACAATGATCTAATTCTATATGATAATATCTAAATGATAAAAGAAGCTAATTTAATCTATTGCTGACATGAAAACTATGATGAAAGCTACAGTCATGATATGAAATCTAATTCTATTGCTAAAAATGCTTGAGGCTTGATTGCTTGATGCTTTGATGCTTTGATGCTTTCCTATAGAGTAATTTTGCATAAAGTTGGGATCCATTCTTTTCTTCAGAAGGCTGTATTTATAGATTTCCCGACAACACATTTGCACAGGGGCAGCAAATAGAGGCTTGGATTCAATCTGGAGGATTGAAGGGTGAGAGATGGAAAGGTTGGAGCTGATCATGGGAATGGTTCCTCCCCGTGAAAACATTAGGCAAGAGGATAGGAAGGATCATAGGGAGAAGATTGAGAGGATTTTCTGCAAGCTTTCCCGTGAATGCCAGTCACATTAAATTAGACATATGATGTTTGATTTGATAGGTGAGTAAATAGAGGAATTTATGATTTATGCTTTTATTTAAATATTTTTATTTATTTAAATTAGCAAAAGGGGATAATTAATTTAATAAAACAAACTATAGATGTTTTTTATTAAATTAAATAGAAAAAATATGATAATTAAACAATAAATTATTTAACCTTTGTTTAATTTATTTGAATGATGTGATTAAGATAGAATAAATAGGGAAATTTGATGATTAAATAAAACAAACTATTTAATTTTGTTTATTTAATTAAGATGAAATAATAAAAGAATTAGAATAATTTAAATAAGAATTTAAACGTGAACTATATAAATAAAGATTTCTATTTATTCAATAGTAGAGGAATTTGGGGTAGTTAATCAAATAAGTCGTATTTAATTAATTAGATTCTCTAGACCATTTTTAGGTGTATATATTTTTCCCCTCTTTGAAGTGATGTGTTTACGCATTGATTCAAATAAAATTTTGTGCTACTACTAGTATTCACGATAATTTTTTCAGTATGCCCCAGACATTGATTTTTCAGGTGATTGATGGATATATGCCCCCTCGAGAGATAAATTTATGATTTTATGATTTTTTTGGATTTTCAGAAATTTTCAATTTTTATGATTTTTCAATGATTCTATGATGATTCGATGATGATTTGATGCTGAAATAATTTATCTCCCGACAAATACTGGTGAAAATGCCCCTATGATGAATTAATTTTAGTAAACTCCTTGATTTATATGTTCTTTGATCACGCCATCCTTTGATTTGATATGTTTGATGATGCTGATAGATTTAAATGATCATTGATATCATGATAGGTGAGATTCAATGATTGATTGATGATAATTAACCTCATGATAGGTGAGGATCAATTATAGTTTGATTTATTGATTGACCTCATGATAGGTGAGGTGCAATGATAGCTTGATTGATTAACCTCATGATAGGCGAGGTTGAATGATTGATTGATGATAATTGACCTCATGATAGGCGAGGATCAATTATAGTTTGATTGATTAACCTCATGATAGGCGATGTTGACTGATAGATTGATGCTCATGATATTTGATCAAAGTCTCACCAAAGCCGATTAGATGGATAGGCTGATTGATTGAAGAGATTATTGATTTGTGATATTTTGTGATGATAGGAGACATGGGATTTTAGAGTTCTTCCCAAAGATGCGGGACATGATTTTGTATTTGATTTGACATAGATATCATTAGTCGATGTGGTTTATCAACCTTGATTGATATGCTCCAGTATAGGATTGATTAATGTACTGAAACTTGATGATGTACACTTATTCAATCAGAGATTTTATGATTGCTCCATCATGTTATCGATTCACCAGCCTTTGGAATAAATTATTCTGCAAATACAAAACTAACATAAATGCAATCTAATTTAACCATGCAAAACTACATGCAAACATTGGCATCTTAATAGTCCTTTTATATGTGATTTTTATCATCATTGAGCCTTTAAAATGTTGAAAGTGAGTACAAGCATCAAAGGTATATTTTAGGCCAATGATGACTTGAGTATTACTTTCATGATTTTTGATATTGCAAGTGAACACAAGCATCTAGGTATAATTAAACTGAGATGACATGATAATTTCTAGCGTAAACAAACAAGGATCAATCATTTTAGTGTGTGAATTTCGAATGTCATCAGTGATACATTTGTAGAGCACATCCCACGATAATTTACACATTAAATAATTAATTAACAAACAACAGACAAAGAAAATACCATTCTTCTTCCTTGCTTTCTCTATTTCAATTCATCATTGATTTTCTCCAAAGAAATGATAACAAATAATAAAAAATACAACATATCCCACCTTTACTTAAAGTGTTTCAATCATTATTCAGATTTAGATCATCCATCCTAATTTTGTGACGTTTTTGTTATTTTTCGAGATTTGGGATCCACTCTAACCTAAAGACCTATCCTAGGGGCCTCGGGGGCTGATCAAAGATTAGCCTTTCCTACGTTATACATGCAGAGACCACGTAGTTTGACTGACACAAACTCATGTTTTTGACTTTTTGAGACTGACTCTTTTGACTTGTTTTTGATTTTTCTATTGTCATACGTGGATGTCCAAAGTGTTTCTGATAGTGATTGATGTTCCATGTTGGTTGTATTTTGATCATTGTTTTTGTTGTGTTTGTCATACTGATATTTGTCCATTTGATTAAGCTCAAAGTTTATTTCCCCCAATGAGTTCAGGATTTTTCCCCCAAGCTAGGGTGAGACACGACTACATTGCCAGGATATGTACTTGAGATTTTATTGCACCTTTTTCAGATTTTATGATTTTTTTGTATTTTTCAAGATATTTAAGATGATATGAGTGTTTGAAGGAACAAAATTCCCCACAATAGGGGTAATGCAACAATAGATAAATGATAGATCAAAATGAAAGATTCACTGCAAAACATGTCACATAAGCAACATATCTCTTGTCAAAAGATGATAATGGTTGATTGATTAAGATGTCAGGAATGATTGATTCCATAAGACATGATGATGATAAGTACTTAGGATCACTAATTTCCTCTAAGTACAATAACATTGATGATTTTTGATGATTGATTGACAAACGATATGAGGATTAGATAATGTTTTACAGCTAGGCTCAAATATGATTTGCATGATAAGATTCAAGGTTGCAAAGGGACATGGTGGAATGGATTTTGATAAGCTAGGAGATATGGAATGGAAGAAATCAAGGATAAAAATAGTGAATGGGATGATCAAGAACAACTAGATAAGATACGGAAACAAGGCCCAAGTATTTTTCCCCTATTCCTCATCAAGACCAAGGAAAGGAAGAAATGATGTATTTAGTAAGAATGATGGAATATGGATAAGATGAAAGATATGGATAAAGCGTATAGGATAAGATATATGATGTTCAAGAAGATCATTAACCTTGTCAAGATCAAAGGTGGAAATGTAAGGAATGAGCATAGAAAGGATAATGACCATGAATGATAAGATGGACGAAACTTGTCCCAAAGAGTAGAGTGCAAGAGGAATATGGAAGATAGGATATGGATGATAGGGAAATGGAGGAAGATTTAAGCATCAAGTTTCACAACCAAATATCCCTCTAATAAACCATGGAAAATGGGAATTAGACTCCTAAATGTTGGTAGATTAATGATATGATGGAAGAATCTAAGGACTTATGCAAAGGTTTGGATTAAAGGAGAATGATGGTGGATGAATTTTGGATAATGGATAGGAGGTTGAAAGGCTTGTTGATGGATAGATGGAAAGGATGGAAAGATCAACATTGGCACACACCTTTAAGGGTGGTGGAGTGATGAATGAAAAATGGATTTGGAAGGTGATAGGTTATTAGATGGAAAATTGGAGGAAGCTTTTGGATTAGCAAATTTGAATTCCAATTTATATTTTATTGCTTCTATGAGACTTTTAGGAATCCACATAACTTTTGATTTTGATCTATGCTTTGTGGGCCTTTGTGGCCTTTCAAAAAAATTATTTTTAATTTATGGACCTTTGTGGTCTTTGAAAATTGCCTTTTTTCTTTGATGGGCCTTTGTGACCTTTTGAAATTTTCTTTTGATTTTGGATCAATTTTTTTAAATTTTGCATATCTCTTCAAGGAGACATGTTGATCTTTTGATACATGTGTATTTTGATATAGAAGCTTTTGATATTTGGTACCAAAATTGCTTCCAAGAGCAATGGGAGGGGTGGATTGAGATGAATGATATGGAGGTATTATGGATGAGTTAATGTGGGTATAATTTTGAAAGGGTATCAAATATGTGTGCCTTTGTTGTTCTTGAGAAATAGGATATGGACCTAGGATAGAGGGAAGGTTTTATGGAATAGGATGAGGACCTAGGATAGATGGAATGTTTGATGAACTAGGACACTTAGGCATATAATCAAGGCCGTGGTGATATGGGTTTCTTTGAATAGAAAGGGGTTCTAGGATACCTTGCTCATGAATTCTTAATCCTTTTCCTTTATAATTCATACTTTGACATATTCATTTACCAAGGGGATGTGTATTGTTTTTGAAACAATATGCGAGTCTATTTTGGGGAGGATATGATATGGATGAGCAGATAGGTGTTGGAAGTAAACCAAAATGGATAAAGGTGGAGGATCCCAATTTATAGGTGTGGGGTTCATGGATAGCTTGAATAGGTGTGATAGGCTCTTGACATTGGGATGATGGGGTGTTTTGATCTTGACTTGGAAAAGTATCATGAGATGTAGGAGAGGAAGTATCTTTCCCTTTATTAAGTATGGAATCATTATGAATTAGTATGAAAGGAATATCTTGATCACACAAAGGATAAACATCTTCATGGGATGAAAGGATATCCTTGAATGGAAGCATATCTTGATCTTGATGAGGAAGGGAATCATGAGATTTTGTAGAAAGCATGTCTTGATCATCAGTTGGTAAGACATCATTAGATAGGATGGAAGAAATATCATGCTCTTGTGATGTAATAGAATCATGAGATGGTATGGATTGATTATATGATGTGGAAGAAGAACTTGGAAGGATACTTGTCTCTTGAGATGGAAGGGAATTATTTGGGATGAAAAGTGAAAGGAGGGGATCATCATAAGATTCTTGAGAAATGGGATCTTGATCAAAGATTGGAATAATTTGTGGAATGTTGATATCATTGGATGGAGTGGAAATAATATTTTGATCTTGATGTGGAGGGGAGTCTATGCTAGCATGCTTTGGATTGAGATATTGACATAAATCATTGGATGTTGAAGATATGATAGAAGAGGATGATTGGATGGAATTGCTAATTTGAGTGAAAGAATCTTGAGGTTTATTTTGGCTTATGGTGGATGGGGATAAATGCATGACATGATAGGATTTCTCAATATCATTTGTGTTTGAGGACTAAGATTTGGGCTTCTGATTTATTTTTTTCAAAAATTCAAAGATATTGAACTTGGATGATGTAGTTGTTGGTGGAGAGGGTGTCATGTCGAGATTTTTGTCAGAGGAATAAGAATAAATGTTTGGCAGAAAATATCTCTCTATGGTTGTTTCCCTTTGCATATCCTAGATTTGTTGTTGAAGGTTTTTCATTTGATGAGCTAAAGCATTCAATTGATCCTCATCTATTTCGGTCATGGTGGTTTGAGTTTCAATTTCTTGTTCTTTGAATTTTTAGTCTTTGTGACCTTGTTAAAATGGACATACGTACGTTGATGTTTTCAATAAAATTTTGATCTTATTTTGGTATAGTGTCAAGGATATTAACTCAAGTCAAATAGAATGATAGATTCTATTGATTAGACTAAGTTGACAAGTTTGATCATACAGTTTCGTTTCTTTGATTTAGGATGATTGATCTTGAAACTTGACTTACTAATCAAATATGTTTGATTGAGACACTTTTGGATGGTAGATCATGTTTGATTTGAACAAATTAAATTATAAAGTCCAGTTTATGGAAAGTTTAAGACTCTATTTTGATTTAGGAAAGTTTATGTTCTAGTAAAAATCCAAATTTTGATGTTAACTTTCTGTTTTCTTGTTTTCTTTGTGTTTTTCAGGATGATCTTATTTGAATTAATGTTTTGAAAACACAAGCATTTGTAAAACAGTTGTTTTTAAGTCCCATAATCTAAATAATAAGTGTATGTTCAAGAATTAAACATGATCCTCCTTGATTTCCACTGGTTTTTGACAAAGAAATACACTTCAAGAAGACTCACTCTTAAGGTCAAAAAGGTCATCATTATACTCAACAACCCACATCTTAAAATTGTGTCGATTCACACAGTCGTGTCACCCCTTAGAGGGCGCCCATGTTTTTTTCTTTTCCAGGAATGTACTTAAAGTTGGATTTCTCGTCCCTTGAGCAAATGGCCCTTGGCAATTATATGGTGAGTGTCTTGGGGGTAGATTCTTCCCTCCCCTTGCATTGTGAGTATTACAATTTTTGGTTATTGACTCAGTTGGATACTACACTATGGTTCTTAGATAGGGTTTCCGTGTGGTGCAGAAAATGATAAACTCCCTCAGGAGACCTCCCAATCTTTAGAAAAAAGATTTTAGGGATGGTTATCTTGCACACTACTATCAAGTTGGAATTTCATCAACAACTTGTATTTGTTTAGAGTGGGTTGGAATCCTTGGCTTTAGGCATTCCTACTTAGGTCATTCCCGTAGGGTGAGTACTTTTTCCCACTACGATAGGCCTTCTAAAGGTTTAACAAAAGCATAAAATTTCATGAAAAGGAAAGGGTGAGTCTAGAACTTTGATCACCCAGTTAAGGGGAGAGCATAAGCCTATTCACCACACAAGCATAGTAAATAATGATTTATTTTAAACCCAAAAGACAATGTACTAATCTAAGTGAAGATGTTGCTTCACAAAATTAGGCTACTTTATTTAACTAATACAAAAAAATATGATGACTATCCTAGGATTGGTATATTTAAATTAAGTGTCTACCCTAGGATTGATTATTTTTAGTCCAAAAAGCATAACATTTTGGTTGTGGTCACGTTAGATCAAGATAAAAAAAATAAAAATACAGAAGCGCTGAAACAAAGTTCCGAAGCACTGAAACAAAGTTCCAAAGCGCTGAAACAAAAATTAGAAGCGCTATAGTTTAGATAAAAAGCACCATAAAATTTATTAGAACCACTACAAAATTTGTTAGAAGTGCCATAAAAATTTTCCGAAGTGCTATAGAAATTTTGAGGAGAGAGACCAATTGTGTCGTGAACGTCTGGCCAATATGCTGAAACAGGCCATGGAAGCGCTATAGTTTCCCCTTTAGAAGCGCTAAACAAATCTTCAGAAGCACTATATTTAATGTTGAAGCGCTGAAAAAAAGTTTGAAAGCACTGAATTTTTCGTCAGAAGCACTATAGTTTTTGTCAGAAGCGCCAAAAAAACTCTCACTCGCGTTAAAATAAACACGCAAGAATCCTATATGACACTTTTCAAAGAAAAATTGTGAAAATATGGGGTTATGCCCCACAGTGGGCACCAAATTGTAAATGTGAATAAGTAACAATGTAAATACACTTCTTAATGAAAAATTATATCAAGATTCTATAGTAATTAACTAATAAAAAGAGCAAAAACTTGAAAGCGTCTCATTGTCTCCTATCTTTAAAGATTTGTTAAGTTATAGGAAGCTCTCAGATTTGATAAGCTCTATGACCATTAAAATGCCAATCGAAAGAACAAAATGATGTTGGATACAATGATCTAATTCTATATGATAATATCTAAATGATAAAAGAAGCTAATTTAATCTATTTCTAACATGAAAACTATGATGAAAGCTACAACCGTGATATGAAATCTAATGCTATTGCTAAAAATTCTTGAGGCTTGATTTATTGATGCTTTGATGCTTTCCTGCAGAGTAAGTTTGCATAAAGTTGGGATCCATTCTTTTCTTCAGAAGGTTGTATTTATAGATTTCCCAACAGCACATTTGCACAGGGGCAGCAAATAGAGGCTTGGATTCAATCTAGAGGATTGAAGGGTGAGAGATGGAAAGGTTGGAGCTGATCATGGGAATGGTTCCTCCCCATGATTTGATAGGTGAGTAAATAGAGGAATTTATGATTTATGCTTTTATTTAAATATTTTGATTTATTTAAATTAGCAAAAGGGGATAATTAATTTAATAAAACAAACTATAGAAGTTGTTTATTAAATTAAATAGAAGAAATATGATAATTAAACAATAAAGTATTTAACCTTTGTTTAATTTATTTGAATGATGTGATTAAGATAGAATAAATAGGGAAATTTGATGATTAAATAAAACAAACTATTTAATTTTGTTTATTTAATTAAGATGAAATAATATAAGAATTAGAAGAATTTAAATAAGAATTTAAACGTGAACTATATAAATAAATATTTCTATTTATTGAATAGAAGAGGAATTTAGGGTAATTAATAAAATAAGTTGTATTTAATTAATTAGATTCTCCAGACCATTTTTAGGTGTATACAATGATAAATCATGTAACTCAAATCAATACAAGTCAAGATGATACATGTCCAAATGATATAATTGAAAATGATAAATTTCAATATGATACAACTCAATAATATGGTACTATAGGCCATGAAAATGATACATATTATAGTAACCATGAAAAGAGGCATCATAACAATATATCAACAATGATCCATGATGCAATCTATATGATCATGAATGCCATTGGGTACTACTGGCAACTTCCTCATCATCATCACCACTATCATGATCATAATGATATACCAACAATGATCCATGATGCAACCTATGTGATCATGAATGTTGATGGGTACTACTAGCAACTACCCTATCATCATCATCACCATTGTGATCATCATCATCATCATCATCATTGTCATCATCATCATTGCCATTGGCCTCAGTGTCTTTTGTATATGTATCTGCATCATCATCATCCTCTCCCATGTAATCTATACCGACAAAACCAATATTTTTTGGATCTATATCATGATGAGGATCATCTTGATCTTCTGGAAGACCCGTGTTCTGTAAAAAAAACATTTAAAATGAAAAGTTATTATTTATTTCATGCAATAATTTATTTTTCTGTTATATATCTAATATTGAAACATATGAGATGAAACCATAATCATATTACATCATATCAAAGTGCACATACCAGAATAAAATTTTAAAAAGTTACAGATAATATGTGATTCCAATGATCTAAAACATGCAACAATTCTAATAAACATTAGTAAAGATCATAAAAAAAATTGTTATACAATTTAACTATCAACTGTAAATTCTATTACATAACCTTAAGTGCCAACCCTCTACAAAAGAATGGGGAGACTACAAGAAGATTGGCAACAGGGGGCATTGGTACAGGAGATGGACATGGCTCTTCCAATCCATCCACTGAGATGGTTCCGTACAAAAATGTGGATGATATCCCCGTTTCTAGAGAGCTCATGATTTAGGTTGATACGAAAAATGATGTTGTTCTGGTACCCATATATGGCATCATGGTTCTATTTCATGTAGCCACCACCAAGAGTGTTACAAGCCAACAAGATGGAGGGAATTCTTATATAAGGATAATTTTCAATGTTCCAGGTACCGAATTTAATGCCAACTACATGCCAACATTTAAATTCCCTAGCAGTATTTATGTTAAGGAAATTTCCTTTAGATCCAAGGATTCAAAGCACATAAACCATGTGGTACAAATGATTAAATCCCACAGATTATTTGTAGCAATGAAAGAGTCTAAAAAGGAAAAGAGAAATACATTGGTGACTCAAGAGAAACTTCAACTTTCAAAAAAAAAGGCAATTAGGTTGGTAGACTTGTGGATCAGGCCAACATTTGGTGGAAGAGGAAGAAAGATGATTGGAACTCTAGAGGCCCACCATAATGGATTTCGGTATTCAACCATGAGAGAAGAAGAGAGAGCTGATATCATGTATAAAAAAATTAAGCATGCATTCTTCCAGCTAGTGAATAAGGAGATGATTACTTTGCTTTATTTTCATTTGCATAACCATATCATGGTGTGGGAACCAAGAAGACCAAGCATGTCCAATTTTATGTGGAGGTAATGGATGTGGTCCAAACTTTAAGAGGGGAAAGAAGGTCAATGTATGATACTAATGAAATTGAGGAAGAACAACAAGAGAGGGATAGGAAAAATAAAATCAATGTAGAGTTTCAAGGATTTATCAAGCGAGTAAGAGAGCTATGGGAGCAGACTCATCTAAAAGATTTTGAACTAGAGTTTGATATACCATTTAGAGAGCTTTATTTTCATGGAAGAGAAGAAAGATGATTACTTTGCTTCATTTTCATTTGCATAACCATATCATGGTGTGGGAAGCAAGAAGACCAAGGATGTCTAGTTTTATGTGGAGGTAATGGATGTGGTCCAAACTTTAGGAGGGGCAAGAAGGTCAATGTATGGTCCTGATGAAATTGAGGAAGAACAACAAGAGAGCAATAGGAAAAATAAAATCATTGCAAATTTTCAAGGATTTGTCAAGAGAGTAAGACAGCTATGGGAGAAGCCTCATCTAAAATATTTTGAACTAGAGTTTGATATACCATTTAGAGAGCTTGGTTTTCATGGAAGAGGAAGAAAGATAATTACTTTGCTTCATTTTCATTTGCATAACCATATCATGGCATGGGAACCAAGAATACCAAGGATGTCTAGTTTTACGTGGAGGTAATGGATGTGGTCCAAACTTTAGGAGGGGCAAGAAGGTCAATGTATTGTCCTAATGAAATTGAGGAAGAATGACAAGAGAGGGTCAAGAAAAATAAAATCAATGCAGATTTTCAAGGATTTGTCAAGTGAGTAAGAGAGTTGTGGGAGCAACCTCATGCAAAATATTTTGAACTAGAGCTTGATATACCATTTAGAGAGCTTGGTTTTCATGGAAGAGGAAGAAAGATGATTAATTTGCTTCATTTTCATTTGCATAACCATATCATGGAATGGAAACCAAGAACACCAAGGATGTCCAGTTTTATGTGGAGGTAATGGATGTGGTCCAAGCTTTAGGAGGGGCAAGAAGGTCAATGTATGATCCTGATGAAATTGAGGAAGAACAACAAGAGAGGGACATGAAAAATAAAATCAATGCATATTTTCAAGGATTTTTCAAGTGAGCAAGAGAGCTATGGGAGCAACCTCATCTAAAATATTTTGAACTAGAGTTTGATATACCATTTATAGAACTTGGTTTCCATGAAAGAGGAAGAAATATGATTACTTTGATTCATTTTAATTTGCATAACCATATCATGGTGTGGGAACCAAGAAGACCAAGGATGTCCAGTTTTATGTGGAGGAAATGGATGTGGTCCAAACTTTAGGTGGGGTAAGAAGGTCAATGTATGATCCTAATAAAATTGAGGAAGAATAGTAAGAGAGGGACAAGAAAAGTAAAATAAATGCAAAGTTTCAAGAATTTTTCAAGAAAGTAAGAGAACTATGGGAGTATCCTCATCTAAAATATTTTAACTAGAGTTTGATATACCATTTAGAGAGCTTGGTTTTCATGGAAGAGGAAGAAAGATGATTACTTTGCTTCATTTTCATTTGCATAACCATATCATGGCATGGGAACCAAGAATACCAAGGATGTCTAGTTTTATGTGGAGGTAATGGATGTGGTCCAAACTTTAGGAGGGGCAAGAAGGTCAATGTATGATCCTGATGAAATTAAGGAAGAACATAAAGAGAGGGATAGGAAAAATAAAATCAATGCAGATTTTCAAGGATTTGTCAAGCGAGTAAGAGAAATGATTGAACTCCATTGACACCATTCCTCAATATTCGCTTGAGGGCATCAAGGAATGGCTGAAATCCATAGATACAAAGTATTATGAAAGCATAATGAACATGAACTAATAGAAAATTTTCAAGACTATTACTAATGATCCAGATAAATTTATTGAAGATGGTGGTTGGGAATTTTTGAATGTGGAAGCTAGTGATTCTGATTTTGATAAATCAGAAGAGTCAGATCAAGGATATGAACCCTCTAATGTAGAAGAGGAATCATAATCAGATTTCATGTAGCCACCATCAAGAGTGTTACAAGCCAACAAGATGGGGGGAATTCTTATATAAGGATAATTTTCAATGTTCTAGGTACTGGCTTTAATGCCGACTACATGCCAACATTGAAATTCCCTAACAGTATTTATGTTTAGGAAATTTCCTTTAGATCCAAGGATTCAAAGCACATCAACCATGTGGTACAAATTATTAAATACCATAGAAAATTTGTAGCAATGAAAGAGTCTGAAAAGGTAGAGAGAGCTACACTAGTGACTCAGGAGAAACTTCAGCTTTCAAAAACAAAGGCAATTAGGCTGGAAAACTTGTGGATCGGGCCAGCATTTGTTTGAAGAGGAAGAAAGATGACTGGAACTCTGGAGGCCCACCATAATGGATTTTGGTATTCAACCATGAGAGAAGAAGAGAGAGTTGATCTCATGTATCAAAACATTAAGCATGCATTATTTTATCCAACAAAGAAGGAGATGATTACTTTGCTTCATTTTCATTTGCATAACCATATCATGGCATGGGAACCAAGAAGACCAAGGGTGTATAGATTTATGTGGAGGTAATGGATGTGGTTCAAACCTTAGGATGGGAAAGAAGTTCAATGTATGATCTTGATGAAATTGAGGAAGAATAGCAAGAGAGGGATAGGAAAAATAAAATCAATGCAGAGTTTCAAGGTGTTGGGACTAGAAAAATCTGGCATTTTCCACTAGCCTCTACCTCACCTACCTTCCATATACCACAGAAATACACCACACTTTAATTTTATGATCAATACAAATTATAGAAATTTTTGTGACCAGATCCATATTATAGCCTCCATTGAACCCATAAAATTGAAATCTCGTAGTCTCTCCCCCATTCCTAGCGAAATTCAATACCATTTTCCTAACAATGCTTCATCAGTGGAACCCCCATCATAGCCCCATTGATGGCTTGAAGAAAATATATCACAACCTAGTATCAGAGTAACAATACCCTATCGAGCTGACTCCTAAGGTGCTCTCCATGATATACTGATAGAGTCAACAAAAGTAAACACATCGTTGTAACAAATAAACATCGGTGGAATGAATTATGACATTCCCTCGATGGGCTGATATAACCATGAATAGTTCTTCAAGAAATTTTGTACTTTGATTATACTATTTTTAAGTGACCATTTCATGTATATAATCATATAATGTTCATGTATATTAATATAAGGAAGCTATGGAGGTAGTTCAAAGATATAGCCCTGGACTTTTTCCTCATCTTACAAAGTCTGCAAGAAAAAGAATAGGGATCAAATTTTGAGAGTATGGTTTAAGTTTGAATTCAAGAAATGAAAAAATTGTGAAGGCTAGAATGGCTTTAGTGTATCACTTGGTTTTCATAATTTGCAGTTGCGGATTGGTAACCCAAAACCCATAATTATTCATTGCTCCTTTCTAACATTGTGGTTGCATAACCATATCATGGCATGGGAACCAAGAAGACCAAGGATTTCCAGTTCTATGCGGAGGTAATGGATGTGGTTCAAAATTTAGGAGGGGCAAGAAGTTCAATTTATGATCCTGATTAAACTAAGGAAGAACGGAAAGAGAGGGACAAGAAAAATAAAATCAATGTAGAGTTTCAAGGATTCTTCAAGCAAGTAAGAGAGCTATGGGAGTACCCTCATCTAAAATATTTTGAACTAGAGTTTGATATACCATTCAGAGAACTTGGTTTTCATGGAAGAGGAAGAAATATGATTACTTTCCTTCATTTTCATTTGCATAACCATATCATGGCATAGGAACTAAGAAGACCAAGGATGTCTAGTTTTAATAAGGAGGTAATGGATGTGGTGCAAAATTTAGGAGGGGAAAGAAGGTCAATGTATGATCCTAAAGAAATTGAGGAAGAACAACAAGAGAGGGACAAGAAAAATAAAATCAATGCAAAGTTTCAAGGATTTTCCAAGCGAGTAAGAGAGCTATGGGAGCAGCCTCATCTAAAATATTTTGAACTAGAGTTTGATATACCATTTAGAGAGCTTGGTTTTCATGGAAGAGGAATAAAGATGATTACTTTGCTTCATTTTTATTTGCATAATGATATCATGGTGTGGCAACCAAGAAGACCAAGGATGTCTAGTTTTATGTGGAGGTGATGGATGTGGTCAAAAATTTATGAGGGGCAAGAAGGTCAATGTATGATCCTGATGAAATTGAGGAAGAAAAGCAAGAGAGGGACAAGAAAAATAAAATCAATGTAAATTTTCAAGGATTTTTCAAGCGAGTAAGAGAGCTATGGGAGTAACCTCATCTAAAATATTTTGAACTAGATTTTGAAATACCATTTAGAGAGCTTGGTTTTCATGGAAGAGGAAGAGAGATGATTACTTTGCTTCATTTTCATTTGCATAACCATATCATGGCCTGGGAACCAAGAAGACCAAGGATGTCCAGATTTATGTGGAGGTAATGGATGTGGTCCAAAATTTAGGAGCGGAAAGAAGGTCAATGTATGATCTTGATGAAATTGAGGAAGAACACTAAGAGAGGGATGGGAAAATTAAAATCAATGCAAAGTTTCAAGGATTTTTCAAGTGAGTAAGAGAGCTACGGGAGAAGCCTCATCTAAATGATTTTGAACTATAGTTTGATATACCATTTAGAGAGATTGGTTTTAATGGAAAAGGAAGAACGATGATTAATTTGCTTCATTTTCATTTGCATAACTATATCATGGTGTGCGAACCAAGAAGACCAAGGATGTCCAGTTTTATGTGGAGGTAATAGATATGGTCCAAACTTTAGGAGGGGCAAGCAAGTCAATGTATGATCCTAATGAAATTGAGGAAGAACAACAAGAGAGGGATAGGAAAAAAAAATCAATGCAATTTTTCAAGGATTTCCTAAGCAAGTAAGAGAGCTATGGGAGTAGCCTCATTTAAAATATTTTGAACTAGAGTTTGATATACCATTTAGAGAGCTTGGTTTTCATGGAAGAGGAAGAAAAATGATTACTTTGCTTCATTTTAATTTGCATAACCATACCATGGCGTGGGAACCAAGAAGACCAAGGATGTCTAGTTTTATGTGGAGGTAATGGATGTGGTCCAAAACTTAGGAGGGAAAATAAGCTCAATGTATGATCTTGATGAAATTGAGGAAGAACAGTAAGAGAGGGATGGGAAAAATAAAATCAATGCCAAGTTTCAAGGATTTTTCAAGCAAGTAAGAGAGCTACGGGAACAACCTCATCTAAATGATTTTGAACTAGAGTTTGATATACCATTTAGAGAGCTTGGTTTTCATGGAAAAGGAAGAACGATGATTACTTTGCTTCACTTTCATTTGCATAACCATATCATGGTGTGCGAACCAAGAAGACCAAGGATGTCTAGTTTTATGTGGAGGTAATAGATGTGGTCCAAACTTTAGGAGGGGCAAGCAAGTCAATGTATGATCCTAATGAAATTGAGGAAGAACAACAAGAGAGGGATAGGAAAAAAAAATCAATGCAATTTTTCAAGGATTTGCTAAGTGAGTAAGAGAGCTATGGGAGTAGCCTCATCTAAAATATTTTGAACTAGAGTTTGATATACCATTTAGAGAGCTTGGTTTTCATGGAAGACGAAGAAGGATTATTACTTTGCTTCATTTTAATTTGCATAACTATATCATGGAATGGGAACCAAGAAGATCAAGGATGTCCAATTTTATGTGGAGGTAATGGATGTGCGCCAAACTTTAGTTGGGGCAAGAAGGTCAATGTATGATCCTGATGAAATTGAGGAAGAACAACAAGAGAGGGACATGAAAAATGAAATCAATGCAGATTTTCAAGGATTTTTTAACCGAGTAAGAGATCTATGGGAGCAGGCTCATCTAAAATATTTTGAACTAGAGTATGATATACCATTTAGAGGGCTTGGTTTTCATGGAAGAGGAAGAAAGATGATTAATTTTCTTTATTTTTATTTGCATAACGATATCATGGTGTGGGAACCAAGAAGATCAAGGATGTATAGTTTTATGTGGAGGTAATGGATGTGGTCAAAAATTTATGAGGGGCAAGAAGGTCAATGTATGATCCTGATGAAATTGAGGAAGAAAAGCAAGAGAGGGACAAGAAAAATAAAATCAATGTAAATTTTCAAGGATTTTTCAAGTGAGTAAGAGAGCTATGGGAGTAACCTCATCTAAAATATTTTGAACTAGATTTTGAAATACCATTTAGAGAGCTTGATTTTCATGGAAGAGGAAGAAAGATGATTACTTTTCTTCATTTTCATTTGCATAACCATATCATGGCGTGGGAACCAAGAAGACCAAGGATGTCCAGCTTTATGTGGAGGTAATGGATGTGGTCCAAACTCTAGGAGGCGCAAGAAGGTCAATGTATGATCTTGATGAAATTGAGGAAGAACAACAAGATATGGACATGAAAAATAAAATCAATGCAAATTTTCAAGGATTTGTCAAGCGAGTAAGAGAGCTATGGTAGTAGCCTCATCTAAAATATTTTGGACTAGGGTTTGATGTACCATTTAGAGAGCTTGGTTTTCATGGAAGAGGAAGAATGATGGTTACTTTTCTTCATTTTCATTTGCATAACCATATCATGGTGTGGGAAAAAAGAACACCAAGGATGTCAAATTTTATGTGGAGGTAATAGATGTGGTCCAAAATTTTGGAGGGGCAAGAAGGTCAATGTATGATCCTAATGAAATTGAGGAAGAACAACAAGAGAGGGACAAGAAAAATAAAATCAATGCAAATTTTCAAGGATTTGTCAAGTGAGTAAGAGAAATGGTTGAACTCCATTGACGCCATTCCTCAATCTTCACTTGATGGCATCAAGGAATGGTTGAACTCCATGGATATAAGTTATTATGAAACATAATGAACGTGAACTAGCAACCAATTTTAAAGACTATTATTGATGATCCAAAAAAAATTATTGAAGATGGTGGTTGGGAATATTTGAATATGGAAGCTAGTGATTCTAATTCTAATAATTCAGAAGAGTCAGATCAAGGATATGAACCCTCTGATGTAGAAGAGGAATTAAAATTAGATGAGGAAGGTTCAGAAGATGAATCTCTTGTGGAGCTAGATGAGGACGAAGAAGAAGAAGAAGATTCTAAAGGGGAGGAAGGTAAAATAATGGATGATCTAGAATCCGAAGTTAGAAATGCAGATAAGGAAAAAGGAGAGGAGTTTGACAGTAAAGAGGAAAGGCAACAACGAAAGATAAAAGCTACAGGGATGTCTCGGGCACCTGATATTAGAGTTTCAAGAGGAATGTCTGCCAAGAGGCATAAAGTTAGATGAGTTGAGTTCATCTACATCCTTCTACTATTTATTCATGCACATAAATGGCTCAGCTATTTATGGAAATGATGCATATATGTTAACTTGATCAGTGTTGTTAGTTCGGTAGTTTGACTTCTATGACAACCAACCATTAGGCCATTCTGTGCGGGAGCACATTTGTGTTTTTAGTTATATTTTTTGGATAGCACTACTTGGTGTTAAGGACATTCCATTTATCTTTTGAATGTTAAGAAGTCTAGTATTACACACTTCTCTACGTTGATCAGATTAGGTTGTAGGTTTTTTACTATGGATTTCTTTATTTATGGAGTTTTTTTAACTTGGAAGATAGGAATTTACTGCCTTTTTAAAAATTAGATGGACAAAAAGGTGGTTGGTTAGCTACGCCAAGTGATGTAGACTACAAGGATGTGTTAGATCTATAGGATGCCTACCAAGATGCATCAAAACATTCTTACATGTTAAAAGAATGGAAGCATCATGAGGAAGGATGGAAAATATGCATGTGGATCACTTAGTAGAATGAAAAAATGAATTCAAGGAAGCACTCCTTGAGATACCATGTTTGAGAGAAAAGAAGATAAATCAAATCAACATGGGACTAAGTTACTCAAATGATACAACTCATAACTTAAATGAGGACACTTAAGAGATATTAAAAGAAAATGGTCATTATTTAAAAGATGCGATGAAAATAAGGCATAAATGTCACCCACTACCCTTTAAGGCAAACAATATTTTTTTCCTCAACATGAAATAATGGCACAATTGAGTGGGATCTAGGGCCAATAGAGAAGCACTTTAGAACTCATCCTGCACATCAATAAACAACTCAACACAAGAAATGAAAATTTACATATTAACACAACAATATCCAACTAAGTTATTGAAACTAAAAGTCAACTATTGATACCTCATTCTCCATCCAGATTAAAAAATTGGCCCACTTTTTGCTTTGTAACTTTTCCTTTTCAAATTTATTTGGATGTCGGCCATATTTCTCCTCCTGTCAAAAAATGGCACATGGACTAGTTAAACTAATTGATATGCAAACATTTACTTTTTCCTAGGGAATTAAAAAAAATATCATTTAACATATTAAATATACTTACAAATTTACAGATCAAGGCCTGTAAACCTTTTTGGCCACTGTGATGCATGGCATCAATTTTTTGAAGCCTAGCCTTGGAGGGCTTGTCCTGAAACATATACTAATTCAATTTAAGTATGTACCTAGCGCCTAGAAATGCAAAATAATGTATTTTTCTTGGAAGTTGATAAATAAATTGATCCTAAATGACTTCATCCTCATATGTTCCAAGGGAGAAATCATGGTTCCCTATTTTATCTATTCCTTATCCCATGTCAATTTTGTGGGTGCAAAACTAATAGAGGTTAGATTTGTGAACTCATTAATGACCCCTATACAACTAGATGAGTCATCTAAAGTGTGAAATATATGTAAAATATATGTATAAAGTGAGTTTTTGTGTTGGATAGCATATTCATTGAAATGATATAATTGGTGTACTAAACATTATTTACTATGTTCTGTATTATAGGGGCGAGACGAGGCAATGGAAAAAAATCGTGTCATGTCAAATGAGGAGTACACAAAAGCTAAAGTGGGACATCAAGTACTCAAATTTTGACTTAACTTATGAAAAAATGATCCGATGGCATTTTGTGATACGTCCATCTTTTTTCACAGTATTATTGAAATTTATAATGTATTATCCAATCTTGGCATAAATTAATGCATGTTATTGATTATTTTAGATGGAGATTAGAGAAAATGCAGAGCCTGAGCATTCAACTAGCAAAAGAGGAAGATATGTACATGGACATGGACATGGACCTAAAACTGTTAAATCACATAGACGATAGTGGGTGTTCAAGGATATGACAATGGATCTTGCAGACACAACAAATGACTACACTGAACAAGAGGTTGGTCAGGACTATAGTACATGGGATGAATACTTTGACTAAAGTGAGGTTTTGTGCTGGATAGCATATTTTTTGAAATGATATAATTGGTGTAGTAAACATTATTTACTATGTTGTGTATTATAGGGGTGAGATGACACCATGGCATCAGATCGTGTCATATCAAATGAGGATAGAACGAATGAAGCAGGACATCAGGTACTCAAATTTTGACTTAATATCTAATGGAATTTTGTGATACGTCCATCTTTTTTCATAGTATTATTAAAATTTATAATGTATTATCCAATCTTGACATAAATTAATGCATGTTGTTGATTATTTTAGATGGAGATTGGAGAAAATGTAGAGGCTGAGTGTTCAACTAGCAAAAGAAGAAGATATGTACATGGATGTGGACCTAAACTTTAAAATCACATAAAAAACAGTGGGTGGAAGAGGATATGACAATGGATCTTCTAGACACATCAGATGATTGCACTGAACAAGAGGTTGGTCAGGACTATAGTACATGCGATGAATACTTTGAGAAAATTGTTGTTTGTGGATGTTTTGTATGTCATGGAAAGAAACAATTCAAACAAGCAATTGTACAAAGACATTACATATATGATGAGCTTCCAGGTGGTAGAATTCATCCTACAATCAATTCAAATCGAATAGGAATTATGGTAAATAATTTTCCAATTTGATATAAATAACATGTATACTTTGTTTAAACATTGTTTTATTATTTAAATAACTAATTTTTTTCTCCACGGATACTTGCAGGATAAAGTTCTTGGTTTAAAGTTTCCTAGATCACCAACTTCCATCCTAGAGGGCAATGATCATTTATCAGATGATACATCTAACAAAAATATGTGCCAATATACAAGCTCAAAATATGAGGAATTGATGAACACAAGTCACAAAACAAGAACTAGTTTAAAGATGCATAATTTTCTTAAAGATAGGGGGAAGGTGGACTACATACGCTATGAGAATGAATGTGATGGAGATGATGACTTGACCCCTAGTTTGAGATCAATTTACAAAGAGACATTTGATCATTGACTATATTGCGCTTGGCCTAGTGATCAACAACTACCTAGAGTGTATGAGGTGTTTCAATTTTAGGGATACAACTACATGATATGACCTTCCAATATTCATGGAGTGAATCTAGGCCTCTTTATTGTCCAAAATGTACATGTGGGATCTAAACATAGAAACAATTCAGAACAAACCACTAGGAGATTAATGCCATATTATGGTCCATCATATTACAATGGTGAATGGAAAAGGCTAGAAAAATATAAGCCTAGTATGTCAGCATATGGTCTAAATTTGAATATGTATACACATCATCTCCAATTGGAAAGTGGAAAAGAAATTAATAGAGGTCATCTTATGTATATAGATGGGCATGCATACACACAAAAATATTGTAGTATTTATAAATAGTAGTAAGGGAAGGGACCCTAATGTAAGACCGAATTGTCAATTTGTTGAGGTTATAAATGATAAATATGGAGATATGGAAAGAGAGGTTGATATATTGATAATGGTTGAGGCTATTAAGGACCTTACTATTGGGGATGAGTTATTGATTGATTACCCCTTCTTAAAATGCACTCCTGCGCGAAAGAAAAGGGAAGAACAAGGTCTCCCCAAGGATGTTCCTAAGGGTAGAAAACCAAAGAATAACAAATGAGTGTGGACTGATGCTTTATAAACTATGTTTTCAAAATTGTGTTTTATTTAAATTATTGTATAAAAAAGGTAGTCTATAAAATAATGTTCCATTATTCAATTGATGTATATATGTTTATACAATTTTTATTTTTATTTTTTAAGCCATATTTGATTATATTTCTTTGAAATTGATACATTTATGATTTATCCAATTGTTTCCAAACATTAAATAATGCTTACATTTGTTGATAGGTAGAAGATGTTGATGAAATACATAATAATACCCATGATCCAACTGGGTTATTAAGATTTGGATGAGATGATCCAAACCATCCTTTAAACCATACCAAGGCGACAAGAGAAAGTTTGAAGAGATTACTACCACTTCAGAAATTTGAAGAGCTTGTGAGATCTGCATACACTGATGAGATGCCACCTAGCCTTAATGATGATGATAATGATAGTGAAAATGCAGTGCATGAAGAAGGATTGAATGAAATGCTTGCATGTTTCTTTGGGGATGGAAACAATAATGATAATAATGATCATATGGCTAACAATAACGATGATAGCAGGGGTAATTACCACTAACATAATGTTGATGATAAAAACCTAAAAAACTCCATCAAGCAAGCAATGAAGAAAGCCATGTTTAAACCGGGTGCAAGTAGAACCTCACAACTGGCATGCACATTAATATTATTAGAAATCAAGTCACTATTCGATTGGTCAAACAAAGGATTCACTACCCTACTAAAGTGAGTTGAATTCTATTTCTTACTTTCCAATGTCAATTGGTTTACACAATTCATAAACATTCATCAACTACCTTTATATTTCTTGGTGTAGGAGCACCTAGGCAAATACTAGGCAATAGGAAGTCTAGACTACATTTTTGTTTTTTTATGCATTTATATAAGGTCATGTTGACCATTGCAATTGAGGGAGTGGCTTACTAAATTAACTTGGCCAGGAGCTATTAGGAGCTATCCAGAGCTATCAGGAGTGGAAGAGATTTGGAGTTTTGAACACTCATGTTGGTTAGTTTCTAGGAAATTGGCAAAGGTGGCAAAATGGAACATTTTGCACTTTTTCCACCTTGTAACCACAAAGTATGACCAAGAAGGGTGTAACCACTTTGGGAAACCTATTTAAGGGTTTCCTCGACCTTTGTGAGAGGTTGGAAGGATTGGAAGTCTTTGTAATTTGACATTTTCATGAATGACAAGCGAGGACAGTAGGAAGATTAATTGATTTTTTTCTGTATTTTGTTCTTGGTAGTGTGTTAATGGTATAAACAGGCATCTAGATACGTGTGGGATGTGATGCAATTGTCTTTCAAGATTTGTGTGGTCAGTAGTTAAGCAATCTCATCGTTTCATAGCTTTGTTCTTAGTTAGTTTTGTTTCCTTCCATTGCTGATCAGTCTGGTAAACTATCAACTATGGAGACTTAGACCTCTGTCTTCCACTATACCTGGTATATAGCCTATGGGGATTGAGGCTGAGCTCCATGCCTATAAATAGGTTAGGTCTAGGAGTCTTTAGGGGTTGAGTGATCATGAGGAAAGTCTCTTCCTAGGTGAGCTTGGCAATGCCCGGCTAGGAAGGACAGTAAAAAAACAAGCACCTAACTTGCAGGGGTGACCTCTCCTTGCTAAATCCCATGGTAGAAAGGTGGAAGGAAGCCTTGTAGAGGCTTGGTACCAAGGAGGAGGTCTCAACAGTCCGTTTGATTGGAAAACAAAATGACAATCCACTGGGTGGTCAGAAAATGGCTTAAATAAGCCTAAATTTGCTAAACTAAGGGTCAAAACAGAGTACGGACAGTGGAGGCTCCAAGTTCCAAAATTATTTAAGGTGTGGGAAAGGGTATCATGAATTCCAAGAAAATATTGGAAGTCTTTTGGAGAATTTAGGAGAGCTACCTCATTCTCTCGAGAAAAAATACCTATTTTGAAGGCCTAAAACTAAGGAACCAAAACCCTAGAGGAGGGTTTGGTGAAAGCGAAGGAAGAATGGAGTTTGGTGAACCTAAAATAACCCTAGGAGGAATGTTGGAAGCCTATAGAAACCTTTCTAGACCCCTGCAAAGAGAAATTGAAGGGATGGAATTTTTTAGCCTTTAGGGAAGATTAAGGGCTAGGGAAAAGAATGGCAGAGAGAGCACCAAGATTGACTTGGTTAGGAAAATGGAGATGATAGTAGGGTTGGCTAGGAGAACCAAGGGTGCATAGAAATCATTAGGGCCAATAGGTTAGTGGAGAGTGACACCATAGGGAATTGCCAAGGTGAGACCCAGAGCATGGAACAGTGAGTGTTCCAACCAACCCTACCCTATCAGATTGGTATCAGAGCAAGTTACAGATTTGGGAGTGAAATTTGTATGTCAAACTTGGAATCCAGTGGTTCCACAACCATGGTGACCAACATTGAATTGGAAAAGAAATTTGAAGATCAGGAAGAGGATAATAGAAGGTTGAGAGAAAGATTGGCTCAACTAGAGCAAGCATTGAACAATGTGCAAATCAAGGCTGAAGAGGTCAGTGATAGATTGGAGGGCAGGGAACCAAAGATTGAAGAGGTTGCAGAGGAAGACAAGACCCCTGAACCTGACCCTATTCTACAAGAGGAGCCTTTCTTGAAGGCATTGAAAGCTTTGAGTGGGAAGGCACTTGAAGGTATACCATTGTTTAGTGGGAAGTTGGAAGCTGACCTAGTCATAGACTGGATAGAAGGCATGGAGAACCATTTTGAATGTGATGGAGTCACTGAAGCATAGAGAGTGAAGGTGGATAAATCAAGATTGAGAGGATCAGCCTTGACATGGTGGAAATTCATCCAAACAGAGAGGGAGAAGGAAGGAAAGAAACCTATCTCAACTTGGAAAGGTATGGTTGCAAAAGTGAGAGAAGCTTACATACCCGACGACTATGAGATTCAGTTACACAAGAAGAGGCAAAGAGACCAAGATGTGAACACCTACACTGAGGATTTTCAAAAATTACGTATGAGGTCCAATGTCTCAGAAGATGAAAGTCTCAAAGTAGCTAGGTACCTGAATGGTTTGAAGTGGAACATCCAAGAAGAGATGACTCTTCTAAGTCCTAAGATAGTACACAAATGCTATCAATTAGCTATCAAGATTGAGGAGAGAAGCAAGAGGAAACAAGATCAGGCTTCTAAAGGTAGAGGCAAAGGCAGGGATCAAAGAGATCAAAGAGGACAGCGAGGTGGCTACCAAGGTAGAGGCAATGACCAAAGAAAGTTTAAATCCACAGATCATGGCAATGAAACACCTTCTAGAGGAGGGTATAACAGAGGTAGAGGTTCTCAAGGAGGATCCAATAGAGGAAGAGGAGCAGGCAGGAGCAGTTCTTACTTTGCAAACATGAAATGCTACCATTGTCGTCAAGTTGGACACCCAGCTTATAGGTGCCCGGAGAAAGAATCCTCATCAAGCAATGAGAAGAGAGTGGGTTATGCACAAGATGACACCATGAGTCCTAAGTCACCTGAGGTGAGTCACATTGAATCTAAGATGGGAGAGAATCTGATGTTTAGAAGAGTGTTGAGAAGACAACCAGTCAAGGAAGAACCAAAACAAAGAAGAGCTCTATTTAGAGTAAAGTGCAAGATACTTGGTAAAGTATGCAAGGTCATTGTAGATTCAAGTTCAATAGACAATATCATCTCAGAAGAGGTCATAATGAAACTGAAATTGAAGAAGGTACCCCACACTAACCCCTACAAGGTAACATGGCTCAACAAAGGGTAGAGTGTTCTAGTGAATGAGCAAGTAACAACGGAGTTTTCCATTGGAGGGTACAAAGACAGGTTAGTTTGTGATGTTTTACCCATGGATGCATGCCATCTACTATTGGGCAGACCATGGTAGTATGACAAAGATGCCATGTATGATGGGAAAGAAAATAGCATCTCCTTTAAGAAGGATGGAAAGACTTTCAAGTTGCAGTCACTATCAGAAGAGGATGAGGGACAGTCAAAGACACCAAGTGTCTTGTTAAGTAGTGGGAAAGAGTTCCTTAACACCCTACATGAAGGAGGAGAAGGATATTTATTCTTGTTGTAGTCCAAAAAGGAAGATAAGATTGAAAAACCAGTCATACCCGAAGCAGTCCAGAATTTTCTTGAAAAGTATAAATACATAGTAAGTGATGGTACACCTGCAACTTTACCTCCTAAAAGAGCTATTAGTCATCAAATTGACTTCATACCTGGAGCATCATTGCCTAACAAAGCAGCATATAAGCTTACACCAGATTAGAATTTGGAAGTGGCTAGACAAGTGCAAGAGTTGTTGGATCAAAAATTGATTCAAAAGAGCATCAGCCCATGTGCAGTACTAGTAGTCTTGGCAACCAAGAAGGGAGGAAAATGGAGGTTATGTACTGATTCTAGAGCAATAAATAGGATCACAATTAGGTATAGGTTCCCTATTCCTAGAATTGAAGATCTAATGGATTGTCTTAAAGGAGCTCAATACTACACCAAGTTGGATCTCAAGAGTGGATACCATCAGATCATAATCAAGGATGGAGATGAGTGGAAAACAACATTCAAGACAACAGATGGATTATATGAGTGGAGAGTTATGCCATTTGGCCTTTCCAATGCACCTAGCACATTCATGAGACTCATAAATGAAGTGCTCAAAGACTTCACAGGGATATTTGTGGTTGTATACCTTGATGACATCCTCATCTTTAGCAAGATAGCAGAGGAGCATCTCAAACATGTGGAGTTGGTACCTAGAAGATTGCAAGAGGAAAAGTTGGCTATCAACCTAGAGAAGTGTGAGTTCTTTAAACAAGAGAATGTCTATTTGGGATTTGTAGTGTCTCAAGGATCATTGAAGATGGATCCAAGCAAGGTGGAAGATATCCTAAACTGGCCTACACCAACAACAGGGACTGAGGTAAGAAGTTTCCATGGATTGGCTCAATTCTATAGAAAATTCATAAGAAACTTTAGTGGTATATGTGCACTAGTTCTAGAGACAATCAAGGGTGGTTTGAAAACCAAGTTTGTGTGGACTCAAGTAGTTGAGAGAGGGTTTGAGAAACTGAAACAAGAAGTGGCAACTCAACCTATTCTCTTATTACCTAGTTTTGATAAATTGTTCACTATTGAGTGTGATGCAAGTGGAGTTGCAGTAGGAGGAGTGCTAAGTCAAGAGGGCAGGCCTATAGCCTTCTTTAGTGAAAAGCTCAATGAAGCAAAGAAGAAATATTCAACCTATGACTTAGAACTTTATGCTTTGGTTCAGTCACTTAGGAAGTGGAGTCATTACCTTCTACCCAAGGAATTTGTAGTCTTTACTGACAATCAAGCACTTAGCTATATGAATACCCAAGAGAAGTCGAGCAATAGACACTTGAAGTGGATGGAATACATCCAAGCTTTCACCTTCACCATCAAGCACAAGAAGGGGTAGATGAATAAAGTAGCAGATGCATTGAGTAGGAGGTTGTTGAAAGTGCAAGAGATACAAGTGAAGAGCATAGGGATTGAAAGCTTTAAAGATCTCTATGGAGAGGATGAAGATTTCTCAGAGGCCTATAAGGTATGTTCTGACTTTGAGAATCATTTTCATAGTCAATATGTTGAGTATACATTGCAAAGTGGATTATTGTTTAAAGGGAATCAGTTATGTATTCCAAGAGGGTCAATGAGGGAAAATATCATTCAGGAAAAGCATAATGGTAGTCTTAGTGGACATTTTGGCATCAACAAGACCTTGAAACTAGTGCAAAGATTCTACTATTGGCCTAAGTTGGCAAGAGATGTCAGAAAATATGTGGAACAATGTGTGGTGTGTATGAAAGCTAAGGGGGGAGCTAGCAATGCTGGTTTATATCAACCCCTACCCATTCCTAATAGACCATGGGAGTGTGTGAGCATGGATTTTGTGGTAGGCCTTCCTAAGACCAAGACTGGTTTTGACAGTGTGTATGTAGTGGTGGACAAATTTAGGAAAATGAGTCATTTTATCCCTTGCAAAAATACTCATGATGCTAGTTACATAGCCCACCTTTTCTTCAAGGAGATTGTTAGGATCTATTGGTTTCCTTTGAGCATTGTTTTAGACAGGGATGTAAAATTCATGAGTCACTTTTGGAAGACTCTATGGAGTAGATTAGGTACCAACCTGTCATTTGGATCAGCTTGCCATCCTCAAACCGATGGTCAAACAAAGGTGGTTAACATGGTGTTGGGTAATCTTCTTAGGCGCCTAACAAAGGAATATGGACAGACATGGGATATGGTCATCTCACAAGCTGAGTATGCCTATAATGATAGTGTCAACCAGACCACAGGGAAGAGTCCTTTTGAGGTTGTGTATGGGATGCACCCAAGAGACATATGTGAACTCAGAGATCTTGGAGCTATGGAACATAGAAGTGGACATGCAAAGGACTTCAATCAGACCATGAAAGAGATTCAGGAGCAGGTAAAGAAGATAGTCACCGAGGCTACACAAAAGTTAAAAGACAAGGTAGATATGTCAAGGAAGGATGTGCAATTTGTAGTGGGAGATTATGTCATGGTTCACCTTAATAAATCAAGGTTGCAGAAGGGAGTGTCAACCAAGCTATAGATGAAAAGGGTAGGACCATGCAAGATATTGGCCAAGTATGGTAAAAATACAAGGTTGAACTACCTATCGACTTAGGAATCTCACTAGTTTTCAATATAGCTGACTTGATCAAATATAAGGGATCAGTCATAGGTATGAATCAAAACTATCAAGAGATCTTCAAGGACATCAGCAACATACCCCTACTTACTCCTGACAAGCAACAAGGTGAAAGGATCTTGGAGTCAAGGGTGCAAAAGTCTACAAGACACAAGGTGTACATGGAGCACCTTATTAAGTGGAAGAATAAGCCTAAATCAGAAGCTACATGGGTACAAGAGGATCAGTTCAAGAATATTGGAATTGACATGTCATTGATATCTCCTTCTACTCCATAGTGTTTGGGCAGGGAGGGGGAGAATGGTGCAAGAGCACCTAGGCAAATACTAGGCAATAGGAAGTCTAGACTACATTTTTGTTTTTTATGCATTTATATAAGGTCATGTTGACCATTACAATTGAGGGAGTGGCTTACTAAAGTACCTTGGTTAGGAGCTATCAGGAGCTATCCGGAGCTATCAGGAGTGGAAGAGATTTGGAGTTTTGAACACTCATGTTGGTTAGTTTCTAGGAAATTGGCAAAGGTGGCAAAATGGAACATTTTGCGATTTTTCCACCTTGTAACCACAAAGTATGACCAAGAAGGGTGTAACCACTTTGGGAAACCTATTTAAGGGTTTCCTCGACCTGTGTGAGAGGTTGGAAGGATTGGAATTCTTTGTAATTTGATATTTTCATTAATGACAAGCGAGGACAGTAGGAAGATTAACTGATTTTTTTCTGTATTTTGTTCTTGGTAGCGTGTTAATGGTATAAACAAGCATCTAGATACATGTGGGATGTGATGAAATTATCTTTCAAGATTTGTGTGGTTAGTAGTTAAGCAATATCATCATTTCATAGCTTTTTTCTTAGTTAGTTTTGTTTCCTTCCATTGCTGATCAGTCTGGTAAACTATCAACCATGGAGACTTAGACCTCTGTCTTCCACTATACCTAGTGTATAGCCTATGGGGATTGAGGCTGAGCTCCATGCCTGTAAATAGGTTAGGTCTAGGAGTCTTTAGGGGTCGAGTGATCATGAGGAAAGTCTCTTCCTAGGTGAGCTTGGCAATGCCCGGCTAGGAAGGACAGTACAAAACAAGCACCTAACTTGCAGGGGTGACCTCTCCTTGCTAAATCCCATGGTAGAAAGGTGGAAGTAAGTCTTATAGAGGCTTGGTACCAAGGAGGAGGTCCCAATAGTCCGTTTGATTGGCAAATAAAATGACAGTCCACCGGGTGGTCAGAAAATGGCTTAAACAAGCCTAAATTTGCTAAACTAAGGGTCAGGACAGAGTGCGGACAGTGGAGGCTCCAAGTTCCAAAATTATTTAAGGTGTGGGAAAGGGTATCATGAATTCCAAGAAAATATTAGAAGTCTTTCGGAGAATTTAGGAGAGCTACCTCATTCTCTCAGGAAAAAAGACCTATTTTGAAGGCCTAGAACTAAGGAACCAAAACCCTAGATGAGGGTTTGGTGAAAGTGAAGGAAGAATGGAGTTTGGTGAACCTAAAAGAACCCTAGGAGGAATGTTGGAAGCCTATAGAAACCTTTCTAAACCCTTGCAAAGAGAAATTGAAGGGATGGAAGTATTTATCCTTTAGGGAAGATTAAGGGCTAGGGAAAAGAATGGCAGAGAGAGCACCAAGATTGACTTGGTTATGAAAATGGAGATGATAGTAGGGTTGTCTAGGAGAACCAGGGGTGACTAGAAATGATTAGGGCCAATAGGTTAAGGTGGTGGAGAGTGACACCATAGGGAATTTCCAAGGTGAGACCCAGAGCATGGAACAGTGAGTGTTCCAACCAACCCTACCCTATCAAATTGGTATCAAAGCAAGTTAAAGATTTGGGAGTGAAATTTCTTTGTCAGACTTGGAATCCAGTGGTTCCACAACCATGGTGACCAACATTGAATTGGAAAAGAAAGTTGAAGATCGGGAAGAGGATAATAGAAGGTTGAGAGAAAGATTGGCTCAACTAGAGCAAGCATTGAACAATGTGCAAATCAAGGCTGAAGAGGTCAGTGATAGATTGGAGGGTAGGGAACCAAAGATTGAAGAGGTTGCAGAGGAAGACAAGACCCTTGAACCTGACCCTGTTCTGCAAGAGGAGCCTTTCTTGAAGGCACTGAAAGCTTTGAGTGGGAAGGCACTTGAAGGTATACCATTGTTTAGTGGGAAGTTGGAAGCTGACCTAGTCATAAACTGGATAGAAGGAATGGAGAACCATTTTGAATGTGATGGAGTCACTAAAGCACATTCATCAACTTCCTTTATATTTCTTGGTGTAGGAACACCTAGGCAAATACTAGGCAATAGGAAGTCTAGACTACATTTTTGTTTTTTTATGCATTTATATAAGGTCATGTTGACCATTGCAATTGAGGGAGTGGCTTACTAAAGTACCTTGGTCAGGAGCTATTAGGAGCTATCTGGAGCTAAAGTACCTTGGTCAGGAGCTATCAGGAGCTATCTAGAGCTATCAGGAGTGGAAGAGATTTGGAGTTTTGAACACTCATGTTGGTTAGTTTCTAGGAAATTGGCAAAGGTGGCAAAATGGAACATTTTGCACTTTTGCCACCTTGTAACCACAAAGTATGACCAAGAAGGGTGTAACCACTTTGGGAAACCTATTTAAGGGTTGGATCAACCTGTGTGAGAGGTTGGAAGGATTGGAAGTCTTTGTAATTTGACATTTTCATGAATGACAAGCGAGGACAGTAGGAAGATTTACTGATTTTTTTCTATATTTTGTTCTTGGTAGTGTGTTAATGGTATAAATAGGCATCTAGATACATGTGGGATGTGATGTAATTTTCTTTCAAGCCTTTTTTGGTTAGTAGTTGAGCAATCTCATCATTTCATAGCTTTTTTCTTAGTTAGTTTTGTTTCCTTCCATTGTTGATCAGTCTGGTAAACTGTCAATCATGGAGACTTAGACCTCTTTCTTCCACTATACCTGGTGTATAGCCTATGGGGATTGAGGCTGAGCTCCATGCCTATAAATAGGTTAGGTCTAGGAGTCTTTAGGGGTCGAGTGATCATGAGGAAAGTCTCTTCCTAGGTGAGCTTGGCAATGCCCGGCTAGGAAGGACAGTACAAAACAAGCACCTAACTTGCAAGGGTGACCTCTCCTTGCTAAATCCCATGGTAGAAAGGTGGAAGGAAGCCTTGTAGAGGCTTGGTACCAAGGAGGAGGTCCTAATAGTCTGTTTGATTGGAAAACAAAATGATAGTCCACCGAGTGGTCAAAAAATGGCTTAAACAAGCCTAAATTTGCTAAACTAAGGGCCAGGACAAAGTACGGATAGTGGAGGCTCCAAGTTCCAAAACTATTTAAGGTGTGGGCAAGGGTAACATGAATTCCAAGAAAATATTGGAAGTCTTTTGGAGAATTTAGGAGAGCTACCTCATTCTCTCGAGAAAAAGACCTATTTTGAAGGCCCAGAACTAAGGAACCAAAACCCTAGATGAGGGTTTGGTGAAAGCGAAGGAAGAATGGAGTTTGGTGAACCTACAAGAACCCTAGGAGGAATGTTGGAAGCCTGTAGAAACCTTTCTACACCCCTACAAAGAGAAATTGAAGGGATGGAAGTATTTAGCCTTTAGGGAAGATTAAGGGCTAGGGAAAAGAATGGCAGAGAGAGCACCAAGATTGACTTGGTTATGAAAATGGAGATGATAGTAGGGTTGTCCAGGAGAACCAAGGGTGCCTATCAATCATTAGGGCCTATAGGATAAGGTGGTGGAGAGTGAAACCATATGGAATTGCAAAGGTGAGACCCAAAGCATGGAACAGTGAGTGTTCCAACCAACCCTACCCTATCATTTCTTTAAGGGAATTTTAAAACCGTATATTGTATATAAACAGTTCTAGTATAGATTGAAATATCAAACATGTTAATCATAAGTCAAACATTTAATTGATTTAATCTTTGGAAATCTTACAGGGCACTAAAAACTAAAATATTCCCTGAAGAGAATGTGTTGCCATCAACTTGCAGAGAGGTGCATCTGTTGTTGGTTGAGTTGGGGATTGAATATAAGAAAATTCATTCATGTAAAATGATTGAATTTTATACAAAGATGAATATCAAGACAAGGTAGAATGCCTTGTATGCAAAGAGAAGAGATATCGTACAAATGTATAAGGTCCTATAGTTCCAAAGAAGGTTTTACACCACATGCCAATTATACCTAGACTTCAACGAATGTTTCATTGCAAGTCACTTGCATAATTGATGGACTGGAATGCAAAGAATAGGAGTAAAGATGGATTCATGCAAATTTTGGCCGAATCCAAAGCAATGAAACACATAGAGGAAAAATGGCCAAGAAAATTCAAAGATGAACCCCGTAGTATCAGGTTTTGTCTTGCAATTGATGGAGTGTGCCCATTCTCTTTCATGAGCTCAAACTATAGTGTTTGGCCAGTCGGATTGATAGTATACAATATTCCCCCATGGATGAGTGATAGAAAGGAGCACCTTATGTTAACTCTCATTGTTCTAGGAAAACATCAAGTTAAAAACATGGATGTTTATCTTGCACCTTTTATTGATGAGATGCAACTGCTATGGAAAGGCATAAGAATGTATGACATATCATGTCCTCCATCAAACAAGTCCTTCATGTTGTATGGTGTGCTATGTTGGACTATTCATGATTTCCTAGGACTTGGTGTTTGCTCTGGTAAGATAAAATATTTACGTATTTACACTCATAATTTATTTTCATCCCAACTTTAATACTTAGCTTTATACTATTTTTTTGATGTTATTAACAGTACTTGTTGAATTGCAGGGCTTCAAACAAAGGGGATATTTTCATTTCGAAGATGTACAGAACAATTTCAAGGGTAGTATTCTAAAGATCTAAATAAATTTATTTATGCAAACAACATGGTTTTTCTAGCACTAGATCATAGGTTTAGAAATTTCCTGAAGAATCAATTTGATGGAAAAGTTGAAACTAGAGGCCTCACATGATTATGGGTCCAAGTGATTGGCTTAAGAAGTATGAAGATGCTGAATTGAAAGCTTGGGAGGATTTTTTTGATTGGGGTGATTCAATTCAAGAACCAAAACAAGTTCTAGTTAATATGCCAGAAGGAATGAAAAGGAAATCCATATTTTATGAGCTCCCTTACTGGAAGGATATATTAATATCTCACCTATTAGATCCTATGCATGTCTTCAAAAATGTTCTAGATTCTATATTTTGACATATATCAGGCAAAGAGGACACCTTGTCTTCGAGGAGAGATATTGCTCTTTCGCGTACCAAAATTGATAGAAAACATTTATGGCCAAATAGGGAAAATGAAACATATGCAGAAGCTCCATGGATTTTGAAAAAAAAGGAGCTAGACCAACTAAAAAATGTCATCCATTCAATAAGGAAACCTACTGGTTATGGGTCATCATTGGCTAAAGCTTTTACAGTTGATGGACATATCACATGATTTAAAACACGTGATTTTCATAATTTTATGAAGGTATTATATATCATCATTTAACATTTATTGGTAACATTGATTAAGTACTAAATATATTTTTATATTTTTTTGTGTAAGAAAAAATTACTAATGACCTTTTCATAAATGTGTTTGAGAGCATATCATGCCATTGGAAATTAGGGGGATTCTTGTCTTACAGTTGACTTAAAGAATTCCATAAGTCGATTGTCAGCATTTACAAGGTATGTGGTTATATGAAATGTTCATGTGTGAGAGACATAGAGATATTATATTGCATTTTAATTTTTAACTAAAGGTTCATACTAATTTACTATTCTTATATTAGGTGAGTGACCTCCAAGGAGATCCACGAATGTGAAGTGCCAAAGTGGAAGAAGGAAATTGCAGAAATTGTATGTGTATTTGAGGAGCTCCCTACAAGTTTCATGGACCTACAAGTCCATTTACTTATACACCTAGTTGATGATATTGAATTGGCGGGTGTCGTATCAACAAGGTGGATGTTTTTCTTTGAGAGGTATATGAAAAATCTTAAAAGATATGTCTGACAAAAGGCACATCCAGAGGGTTGCATGGCTAAAGGGTATGTATTGAATGAAGCATTTTTTTTCTTGTGTGAATTTGTTGGTAAGGATTTTGAAGATGGGCCAAGCATCTGGGATGAAGAACGAGCATATGATATAATTGATGGAGAAAAAACACAATCTAATGGTGTTGAAGTATAAATTAAAGTAAATTCACGATCAGTGTGGTTGTTTTTCTTGCAATCATTAATTTACTCTATAATTTATTTGTCAAATTAACAGCATGACATTCGGAGTTTGAAATAAACATGTTGACATGTAATAGGTGTAGATGAAATTTCTATACTCAACAAGTAAATTTTGTACCACATGGACTTTATGAACAAATGGATTGATCTGTATGATAAAAAGAGAGAAGAAGTGTTAGAATCAAGGAGACAGTTTAAGAGATCAAACCCAAGGAATACTCCACTTCCCACTGATCTACTTGGGGAATGGGGAAAATATTGCACACTACAATGGGTTACTGAACAAATTCAAAATCAAATAGAAGATGCAGGTATAGATTCAGACATAACAGAAGATGAAATCAACATGTATAGAGGATGTGAAAGAAAGGTATAGTTGGAATTTTACAAAATGTTGTTTCCTTACAGTTTTGACACTATTAACTATTTTAATATTTGTCATTATATTTGTTTTCACTGAAATAAATGGTCTTTCACAAACAAGGAAATATCCAACAATGTGGGCATATGGTCGACATTATCGTGTAGAAAGTGTAGATGTAAAGAGACGATCCTTCAATTGTAGCATCATGGTTGACTTCAAGCAATCGATTCAATCAAGCTCAAAAGATAAGAATATAATTGAAGGGAATCTACAATATGTTAGGAAAATACAAGAAATTATTGAGTTGGATTGACGCTCTTTTAAATGTTGTATTTTTAAGTGTAGATGGTATGAAGCATTTGAGAGGACAAAAAGACATGATACCCATAGTGGATTGTTTTCTATAGATTCCTCATGCTTCCTACTAGAGGATAAGGAGCCTTATGTTCTACCAATTGATTGTGAGCAGGTATTTCTTTAACTCAAGCAAGAAGCGGTAGTGATCATTTATCTATTATTTCATAGTTTATTGCAAATATATACATGTGTTTATTAATAAGTAAAATTGTTATAACATACATTTAATATATGTATTTCATCCATGTGCAGGTATTTTTCTATGAAGATATTTTGGACCCGAAATGGATTTTTGTCATACATTATGATCCAAGATTAAGGCATGTATTTGACGATGCATTAGTGGATATTGAGAAAAACAATGATGGCCAACAAAATAAGAGACGAGGATTAGAGAAAATCGAAGAAATTGACATCCATGATGATGTTGAAGATGGTTATGTTCAGGAAAAAGAAGACAACAATCCAGAGTTAGATGATGTTATGGAAGACAACAATATGGATGGTATAGAAAATGATGATCAAAATACATCTAGTAACAATATAGATGGTCTATAGTCAAATTTTAATGATGATGCAGATCAAGATAAGGATGTTGATAATATTAATTACTTGAAAGAACATATGAACATTGAAAATGATACACTGGATGGTATTGTAGCAAACAATAATGTTAATGACCAAGACTTCTAAATTTTCAGAATCATTTGCAATCCATGTTTAAAAAAGGATGATTCTTATGGCCTAAAATTTGAAATGCTTCAGTAATATTATTTGTGTCGATACAAATTACCTATTGCAATATCCTTAAATTGTTCAATCTTTGGTATGAATTGTTGGAAGAAAAAAATAGGATTAATTGGACGCTTCTTCCATTCATTTTGTATCAACATATGTTCGTGAAGACACAAAAGTTAATAAAATATTAATGCACATAACTCACAATTATTTAAATAAGAAACTTTGTTAACTTTATTATTTTTAAATAGTTTCCATTTTTATGTTGAACACGTAATAAGGAAAAATAAGCTCAAATTTTCAAAAAAATTAGCAGCTCTACCAACATCCACAATAAATGCTTTATTGTATCAGCATATTCATTCACATAAGCATAATATTGAGGCTCGGTAACTAATATTCATTCAAATATAAGAAGAAATAAGTATGGCAAACATAAGAAAAATACAAAATGATAACATAGTCATGGAGAATCTTTGATAATAAGATGTTTTCCATTATATTGCTTCAATTGATATTAGAGTGCTCTTCTTTAATAATCCCAGTGTTATCCCCTCAAGTTATTGTGGAAGTATGAAATGAATTTTAATTCCTAAGTTGATGGAAACCAATCAAAACAATTTCTCTAAAAGGACTTTTAATCCTTAATAGGAGCCAATTAAAGTAAATTATTTGAAAGGACTTTAATTCACACCTAACTAGAAACCAATCAAAGCATCCACACAGTAACAACAAATGTGCCCTGATAAATCTTGCAGAATTAAATAACTTGAAAACATCACATTGAAGATAGCAAAGCAATAAATAAGCATGAAAATTTGACACATCAATTGAACACTGAAAATGGATTATAAATTATAATCACTCATCTCCATTATATTTCCTTTTAAATAATATGAATTATAAGAAATAGTTATGATGTTTGATGAAAAATAGTTAATTAACATAAATGAAAACATAACACTTCAGAATATGAATGCATTGTTATGTTAATCTTCCAGTGGTGCACATGACCACTTAAGATCTGTTCAAGGCTCCTACTCCATGATAATGCACCACCTACATAGTGTATCTTCCTTATGATGTTCGGTGGTCATTAAGCTCCAATGGCCGCCCCTATGTATTTGTTGTATATCTGGTTTGGTTAATGAACAAGTTGATGGTGTAGAGATGATGAGTGTATTCCTCCTCAGCATAATTTTCCACGTTGGAAATTGCACCCTTAATATCATATTCCACATACATCATCTTTTCAAGTTGTTTATGTGTATTTTGTAACACCATCTCTTCGTCATTTATTTCTTGCAATGGAGTATGTAGATACATGGTGAGCTCATCCTTCCAATCATCTTGCTCCCTAGGATTTCCAAGGATATCATGGACTGCAAGATGCAAATCAAAATAGTCAAGGTCCTCTTTGAGCCTATTGTGGTACTTGTTGTGTGATTCCACTAGCTTATTGTATGTCTGCAATGTTTGACCTTTCATGGCTTTCTCATTTTGGAGCTCCTCCCTTTTTTCAATCATCCATCTTTGAAATATTTTATTCTCCACAAGTGTTGAGTGTGTTTCTTTAAAAAAATTCCAATATTCACTAGCATGATTCATCATCCTATTGAATCTTTCTTTGATTATCTCATACACAACATTATATTTAGTGGTTTTTATTCCTATTTCTAGATCCTTGCATTTCTCTTGATACTTCTGATGAAAGTGTTTCCAATAAGCTACATCTGCTAATGCATCCAATATTATTTTGTCACTCTCTAACCATGGTGAATATAATTTTTGATCTTGAAGAGGAAGATGTTTTATCTCTATGACTAGCCACCTCCTTCCTTAATTTATCATTGTCTTTTACTAGTTTTTCAATCTATGCCTTAGTGAATTTTGCAACATTTATTTTTAGCTTAGCTATTTCAATGGGGTTAGTTTCCCCTACCCTGTGGACCAAAATATGTCCAAACACTTGGTTTGGATTACTGATTTGAGTTTATCTTGAGCATACAATGCCCAATTAGTAGGGTGGCTTCATCTAGGTTGTACCTTGATCTTGAGTACATTTTATCACTTGCCTCTTCCGTTAGATGCATTGTTTTGTCTCCTCTTTTCCTAAAAATATAGAACACTATTGCAGAGTTCATATCCCATCTTGGTAAGAGTAGTACCCCAACCACTTGAAGTAATTATTTTCCCCTTTCAGAGGTGATAGATTCTAATTATTTGTTTATTTATTCTCTCAACTCTTCCAAGGCGGTTGCCTCCTACTCAAGAGTGATATCCTTCATCCTCCATCTTAGCATTCTACATTTATGCTCATAAATAAACAATTTAAATTCAAAAGTCTTGACAAAATCACTATCAAAAATAAATTCTTGCATGGCCTTGATTCTCACGTCATGAGAGAGTTCATTTGATGCTTCAAATTTGACAATGTTTTGTTCTAGAGGTGGCTCATATTATGTAACTATAGGGTGCTTATCTATTTGACCTCATCATCATCCTCATCACTCTATTCTTTATCTTCTTCACTCATGGTTGTATCTACAGAGAAGTTCATTTTTGGAGTGGGCTGTGAGGGTATGTAATCAAGAGGCTCTTGGTCCTCAGCCTGCATTCTTGAATAATTTGTTTGAGGTGCTTCAAATACGTTTGGGGGTACATGTTTTATTAGTTCATCCATATGAGTGATGAGTAGCTCAATTCTTTCTAGAGGATCGTGTACTTCATTAATGCCCCTGAATAGGATGGGACATTTCCTTTCTTCCAAGTCTTAGCAAGCACAACTTTGTTATATGCAGTCATCTTGTCTTTTTTTGAGGCCTCATCATAATTTCTTATTACATCATCAATAGAGAATTGGTGTTCATACCCTAATATTCCTTGTCAATAAAAACCACTATATTAAAATTATGTCTTTCATTACCCAATGATAAATTGTATTTTGCTAATTTTGTATCAATTTATTCATACCCTTCATTGGTGACTACTGTAAAATCTCCAAAGCACAAAGTGCTAGGCACGATAGACTGCTTATTGTATCTCTTAAGATGTTTTGCATCAGATTTATCCAATTGTCTCATAATTTCTAAATAGGCTATTCTGTCTAGAACTATTTTTGGCAATAGATGTGGGGATCCTTCAAATCCATAGACTCTAATCACAGTGCAATCTATAAATGCATACCAATCCCCCTACTTATGTTTTACCTTTTTCCTGGGGTCCTTTTCCTTTTGTCTCAATAATTTATGTATTTTAGGGGACAAATTATAATTACGTGGATGTCCCAACAATTTCAACAATGGCTTGCCAAAATATTCCTCAAAGTACAGATAGTGTGATCTACCATATCTGCTATCCCATATGGAAGTCAAAATTTGTACAGGTTTATAATTACCACTTTCATCTACATCTCTTATCCTTAATTCTTCTCCCTAGAACCTTCTAACTTGTCCTTCATGTAGAAGAAAATGCATAAACAAAGAGTAATGTTTGAAATCATGAATGCTATTATGGTTGCTTTTGATCCTTCCCATCCCCTAGTTCATAGCATTGGCTAAATAACGAGCATAGTCAAATGGTCTGACATCTTTGATTTGTATGTCTACATCTAGGACCATTGGGGAAATTAACATGAGGGGTGGGACCTCTACTCCTAACACTTGTCTAGCTGAATAATATGTATATTGAAAATATTATTCAAATAAATCCTCATGAAATGGAGGTTTTTAATTACTAGAAACCTTTTGAGCTGGCTACCTTCATCCCCAAGCCTATGTAGTGGTAGCTTCCATCTTTTATAGCTTGTTTCCATGTGATGATACTCTATTAGAAGGTCTTTGATTGTAAATGGTAAATATAGAGAGCATTCCAGTTGAAAAACATAAGATATAAGATCTTTGGAGATAATGAGAATGTTAGACCCATTGTGTGATTGAATAGCTCTTCTTTTAGGGTCATATTTTTTGGCTAGAGCTTTAACTAGCTCTATATTAAAAAACACATTGGGTACCACTAATCTTCCTAGGTTTAATCTCCATGGGTTGCAGACTAGTTGAAACCTAGATTGTTTCCTATAATGGTATACGAATAGCTCATATCCCCGCCGTGGTGTCCACACGTCTCCTAAACCTTTGTGCTTCTCCCATAACTTATCCATGGAAGGATTTTTTTGTGTACTCCTTTTAGGTCTCGGCCCTAACCCCAAGCATTGGTCAATTAAGTTTTGGTTTAGAAGTCTTTTCTCTATTTTTTGTTTCTTAATTTTCCTCATTTTTGAGCTTTCTTCCATTGTTCAATTTTCTTATAAGTGTTTATAGAAGCAACTTCTTAGTCGGTTTTTGTATACTTACTTAGATTTTCTTTCACTGGTTCTGAGCTATGTAGTAATGGTGAATTCCCAACCTCCTTTCTTCTGCTCCCACGTACAGCGAATCCTTTTCAAGTCTTAATGAAAAGATGTGATCAAATTGAGGTATAATTCACTCAGCTCTAGCTCATAAACGCTCCACTTTCTATCAATCTTATCATCAAGAAGATCATTTATTTTGAATATCTCAATGATATAAATGAGATATCACATCAGTCAAAAACAATCATCATCATTGCATCGGCAAGACCATGATTCCATTTTCATCGATAACCACCTTCTTCACCGATGAAATCCTTCCTTTTGGGGTATCGGTGGGATGCTAGATAATGTCTCCCTGATGTGCTCTAGTTCCTTCGATATCCTTTCTTAACATATACTTGATTGTTCCTGGTCTTATCGGGTCATCAGGGAGACTCTTGTTAGCCTTGAATCGATAAGTGTCACTTCCTCTAATGCCTTCAACCTTTTATCATTGCATCGGGTGAACCATACTTTTTGTTGGCCTGATAGCCTTCTATTCCCTCTATATACTTTCACCACATGTTGAACTTCGTTACTGTATAATGTATCGCTCCATCGATGGGACATTGTGTTCCCTTCCAATGATATGTTCTAGTGTTGCTGATATTATTTATTTAATATGTTCTAATCCCTAAGATATGCACATAGGACCAATCCCTAAGATAGCCAAAAAATAGGGTGCTACACTCGGTGCTAAACTCAGTGATAGACTAGGCGCTAAAGTACGCTCCAAAGTAGGTGTATAATTAGGCATTAAATTAGGTGTTATTATCGGCGCTACAGTCGAGAGCTAAACTCGGCGAAAACTCGACGCTAAGATCAACACTATACTCAGTGCTAAATTTGGTTCTAAACTTGGTGTAGAACCTGATGTTAAACATGGCATAAAATTTGGTGCTACTTTGCACCAAATTTAGTGCCTACTTGTTTTGGCCAACACAATAAATTCCAAAAATAGCGCTAACATAACAAATAGCACCAAGTTTTTCAAAAAATTGGACAAAAATACATTGAAATAGTGGGTGGAAGCAAAAAAGGGAGCTAATCATAGGGATTTGTTGTAGTGTATGCTTCTTCAATCTTCGGCTGAAGTTTATCGAAAAACTCTTCCAATTGTTGGATGAATGAGGCGATGTGTTCATCACTTTCAAATACTTGTCAACTCTGATTGTTATTTGGAGTGGAGGGTTGGAGGATCACTCGCATAGAGTGGATATTCCTAATTAAGTCGGGGGTAGGAAAGAATTGAGATCCTATCATTCCCATTCGATCCGCAGTTGAGTTCTGCTCCCTTGGTATTGTGTGGATGTTAAAAAATTTGAAACCTTCAATGAGGTCCCTACCCTATGTCTATAAGACCACATGTAGCCATTCTTTGGAACAGAGATGTTTATGACTTGATTAATTATAAGTTCAGAGTCTTTGAACACCATTATTTTCTTGACACCCATCTGTTATGTGAGGCTTAGACCTTTCACAAGACCTTCATATTCAACTTCATTGTTCGAGCAAGAAAACTGGAAGCGAAAAGACTTGAGAATATCTTCATGTGTTGGAGACATTAACCATATCCCAACACCATCACCAACCTTGCATCTTGCACCATCAAATTGCAGTGTCCAAATCTATGAGGTTTGTTTGACCACGGGATCCTTTACTATCTTGGGGATCTCTTGATCTTCATCATAGATTACATAGGTGCCCAACCCGGTAGCATGATAGTTTCCAAAAGGATTAGTGTTTATGTATTCGCTCAAGAGAACTTCTTGTTGATTGGTTCGGTCTCCAGTTACCTTCTCATCTTCAAGTAGATCGATACCATAAGTTTCTTCCTTGGTGAAAGAAGTATGAGCGGATTCAAATTTGATCATGGCTTCATCGGCTACATGTTTTGAATGCAGAGGTTCTGATATTATCTTCATTTTAGCTCCATGCTTGGTCTTGAGAATTAGGTGCGACCAATCCAAAGAAAGGTATCCACCTATCTTTGAGGTGAATTCTCGGGATAGGAAGAGGCCGAACATGGGAGGAACATCTATGATCACAGTAGCTTGAGGAATTATGATGCTAGGATAGGAGAATAAAGTCAAGGGGAGATCTTTGATGACACTTACGATTTCGACTTTGTTTCCATCCAACTGCATAAAGCCCTTTTTTAAAGGCTCATAGCTAAGTCCTAAGGCTTCCGCTATCTTCTTAGGCATGACTATGGATCTAGCACTAGAATCAATCATGGAATTATGTAGCAGTTTCTTCCCCACAATGAGAGTTAAGAAAAATGGCTTGGGTTTCGACTTCTCTTCTTTGACGTCAGTCGAAGCCTCCTTTGTAGTATTTGTAAGAACTTTGGGTGGAGGTGATGGTTCAGTAGCCTTTTCTTTGAGCAATTGCTCTGTCGGTTGGACAACTGTATCTTCCTAGAGGGCCTTTTAAAACAATGATTTTTTCTCTAAGATAGCTAAGATATCCCAAAGGGATACATTAGCAGAAGATTTCTTCAATTGTTCCACTACGTTGAAAGGTGGAAGATTTGGAGGCTTTTGTTCTTTGGCCCTAGTTATAACAATCTCCTTGCACAATTGTGGCTGAGGAGAAATTGTGGAAGGACCAGGGGGTTGGTCTGGAATGCTTCTAGGCTACAAAGTGACTAGATCGCTCGTGAATCTCCTTTTTGACCGAGTGTTGTAGTTAGATTGCACTCGTGGGTTCTTCGATGTGGATGCCTCATATGTCAACATTGCTTCTTCTCCTTCCATCCATGATAAAAGGATATGGTTAGGAGATATGTCATTTTTGTGCTCCAAGGACATTCCTTGCATCTGTGCGGTAAGAACCACATTCTCCATTTGGGGAGAGGCATATGTATAACCTCTTGAATTTGGCACCACACCTTGGCTTCACTGTTCTACAACTTTCTGTTGTAAATCACCACGCAGAAAATTTTGAGGCATATGCGCATCACCATAGGGGAAGCACCAAGGATTGATATCTTCAACGAGGTTGTTCTACCCTGCAGTCAAATCTATGCTTGCACTTGTTTGAGCAACTCCCAGCGGAGTAGGCACTGACACTATTTGGTTAGTTGTCTAGGCCTATAGATTTGTGTGCATGCCTCCTTGATATTGGTTATGTTGGTATGAAGGCCTTCTACTTTGATAACTTTGGTATGCTGGTCTTGGAGGAGCGGCCTGGTTGCACTTGATAGTAGTTACTAAATTTCTTAGGTTTCACAACTATTATTTTTTGTCGCTCATCTCATCTTTCGAAGAGCTGGATGTAGAGGCAGTATTCTATGGTGCACTTGGATATGTGTATATAGATGAAGGATGTGTGGGGGTGCTAGTAGATGGCATCTCTTGAGCGGGAACTGATACTTCAGGAAATATTAGCATGATGGGCTGAGGCAAAAACTTCTCAGCATCAATCAGATTGTTCTCCCCTTAACTGCTACATTGTATGCATCTGGAAGTGTGGTTCCACCAAGTGACTGGATCATCATCGAGATATCGATTTTGATGGATTTCAAGTAGAACATGAATGCCAATTCAAATGGTGGATGGATAGCAGTTTGGATTCATCACCAAGTTGTATGGAATTGGGTGTTGAATTCAGTCATGGCTTCAGATGGGGCCCAATTTATTGTTTCCAACTGTTGATATAGCGAAGACTTGTCTCTATCATTTGAGAATCTTAAAGGATCTCCAAGCTGATCCCAGGTACTGATAGTGTTAGCCGACAGAGTGCGATACCAATCTAATGCTTTTCCTCTGAAGGAGGCTGCGAGCAACCTTAGCGCTATGTTTTGATTTGTAACTCCATGCACTAAACATATGTCTGCCACATCTTGCAGATGATCAGATGGAATTCTTGAACCATCTCTAGTGAATTTAGGAATAGCTTTTAGAGAAGAGACTAAGATAAGGGCCCAAACAATGGGTGCAACTAGGGCTACAAGGGGACTTCTGACATCCCAAGCCACATAATTTATGTTTGAAATTTGCAACATGACTAGTAGAGGGACCATAAATTTTACTGGATGAGTTCGGGTTCATGTTGTTACTAGTAGAGACAATAACAAACTAGGATTATTCATTGATTGAGACCTAGTAATAGGTTTTTGGCTCATACACCCTCTTTTGATTTAGGTACATTTAAGCCATCCCATCAGGCGTTCCAGAAAAGAGAAATGGTTGATGCCAAAAATTGACAATGTAACAACCTTTATGGGAAGCTCAGTTAAAGGGGGGACCTATTGTGCTAAATTGAGAGACCTCCGGGTTTTTAAAGAAGCCAACTTCTTCTATAATTTGGGGGGTGAAAAGGGATAGAAAGAAATTAATATAAAATAAATCTAATCTAAGGCGATGTGCCAAAAAGTAGATATGGGCACGATAAACCTATCTTTAAGATGTGATTTAAGGGTCCTTCAACAATTTGTTATGTCTCAGAACAACAAAGATCAAAATGGAAATTTGAACAACTTATTCAATGACATAAAATAACTTCCACATATCTTTTGAAAAGAAGAGTCACATACATGATCTTAATCAACTAGATTATATTAAAATTATAGAAGTCTAAAAATAAATTACTCAATATAATAAAGACACAATATACAACTTTATCAAATAGCCAAGGAGTAGAAAGGCCAAACAATGGCACAATCTGTGAATCTTATACAATAAGCTAAAAAAAATACAAAAGGCCTGGTCTTTCCACAAATTTCTCTACCAATTTTGAACCCTTGCTTTGAAAGAAGAATTAGTATTTATAACAACAAACCCATCACCTAGTGATTAGTAACAAAAAAGATTCCCCGATCATAAGCAATGATGCAAACAACAATGATTTTCCCCTGGCTGTTACAACAAAAAAGATTCAAGTCATGGACATGGTTTCCCTCAATCCAGATGCATCCCCAGTGAATGATGGTAGTGGTCCCAATAGAATAGAGTGTCGACATGCATGGCTCACTCACCATGAAAGTTAGAACACGTGGAAGCGATGGTGAAGTTGTTTCTTGCTCTCCAATGACACAGTGAGGCCCTTTAGAAGATCCACATGGAAATAGGTTGGGGCTTGTAGTTCCTTCCTCCCTGCCCATGGTGAAATCCTACACAGTGAAGACATGTGGAGGTCTTCCTTACAAACAACACTGCTGGTGGGGGCTGCCAAGAAAAGTATGCAAACTGATGCTACGTGGCATGTGGTTGGGGCCCGATAGGGGAGTGAAAAGAAGGAGCCTTGAAGCATGTGAATTGTTGATGCATGGAGGTGTGGCAAGAGCCGTTAGAAAAGTGAAGGAGGAAATGTCTGTGGAGAGCACTTGGGAGACACGTGGCAACAGTCAAAAGAAGCCCTTACAAAAGGAACCTGATAAGCTTTTCAAAGATGAGGCGCAGGTTGGTGTTTGGAAAATAAAAATAACCCGAAGGGATCTTGGGAAATTTATCTTCATAGTATCTTTAAAATAAGTCTATGATTTTCCTCCATTTCTTAGACTCGACTTCCTCATTTCATAAGATGTCAAAAATCCTAATAGCAGATCTTTAGTACACAAGTCTTATAATCTATAGTCTTCTCAATAACACTCACCATCTCACTATAAGCATCAAGAAGAGTTATGAGAATCTTCTTTACAATCCTAGTTTCATCTATATTAGTGCCAAGAGATCGCATTCCAGCCACCACCTCATCTAATCTTTGTACATAAGCTTTAACATTTTCATCTTCGAACATATGTTGTATAAGATCAAGTTGTGTTTCCAAATTCTACAATTTTGTCTCTTTAACTCTTTCATCACCATAATGTGCTCTTTCTAAAGCATGCGAGACTTCCTTATCTATCTTTAAATTCTAAACCTTATTAATCAACTTGGAATGTACCAGACTATTCTTCAAGATGAACTTTTCCTTATTATTTGCTTCATGTAATTTGATTTCTTTAGGTGTACTCCGACCATTAGTAGGAGGAGTGTAAGGATTTTTGTAAGCTTTCTCTACATCATATCTGTAATACTCCAGATATTTTTCCATCAAAACTTTCTAGATACCATAATTAGTTCCATCAAACCTCAGATAATCAGAGACTATCTTGGTATCCATCCTAGACCTTCCTCAAGTGGTTAAGCTCTTCACCAAGGAACCAAGCTCTAATACCAATTGTTGAATAGGACAACTAAGAGGGGGGTGAGTCAGTTATCATAGATTTTAACCTTTAATTCAATCACCATAACTAATACTTAAAATTTCTTAAATGATTAATCATCAAATGTCAATGCAAAAACTCAAATCCAACACATAAACACAATATCACCAAATTTACATGGAAAACCTAGTGAGGGAAAAACCACGGTGAGGATTAACTCACACTATAGAGAATATCAAACCAATTACAAAAAGGCCCACTACTTGAAACAAGGCTCACTTCCTAAGATAAGGCTCACTCCCTAAAACAAGGACTCATTGTCCAGCAGGGCTACAACCTATAGGGCTCACTGCTACAAAGATAGAAAGAATACAAAGAAGACTTTTTATAGAGAGACTACAATCCCAATGCAACAAAGGATTCCACCATAGTTACTTGATAAAATTGCATGAATGATAGAGTTCACCTTCTATTCACTACATTCGGTTTCTCAACATTAAGATTTACATTGATCTACCACACACATCTCACACACACTTTCTAAATAGCATCAATTTCACATCTACTCTTTCACTTATCTTCCTTCTTTGCTCTTGTCAATTTTTCATTACTAGCTCATCTTGTATTTATACTATCTCCAACCTTGAAAAAGATCCAAATTCGGCCATCCAATTTCAAATTCAAATTAGGTCGGCACCAAAAATCCTAGGGTGGAATTAGAATGAGGGTGACTCAAACACATGCTTCACCGGGACCCAAAATAGATCCAACAAGCTTCATTAACTTCTAAGATAGTGCTTAACACAAGGTTGGCCAAACCAGAGTAAAACACATAGGACGATTAAGCTCGAAACTTAGAGAAACCAAAAATATCTTCAATGCAACCAAAACATCTTGACTCTAGAACCACAAGTCAAAAGACTTCATCAAAGAGAAATCTGGACCAACATCTTTTCTCCTAGACCTCAATGAGAACACATAAAAACATAGTTCACAAGTGGTGAACACAACTCAAACTTCTCAATGAACCAACAACCAAAAATCTGGATATAGAAACCTTCAACAACCATAACCAACATGTCTAAACTACATGAACATAGGGGAAAATACTAGAGCAACAACTGAATACCTGTAAACTTTCTTTAATACAATTTTCTCAATATCCTCAACATATACAACCAACAACAACTAGTAGATGACTAGTTGACAAGTTGACATCAATGAAAACACCTTCATTCCTTTCTCCATTCTTGCAAAAATCTCCCCCTTTGTCATTTTTGGCAACACATGATGTGAAAACCTATCAAATACACCATACTAGTTCTTAATATACTTCTCAAGATTTTTGTTTTTGCTTCTCCCCCTTAGAAGATCATCTTCCTCATTACCTGATTTCTCTTATTAGCTTTCTCTCGTTTTCACATGCTTTCTCTCCCCCCTTTGACATGAATGTCAAAGGAAAAAGATATGTTCATTGAGTCTTCCTTTGACATGAAAATGGAATACTCATAATGAGAACACTTGAAACTACCTACTCCCCCTGAGAGGTAGCCACCAAAACATCAAGCCATAAAGATAGAACCATGAATCCACTGGACTGATGCATCTCCAAATGCATATTAGTTTCTGAAAGGAGGGGCAATAACCCCTAACTTCCCCTTGAGATACTCAAAAGTATCTTTAGGAAGAGCCTTTATGAAAATATTAACAATCTGGTCCTTCATTGGAACATACTCAAGTTTTGCTTCATTCTCCATGACCTTATCTCTAAAGAAATGATATCTAATAGATATATGTTTTATCCTCGAGTGCATCATAGGATTCTTTCAAATGCTGATTGCACTTGTATTATCACAGAAGATAGAAATGGGATCATCATATAGAACTGTGATATCTTTTAATGTATGTTTCATCCATAGAACTTGTGTACAACAAGATGCAGCAACAATATATTCAGCTTCAACAATAGACAAGGAGATTGAATCTTGCTTCTTACTCAACCATGCCACCAATATTCATCCAAGAAATATTTCACCACCACTTGTACGCTTTTTTTCATCTACACACCTAGCCCAATCTGCATCTATATAGATACTAAGTGTAAAGTCAGTATCTTTAGGATACCACAATCCATAATTCGTAATGCCATTCAAATATCTGAATATTCTTTTAACTAGAGCAACATGTGTTTCCTTTGGATCTTCTTGAAATCTAGTCACAAGACAAACTATATGCATAATAACGTAAGCCTTGGGGGCTCATCGATGATGTAATTGCCCATGTGAAGTCATAGAGGCAACGTAGTTCGACCACTTAGATGAGCACAAACTCTTTTTTGGAGTTTTTGATGTTTTTTTTTTAATTTTTTTGGATTTTGAAAGAATGTTTGGATGTTTATGGATTTTTGAAATGTTTTGATTTTTTTTGGATTTTTGGAATGTTTTGATTATTTTTATTTTGACATTTTCTAATGTCGACCAATGTCTAGGATCCCTTGAAAGACATAAGTCTAGGAATTTCCCCCAGTCACGTATAGGACCAAATTATTATGTATACAAAAGCGATGGACGAGGTTTATTATGAATGGATATGAAAAGATGGACACTAAACATAAAAAATTATTAGGCCATGAGAAGGATAACTTTATGAATGGATGGGAAAAGTAGGATCTTATTGTGGAATGGAAATACATGAGGGGTCATGGATGGAAGTGAAAAAATTAGATAGAATGATAGTAGATGATGAAGCAAAGACTAACTACACATGGCACCTGTTTACCAGGTTTTCACCATGGTACTTATCCAAAGCACCATCGAAGTGGTTTTCACTATTGGATGGATTATTTCTCTTTACTATTTTAATTATATTTTTTCTTTTGATTTTTCTATATATATATATTGTTTTTAAGGGGATTCTATGAAAGCTAGGTATAGTACTTGTGAAGGTGCATGTTGTTGATAGGATCTAGTAATGGCTCACCTTTAGGAATGGCAATATGATAAGAACCAAATCCATATGTTGTAGTTATGATGTAAGGATCCAACCAATTAGACTCAAAATTTCTAGGTTTTTCTCAATCCATTTGATTTTTTAGATTCTCTTTTAGGACCAAGTCACCAATGTCAAAATGCCTAGCTCAAACTCTTTTTTTGTAGCTACGATGGAGATGATTCTAATATTCTTGCAAGTGGACCATGGTATTTTGTCTCTTCTCATCTAGCAACTCTATCTCATGCAAATGGGATATACGATACTCCTCATCATCAATGAATGGTTGCATAGATACTCTTAGAGATGGTAACTCAACCTCAATGGGAAGAATGGATTACAATCTAAAGATGAGGGAACATGGAGTGGATCCTATAGGAGTGTGAATTCTAGTACAATAGGCCCATAAGGTAGGTTAATTTGGATATTCCATTCACAACCAACACCATTGATGGTCTTCTTTAGGATTTTAAGGATAGTTTAATTAGACGCCTTATCTTGACTGTTACCCTGGGGATAGTATGGAGTGGTGAAATGATGTTGGATGTGAAATATCTCACATAATTCATGGACATCCCAATTTTTGAAGAGATGACCATTATTTGTAACAATGGACTGGGGAACACCATACCAACATATGATGTAGTTGAGGATAAACTTGGATATTTTCTTACTAGTAATGTAGGTCATTAGAATGGATTTGATCCATTTGGTAAAGTACTCAATTGCAGTGATGATAAACTTATGAACAATAGTGAAGGTAGGATGAATCTTCCCATGAGGTCAAGTCCCCATCGAGATAATGACCATGGTGATATAACTAGATGAAGTTTTTGAGTAGTTGCATGGAAAAGGTCTCCATGTGTCTAACATTGGCGACATTCTTAACAAAGTGATAGGCACCATTTTCTATAGTGGGCCAATAGTATCCCATTTGCATAAGCATTTTGGCTATGGTAGAACCAAAAGAGTGAGCTCTACATATATCATCATGTACCTCATGCAAAGCCATTTCTGCTTCATCTAAATCAAGACATCTTAAGAGGGTGATATCTAGACTACAACAGTAAAGGGTATCACTAATGATGACATATTTAGATGCTTGTCAGATAAAGGTCTTATGTTGATTAGTGGACAATTCAAGAGGGAATATTTGGTCATGCAAGTAATTGTAAAATTATTTGTACTAGGGGGAATCGGGACCAACAATTTCACACATGATTTCAGACTTGGGGACATTGAATGCAGGGACCAGCAGTTGTTCTACCAAGAACTCATACTGTGGCACATTATTATATTCAAGGGAGATCCAATGGTTTCTATTGCATCAACTGCTTTATTTTGAATTCCTAAGATTTGAGTGAAGATGATGACCTAAAATATTGCTTGAAATTATGAACCATTCACTTGTAGGGAGTGAGATTTTCATCTTTTGTATCATAGTCATTATTGACCTAATGGATAACCAATTGGGAGACACCATAGACTTGAAGATTCTTAATTTTCCATTTGATGGCCACTCGTAGTCCTGTTAACAACGCTTCATATTCAGCCATGTTATTTGTGCATGGGAACACTATTTTGTATGACTTAGGTATTGAGTCCCCTTGAGGTGTGACAAAGAGGATACCTACTCCTAAACCATGACTTGTATAGGACCCATCAAAGTATAATTTCCATTGTCATAGAGGTCTCTATTGTAAAGATGGATTCATTAGTAAATTCAAACACTAGAGGATGATCTACTGTTGTTGGTGCATCTATGAGTTGATCAACTATCACTTGTCCTTTCATTGCCTTATGATCAACATATTTTATATCAAATTCACTCAAGATCATGACCCACTTTGATAATCGACCTGTTAACATTGCTTTGTTGAGTAGGTATTACAAGGGATCTATCTTTGTAACCAATTTTGTTTGATGATTCAACATGTAGTGTTCGAGCTTTTGAGTGGCAAAGATAACTACAAGGAGTTCTCGTTCAATAGAACTCTAATTAAGCTCATACCCCACAAGTGTGTGACTGATATAATAGATAGCCTATTCTTTTCCATCATTGTCATTTTGTGCTAACAAGGCTCCCAATGCTAATGAAGTTGCTAATATTTATAGTATTAGGTATCTACCATCAATAGGAGGCATGAAAGCTAGAGGTGATACTAGATATTCGTTCATTTGTTGGAATGCTTCTTACCAACGATTAGTCTATATGAATGGGACTCCCTTACAAAGAAAATATTGAAATGGTTGAAATTTATCTACTCACTAAGCTATGAACCTTTGGGTAGATTGTAATATTCCTTTTAAGGTATGAAGTTGACTTATGTTTGTTGGTGGAGGAATATCCATGATGGCTTTCACTTTTGTGGGATCAACCTCAATACCTCTACGAGAGATAATGTATCCTAATAATTTGTTAGATTGCACCCCAAAGACACATATTTTTAGATTCAATTTGACATTGTACTCTTCTAACCATTTGAAAATCTTATCCAATACTGTCGAGTGATTATCCCTTGATAAATATTTTGCTAACAAGTCATCGACATAGTCCTCCATGAAGCTATGCATGTAGTCATGAAAAATTATGGTCATAGCTCTTTGATAGGTTGTGCCAACATTCTTAAGACCAAATGGCATGATGTTACAACAATAAGTACCCCAAGAACAGGTGAATTCTATTTTATGTTGATCCTTAGGGGAAATTTTGATTTGATTATATCCTGAAAAACTATCCATGAGTGATAGAATTTCATATCTTGTTGTCAAGTCTACTATGATGTCAATGTTGGGTGAAAAAAAGTCATCTTTAGGAAAAGCTTTATTCAAGTCTTTGAAGTCTATGCAAGCTCTGATTCCACGAGTTGATTTCATTACAAGGATAAGATTTGATATCCATTCTACATAGTCTATCAGATGGATGAAATCAATGTCAAGCAATTTCTTCAATTCTACTTTTACTAACAGTACAATCTGGGGGTGCATTTTCCTTAACTTTTTCTTGATCAATTTTGTATTTGGGAACAATGGAAAATGATGTAGGACTAACTCAGGATCCAATTGAGGCATATCAACTTATCACCATGCAAAATTGATTTGTCTCTCTAAAAATAAAGTGGTGAATTCTAGCTTTTTTATGATAGTCAAGGATGCTGCAAAGTGGACAGTACTAGGATTATCAGATCTATACTTAGATTGACTATTTCTGGTTTTTCTACAAGAAATGGTGATCTCTCTTGGATTATGGGGAGCATGTCCAACCCTCCATCCTTGGGCATCTCAAGGAGGTTTTCACCCTAGAGACCTATTCTTTTTATCTTTTCATTTTTGTGACTGGAGGGTGGAGTAGACTCCCCAAAGTATGTTGCATTGTCAAGATTTATGATAAATCAAACCTTATGATCCCACTTGGTATTCCTTCTTGAAGGCCCATGAACTCAACTATTGCTTCATCGTTCTTAAATATGTCCAAGCTCAGAGGTCCTTGTTGATCCCAATCTATTAGTTGTGGGTGGAGGAGAGGTAAGTCATCATCAGTACCATTATAGCTCAAGGAATAAGAAGATATGGTAAAAATGAAGGTATCATCAGGGTCCCAAAAGTTTTCAATCAAGGCACAACCACTCATAGGTTTAGTTTGGGATGAGGATAAGTCAAGCTCTTGAAAGGTTTCAACTAGGTCATAATCACTAGAGGTGCAAGAATCCCATTCACACTCATTGGAATCTTCTTTGTTATGATATTCCTCAGATGTCTCAATTTCATTAGAAGCATCAACGTTTTCACCCAAATATAACTTAGTACGAGGAGGACTCACTTTTGGTGGTACATACCCTAACCTTGTGTTCTTAGGCAACTTTGAGGCTAACAAGGGTTCTATCATTACATGTTTGTTCAAACCAAGACCACTATGTCCATCATAACCCTTTTGTTCCATGATCTTGAATCCTTTTGAATATTACTCTACTAGTATTTGTGTAGACTTGGTTTCTTCTTCATCCTTATAAATCCATGTAGAAATATCATCACCTATAGTTTCTTTACTTAGTTCACCCCACTTAGTGAATGTGGTAGGAGGATTACGGATGACAATCTTAGGTTCCTTCTTGATAGGATGAGGCTTCCCATGTGTAATTCCCTAAATTTACTCCAAGATAAAACATGACTAACTTTTTTTTTAAACACATGTTTGCAAATTTTCTATTGTAACACTAACCATGCACAACATGATGACACATTACATGCATCAGATGATGTAGCCCCAGCAACGAGATCAGCAATACGTCACCTAAGGGTGAGGGTTAGATACTTAGATGAGTGGGTATGTGTGGAGATCATCATGCATACCCTCAAGTGATCAAGAGAAAGGTTGGGGTCCGACATTTAAGAATGAGCAATTACTGGTTTTAAAAGTGAGGATTAATTGATGTTACATAGTTATACTCGTTCACTCTACACTAATTAAGCCACCTTGCCAAAGTTGATGAAGCCTACATTAACATCTAATTTCGAAGACCAAAAATGAAAGAAAATAAAAAATTCATAATTTACAAAATAACTAATAAATTTCTATTTTAATTTATTTATTATTATTAACATTATTTAATTATTATTATTAATTTATTTATTTTTTGAAAAAAAAATATTAATATATAATATATGCATTTATTTCTATAAAAGAAATTAAAAGATATAAAATTAAAGAATAATTTATACACATAAGTACATTCTAAATTCCTTTATACGCACATATTTTAATTTCCTTAAATACCAATAATTATATATATTACTTCATTTACATATTTCATATTATTATCTTTCCCTTAAAGGAAAAGGAAGAAGAATACGAATAATGAGAGTTTAACTCTCTTAAAGTATTTTTATTAACTTCTAATCTTTTTTCCTGGTTTATAATCTTAATTATTTTATTAGATTCTCTTGTAAGAATATGTGAACATATTCTCCTCTCTTTTATTGAAGGAGAAATATTTCCAAGGTATTCTCACACTGGTTTTTAAATGCTTAAGAACAACGGTTGATTGATATTTACCTACGTTTTAGATAATGCATATATGTGATATTATGGAATTCACCGTTAGCATTAATAAGATAATATTATGCATTCCATGTTCAAAGAAAGGGGAAATAACATTAAGTGGAATAACATTGGATTGAACACAAAGAATACTTCATAGAAACATTATGACTTCTGATAGGTCTGACATCATATCAAAATTTACATATAAAAGTCGTAATAAACTTTTATTGCATTTGATCAAATATATATTTATATCCTATGGTAAGGAGATTTTGAGTTGGGTGAAATGATACTGACAAATTTATAATGTTGTCTGCAATGTGATGATGATTGGGTGAGGCACAAAATTTGACTAGGGGAGAGGGGGTGATACGTACACACCCAAAATCACACTGTCCATGTGGACCAACAGAATTTTTAAAAAATAACCCATTATGCAAAAACCAATATTAAACAATATAATTTATTTTTTTATTATTTACAAATTATTTTTCCACATGGAAGGTCAAAATTTGGCCACGACTTAAAAAAATGAAAAAATGACCCGTTGATTGATACATAGGCACCTCGGGTGCCACTACCTGTGTGGCTTGGGGTCCGAAGTTGACAGCCTTGCCACGTCAACTTCTCTCAGTCTGCCACCCTAAGAACCCACTACATCGCATTTATCACTCACCGCCACTTGCTATTCCTTTCAACTGTCGTGTTTAATTGTTGTGACCTCTCCTAAGCTCCACACCACCCCACGTTTATTTCGAGCTAAACTGCATTGAATGCTCCCAGTCCCTCACTCTTCTCGCCATGTTTTCAGCCTTTCATTCTAGCAAGTAGACATTCTTTCTTCACCTGCACACCACTACCTGCTCATTAGGTCGTCTACAACCTTCGTCTATTCATCACAACCTGCGATGCTCAGAGACCATATTGTGTTTGGGTAGAAGCCAGTACGGAGATGGGTAAATGCCAGTTACCGAACATTACCAGCGGCTCCACTTCCACCATGCAAGCAATAAACGGGTTCCTCACTGCCATCAATGGGTTCCTCGCCGCCATGAAGGTCACCGCAAGCAATGAATGGGTTTGTCGCGTGTTCAACCCAAGTGAGCTTGCTCACTAAGGCTCATCATTATTCGGTTGTTTGAGTTTGGTTTGCAATTTTAGTTTGTTTTATTGGTTTTTTGGTGTTGCAGATATCATTTTTTTGTTGAAGTTTAGTGTTTATGAACACTATCCTATTTGTGTTCATAAACACACTAAATCTTTGGAAATTAATCTTTTGTTCAAGCATCGCTTTGTTTATATAATAGATAATAATATTGTTGGTTGTTTCTCTACCATTGAAATTTATGGGGTTATTTTCTTCTTTTAGTAATAATAATGTTCGTTGTTTCCATGCCATAGATGAAGCTGCATTTTTCTTTATATGGGTTCTGCTCCGTAGGGTTTATATTGCAAATATTACACTCATATTTTGGCATTTCTCTTTCAATAGGGTTTATTTTGAAAATATAACACTCATAGTTTAGCATTTTTGTTTCCCTAGGGTTTATTTTACAAATTTTACAGTCATAGTTTTACCATTTATGTTTCATAGGTTCTACATTATCATATACTCTGCTTATCCTATTCTTTCTCATAGGTTCTTCATTATCATTGACTTTGGTTATCCTATTCTCATAGGTTTTCCATTTTCATTGACTCTACATATCATATTCTCATAGGTTCCGCATTATCATTGACTCTGCTTATCGTAATCTCACAGGTTTTGCATTATCATTCACTCTACTTATCGTTTTCTCATAGGTTATGCATTATCATTCAGTTTGTTTCTTGTATTCTCATAGGTTTTGCATTATCATTGAGTTAGGTTGTGTTCTCTATTTCATTAACCAAAAAAAATTATGTGGTTTAATCTTTTCTTAGGTTTTGCTTCATCTTTTTAGTCACTTAAAAAATTTATGTTGTTTTTGTGCCATAGATAAATATGTTGGTGTTATTTATATTGCAAATATTACACTCATAGTTTACCATTTATGTTTCATAGGTTTTACATTATCATTCACTCTGCTTATCGTAATCTCAGAGGTTCTACATTATCATTGACTCTGCTTATCGTATTATCATAGGTTTTGCATTATCATTGAGTTAGGTTGTGTTCTCTGTTTCATTAACCAAAAAAAATCATGTGGGTTAATCTTTTTTTAGGTTTCGCTTCATCTTTTCAGTCACTTAAAAAATTTATGTTGTTTTTGTGCATAGATAAATATGTTGGTGTTATTTATATTGCAAATATTACACTCATACTTTAGCATTTATGTTTCATAGGTTCTACATTATCATTCACTCTGCTTATTGTAATCTCACAGGTTCTGCGTTATCATTCACTCTCCTTATTGTTTTCTCATAGGTTCTACATTATCATTGACTCTGCTTATCCTATTTTCATAGGTTCTGCATTACAATTGACTCTGCTTATCATATTATCATAGGTCATTATCATTGAGTTAGGTTGCGTTCTCTATTTCATTAACCAAAAAAAAATGTGGGTTAATCTTTTTCTAGGTTTTGCTTCATCTTTTCAGTCACTTAAAAAATTTATGTTGTTTATGTGTCATAGATAAATATGTTGGTGCTATTTATTTTGGGTATTTTTCCATCAATTCAGTCATATAATTATGTGATAATTTTTATACTCTTACTATTTTCCATTCGTAAGCTTTATATTGTTCTTCATTATAGCCATTACAGTCATGGGTTAATGTTCACATTTCGATTAATGTTGTTGAGTACCATTTCTACGTGCCATTGATAAAATTGGGGGTTCAGGTTTTTCATACGTACTGCTTCATTCATTCATTATTGCTATTTTCTTTAGGTGACATTCATTAAATTAGGGGTGTTACGTTTCGCAATGATTAGGATTTATCAATTCAGACATGCAATTATTGGAGCTTTTTTTGTTTGCATTACACAAATTTGGGGGTCTTGTTTTTTCATAGGATCTTCTTGATTAGGTAGGGGAGAGGAACTGATTCGTACACACCCAAAATAACACAGTCCACATGGTAGGCCACATGGACCAATAGAATTTTTGTTGGGGAATTTATGCCTCAACATTCTGGTTTCCCTTGAAGACTTGGATGATTTCTGCATGTTTCTGGCCTTTACCGCCATACCACTCCAAGCTTACCTTGGTGGCGCGGTTGTGTGATTTACTGCTTTACTGCATGCCACCTTGCTTGGTCTATCAGTTGGGCGGTGTTACCACCCCACCGCGGCGGTCTTCTTTTGAATTGGCGATGGCGCGATGAGTGGCATCAGTTGGCATGGCGGTTATCGACATACCACAGGGTTTGCTTGGAGGTGGCAAGGTAGAGTAGTTGGCAGCGTGTTGGTGGAGCAAGGCCTTACCGCCTTACCATGGAGGTTGCTCGTTGGTGGCACAGTAGAAGTAGCGATCAGGCTTGGTGGTTACTGCCCTACAATGGAGGCTTATTCTCTAAGCCGTGGTGGGTGCAGTAAGTTGCCGGTGGTTGAAGGGCGGCGGTCTGGTGACGGTTACGGCCTTACCACGGGCGGTGCTTGAGGAAGCCATGATAGTTGCAGTGGATGGCTGGTGGTCAGTGATAGCGGCTACCATCTTACCGTAGAGGTCTGGCAGTTAGAGCATGGTGGCACGATGAAACCATGGCGGTCAGCGATGGTGCTTACCACTATACCATGAAGCCTTGTTCGTTAAACCGTGGTGATGCGGTATGACCGTTGGTGGTCTGCCAAGGTGGTCACCGCCCTATCGTGGGGTGGCCTGGTGGCCTCCGTGGTAGCGCGGGTGTGACCGTGGCGGTCTGTCTGGTGGTTATCACCATACTGTGGTGGGCAAAGCCAAGCCCAACGGTAGCACGATTAGAGGTCGAGGGTCGACATGGGCTCACCGCCATACCGCGGTGGGTGTTTGGACTCAGAGTGGTAGTGTGGTGCAAGACAGAGATGAGCTCGGAGATCGATCGATCGAGCTTGATCGATTTTGACTAGAGGTCAATGCAGTGAACGAATGGGAAAGCGACAAGTGGCAAGATCTTGTTGGTCGAAAGATTATTTTTTGATTGTGATAGGCTGCATTATTTTAATGCTAGGCGGCTTGATGTCTACAGAAGGTGGTACACATTATCAGAGAGTGATGGCAGCTTGCAGGTGGGATAATGAATATCCTGATGATTGTTGATTGTTTGAATAGGTAGATCAAGTAGGCACACGGTTAGAGAATATAAATTAATCTCATGTGCACGATAAATGATGATGAGTGAAGAGTGAGAGGTTGAGAGTGTTCAAGCGATCTTTATCATGAACACTTAGTCTCTCAGTTCTGAGAAGATGTGAACCTAAGATGCCTAGAGGCTGGGCTGGCCATGAGGCTGGTTGTGAAATTCAACTGAGGAGCTGAAGGGAATCTACATAGTATGTCATTTGAAGACATTGTAACTGTGTGAAGATTTTGTATATTTGTGTTGCCTATATTTCTCAAGATGGACAAGATGTAATCTTCTGAGGAGCATAGCTCTGTGTTTGTATTGTAACCATTTTTGTTACTAAATAGTACAAGTGAGCTGAGTGTTTTGGAGGGTGGGGTTTTTTACCCAAAAGGGTTTTCCCCACATAAATCTGTGTGTCCACATGTTTGTCTTTCATGGTTGTTTGATTCTGATATCTGAATCTATGCTTGTGTTGAATCTGTTATCTTGTTAAACATTTACTTTTCTTAGAAAGATCAATGGGGGATCCACTGTGCATGTTTCCGCTTTATGGCATAGTTTGTGTCTTTGATGTGATTTGAAGAAATGAAAATCACTAAGGCACTGATGTCTTAGATGTCCATTCTATGATGAAAGACCCATCTCGTATCCCCAACAAGTGGTATCAGAGTTGGTTAAGGGAGGTCAAGGCTTGATGATACCAACAAGTGGTGTCAAAGCCTTCTCTTGGTTATTGAAGTTCTGGGCATTTCTCCTGTGAAGATTTCTTAGCCTGGAAAGCTTGAGGAAATCTGGAGGAATCTGTTGTTGTTTGATCCTTTGATGAGTGGAAGTTTCTACTTGTTGATTCAACATGCAGCTTGAAAGACATTGGAGATACTGGAGTTGATCATATTGTGGCGATGTGGTCTGAGGCTCTTGACTGGCAGCAAATGATCCTGATGCAAAGGGCGTGAGATATGCTTATGGTTGTTTTACAGTAGAGCATGGTTTCATACTGGGTGTTTGTGTGAGAGGCTCCCTGGCAGTATGGAGTTGCTTGTGTTGTTGTTCATCCATGGAGTATTGTGCTTGTGTCGGGTGTTCTGACTTAGCACTGAAGGCATTTTCTCTATTGCTATGAAGTTGATCTGGGTGGTCTATAACTTCTGAATAGCCTGGCTCCCATTTTCTTGTGCATGGTTATGGTTCTAGAACTGGTCTAAAATGGACCTACTATTCCTGCTTACCTATATCTTGCACTCGCATGTTTCATATTCATGTCCTTGGCTCTAAAGGTTTTTTGTAGATTTTCCTAAAAATTCTATGATGCATATTCATGTTTTTCATTGTTCTGGTTAACCGTGATGGTTGTGTGTAGACTCCTGAGTCATCCAGATGATCAATGAATATGGACGTACATGGGTGTTTTATAAACACTATGGTTTTGCAATTTTTACATGGTCAAGAAAAAAAAATTGTGGTTTGTGGAGTTGTTGTTCAGCTACTTTTCTAGACCTTGGATTTTGGGGTGTGACTAGATGAGATAGTTGCAGTTTGATATATTTTGAGGTGTGATGTATTGTCTACATAGGAATGTTGGTATGTGTTTTTCATTCAAAATTCTTGTGGTGTGTTTTCATTGTTGGTTTCCTAGACTATGGTGCTTGAGTTGTGGACATGATTGGAAAATTGGATTTGTTGCTGATCTGGTGTTTGAGTCATGTTTGTCTGGTTTGGCTGTTCTCTTTGATGATCTCAATTTGGTAGTTTTCAATGTGATGATAGATTTGTAAGTTCCATTGGTTGCATCCATGAGTTGTGCAATGTTGTGGGTTGTCCTTACCTACATGTTTGTTGTGAGACAACTTGGAAGTGGACTGTCAATATCCACAAGGTTGTAACAGTGTGGTGTAGATCTATTAGCTAACCTTGTCTGTGGTCACTTATACATTGGTGTAGCTATTTTGAGATGAGAGGAGGAATTGTGATTGAGTACCTAAATAGTTGGCTATGGACTTGTAGCATGTGAATCACAATGTCATGGAGAGCTTGGTACACTAGCCTTTGTAAGCTTTTGACAGTGATGGTGTGGTCTGCATGATCTGGTAATCTTGGTGTTGTTCGACATTTTTGTCTAATGGACATGTTGTCATTTGTACCTGGAGGTTTTCAGATCAATAGATGGTCAGTCATGGTGCTTGGAAAGCTCGGTATCACAGTTTAGTGGGAGCTTTAACAGTGACTGTGGATTCATCATTTGGTGATGAATGATCTTCTTTGGTGTTGCAGATGCTTCTGGTGGGACTCTTAGATCTTGTTGGTGTAGAAGAGTTCTTTTGCATATGCATGGTCACTATTTGAAGGTGTGCAACATCTTGGAGCCATGAAGGACATTGGTAGTCTTTGGCTGAGATGCTGGTGGTGCTTGACAGGTGATGTTGGTTTAGAGTTTGTTTGCTTGATCTCATGTGTACTCTTGCATGTGCATTAGAGTTTTGGCATGTTGCTTTTCTCTTGAGACCATGGATAGTTCACTTGAAGCATGGTATCTCCTAAGGGGGATGTGTAAGATCATGGTGTCATGATAAGTTCATGTTCCTAGGTTTTGGAGCTTTGACAGTGGTCTGGTGCTTCTCTATGTTTTGAGTTCTTTGGTCATATGTTGGAGGACTTCATGTTAAGTGTAGTAATACAGATTGGAGTTAGCATGAGATTTCAGGTTGTTGGTGCTCATGGATGCATGGAGAATAAGGTGAGGTTGGAATTCTTTTGAGAATGTTACTGTTTATAGTTGAAAGTCCGAGTAGCCTACACCTTGGTTGAACACGAGTTCAACAAAGACCATGGAGGAGAATGCTATTGGGTAAGTCACGGTGGCTTGTATATCTTGGAGGAGCATCTTTTTCTTCTTGGTCTACTCGACAGTGAAGTTCTTTTGGAAGAAGATCATTCTTGACATAGATGGAATTTAGAAGTGTATGTAGGAGGATGCTACATGTTATGATTTTTTGTTTCTCTATATTCTATTTTTCTCTTCCTAAATGTTCTTGACTTTAGATGTGGGATTTCTATGTGGATCCATGTTGGTCACTTGTTTATGGTCATGTGCTGTCACTTGGGTGATGACACGAAGGTTCTTGTGCCTCCTTCTTTAGTCGGATATGAGGACCTTGGAAGAACTGTGGAAGAATATTGAGAGAAATGTTTCTTGTAGTAGGTGGTTGCAGGTTGTGCATATCAGTGTGGGTGTTCCTCATAACTACATGGTTACTCTTTTCTCTATGCATAGTTTGGTAGAATTGGTATGCATGAATCACATGTGATGGTGCTTTGCTTGCATTCATCTGGATAGTACCTTTGCAGTGGGAGTACCTGGACGTGTTTGGTCATTTGACTGGTTGACACATGGTGTTTTTATTTTTTGTTGATGGGTTGGCTGTGTGATGGCATGAGTTCACTAATGTTCATACTGAGAGGTATGGGTGATTGGATGAAATAGCATGAGCTATGGGTGCTGGTTTTTTAGTCGCGTGGGTTTGATCAGTTGGATGAGGGCAGTTTTGTGGTTGCTTTTCTAGCTGATGGTTTATCTTGTTCTAGAGATTGGTTTCTTGTTCGTGTTCACGTTTGAGTTCTTTGCTACTACTGTTGTGGTGCCTTTTCTAGTTGAAGGATTTGATGCTTGTGTTCCAGAGATTGGTGCATATACGCCTTGGCTTGTTCCTTTTTCCTGTGTTGGACGTTTGGAGTTGTAGCCTGAGATGGTGGACATTTTTTGAATGTCATTGCAGGTGTCTTGGTTGGAGCATGGAAGTATGGTGGTGGTCCTTATTCACATTTTGGAGGAAGCCAGTATGTCTTCATCAAGTGGGAGATTGTTGGGAAATTTATGCCTCAACATTCTAGTTCCCCTTGAAGACTTGGCTGATTTCTTCATGTTTCTGGCCTTTACCGCCATACCACTGCAAGCTTACCTTGGTGGCGTGGTTGTGTAGTTTACCAATTTACCATGGGCCACCTTGCTTGGTCTGGCAGTTGGGTGGTGTTACCGCCCCACCGTGGAGGTCTTCTTCTAGACTGGCGGTGGTGCAGTGAGTTGCGTCAATCGATGTGGTGGTTACCACCATACCGTAGGGTTCACTTGGAGGTGGTGAGGTAGCATGGTTGGTAGTGCATTAGCAGAGCAAGGCCTTACCGCCTTACTATGGAGGTTTCTCGTTGGTGGCACGGTGGTGCAGTAGCAACGATGGTCAGGCTTGGTGGTTACCGCCCTACCGCAGAGGCTTATTATCTAAGCCATGGTGGGCGTGGTAAGCCGCTAGCGGTTGAAGGGTGGCGATTTGGTGACGGTTATTGCCTTATCGTGGATGATGCTAAGGGAAGCCATGGTGGTTTTGGTGGACGGCTAGTGGTCAGCGATAGTGGCTACTGCCTTACCGTAGAGGTCTGGAAGTTAGAGCGCGGTGACACGGTGAAACCGTGGTGGTCAGCGATGGTGCTTACCGCTATACTGCGAAGGCTTGTTCGTTAAACCACAGTGACGCGGTATGACCACTGTCGATCTACCAGGGCAGTCACTTCCCTACCGCGGGATGGCCTGGTGGCTTTCACGGTAGCACGCGTGTGACCGTGGCGGTCTATCTGGTGGTTAACACCATACCACGGTGGGCAAAGCCAAGCCCAACAGTAGCACGGTTGGAGGTCGAGGGTCGACATGGGCTCACTGCCATACCACGGTGGGTGTTTGGACTCAGAGCGGTAGCACGGTGGAAGACAGAGATGAGTTCGGAGCTCGGCCGACTGAGCTTGACCAAGTTTGACCAGAGATCAAAGTAGCAAATGAATGGGAAAGTGACATGTGGCAAGATCTATAAGATCTGGTTGGCCGAAAGATTATTTTCTTATTGTGATAGGCTGCATTATTTTAATGTTGGGTGGCTCGATGTCTACAGATGACGCTACACATTATCAGAGAGTGATGGCAGCTTGCAGGTGGGATAATAAATATCCTGATGACTGTTGATTGTTGGAATAGGTAGATCAGGTAGGCACATGGTAAGAGATTATAAGGTAATCTCATGTGCATGATAAATTTTGATGAGCAAAGAGTGAGAAGTTGAGAGTGTTTGAGCAGTCTTTACCATGAACACTTAGTCTCTCAGTTCTGAGAAGATGTGAACCTGAGATGCCTAGAGGCTAGGCTAGCCATGAGGCTAGCTGTGATAGTCAACTAAGGAGTTGAAGGGAATCTACATAGTATGTTGTTGGAAGACATTTTAACTATGTGAAGATTCTGTATTTTTGTGTTGCCTATATTTCTCCAGATGGACAAGATGTAATCTTCTGAGGAGCATAGCTCTGTGTTTGTATTGTAACCATTTTTGTTACTGAATAATACAAGTGAGCTGAGTGTTTTGGAGGGTGGGGTTTTTTACCCAAAAGGGTTTTCCCCACGTAAATCTATGTGTCCACATGTTTGTCTTTCATGGTTGTTTGATTCTGCTATCTTAATCTATGCTTGTGTTGAATCTGCTATCTTGTTAAGCATTTACTTTTCTCAGAAAGATCAATGGGGGATCGACTGTGCCTGTTTCCGCTTTATGGCATAGTTTGTGTCTTTGATGTGATTTGAAGAAATGAAAATCACTAAGACACTACTGTCTTAGACGTCCGTTCTATGATGACAGACCCATCCTGTATCCCAACAATTAAAAAAAAAAACCCATTATCAAAAAATGAATAACCAACTTCATCATGGTTAGTCCTCATTGATAAATATAGGGGTGTTACGATTATAATATGTGCTACTTCAATAAATCTGTAATGAAAATGTTTCTATCTTTTCTTAGGTCCAATTGATTATTTTGGGGGTGTTATCTTTTGCATACGTTATTTTCCATCATATCAGTCATCCAATTATTGTACCTTCTTTTTGTGCCTTGGAAATATATGGGGGTGTTCAATTTTTTTTAAGTTCTACTTCATCAAATCAGTCATGCATATATTGTACCTTTACATAGACATATACATAGATATATATATTAAATGCAGGTTTACTCGCTTATATATATGTATATGCATATGTATATGCATATACATAGACATATACATAGACATATGTATATGTATATCAGATATTAAAGGCACACGTAATTGTAATTATTTTGAAACAAAACAATTACACGCTAACAGCCAAACATGATGAAGTGTATCCAACTTGTATATGCTTAAGGTCTTTGCATCTTATTTATATATATATGCATATGTATAGACATATTCATATACATATACATATGTTTATGTTTATGTATATACATATACATACATATGTATATGTATATACATATATATATGTATATGAATATGTCTATATATTTATGTATATGTATATGTCTATATATATATACATTTACATATACTACTTTCACAACATCCTACGTATTTTTCGAGCCAACCTGCATCCAATGCTCGTAGTGCCTCGCACACTTGTCAACTTTACAGCCTTTCATTCTGGAAACTTCTCATTTTTTGTTCACAATGATGGCAATTTATGTGTGTGTATGTGTATGCGTTTTTATATGTCTATGTATGTGTGTATGTCTATGTCTATGTGTCTATGTCTATGTCTATGTAAATCTGTATGTGTATGTGTATGTGTGTCTATGTGTATGTCTATATAAATTTGTATGTGCATGTGTATGTCTATGTGTATGTCTACGTGTACGTGTATGTGTATGTGTATGTGTATGTGTATGTGTATATGTATGTGTATGTGTATGTGTATGTCTATGTTTGTGTGAATGTATTTGTATATGTAAATGTGTATGTGTATATGTGTATGCCTATATGTAAATGTGTGTGTCTATAGATGTGTGAAGAGGTCTTAAGTGGACAACCTTGCCATGTCTACTTCTCTCAGTTAGCCACCCTAACACTCCACTGTGTCACATTTATCACTCGCTGCCCCTTGCTATACTTCTCTACAATCATGTTTAATTCACTTATGTCTATTTCTAAGTCTATGTCTATGTCTATGTGTATGTCTATGTGTATGCTTTATAAATTTAGAACTGCAACAATTGTATCTTTTGTAGGTGCCATTGATTATTTTGGGGGTGTCAACTTTATATGATGTGCACCTATACATCGGCCCTCCACAACTTAAAAAAGAATCCATCCATAAATAGGCATGATGACATCAAACATAAATCAGATTTAAAATTCACACTTAATAACATTCATTTCAAAACAAAACAAGTACACATTGCCAGCCAAACATGATGAAGTGTATCCAACTTGTATCTAACATATAGCAAGTACCATTCCGACATGGAATTTAAACACCCCAAACATTAACACATGCAGCCTTCCCCGTAAACTAGTAAACCCAACTATTGCACCAATGCAGGCATCACTTTCACATTAATCACAACTACACAATGTAAACAAGGTGCCAAGTCAACATAATTCAAACCCATCTCACCCATCTTTGAGAAATTGCCAAACCCATTACAACCATGTTTCCCATCATAGCATAACAAAACCAACAAGCAAATGCATCCACCTGTCTAATCAATCATGAAACCTACAACACATATCAGCACCAATCTGTCCCATCTTGCCAAGTACGGTGCAAACATAGTAGTGGTGAACTCCAAAATCCCATCTACTTCCATTTTTACAAGTTGTAAGGCACCCATTATTAAATACAAAATTATGGAAACAATTGCAAACAATACACCAAACTAATCAACTGAATAATTAATGGCCGAAATCAATCAAATTCACCAAACAACCATCAATCAGATTCAAATAATTCCCAATTCAAATAGCCATGAAAACCTTCAAGTATTCACATGTATTACCATAGATCAATATTGAGAACTAAATATTTCTTACAACATGTCCATATAGATTCATGGTTGCCTATGTAGCACTTCATAGTTGAAAGGTTCAATTGTGGACAAAGTGCAACATAGATTACCATTACAAAGGCTTTGGGAAAATCAAGTCTCCCTAAACCATAACATCTTGTAACAATTGCACAAACTATTGAATCATCAATTGAATCATGCAACTATTGTAGCTTTGTATTTGAATGACTTAGCGGACTTGGTTTTGTGAAGGCTTGTCATTGTTACCTATGCAACACTTCACAATTCAAATGGATTTGTGGACCCTTGAAGCATAGGTTGCCATCAAATGAGCGTTCATAAAATCAAGTCTCCCTAAACCATTACATCTTGTAACAATCGCATGTACTTTGACACTGTAAATTGTGTTTAACATTTGTATGGTTGGAATTTACAATTCTTTTCATGGTTCTAACATGAAGGTCTACTATTCAATTAATTTTGGGGGGTTCTCTTTTGCATAGGTTATCCTTCATCAAATCAGCCCTACAATAATTATATCAATTTTAGGTGCCTTTGATTAAGTGCAAGTGTGTTCTATTTTATAGGTGCTTTGATTCATTTGGGGGTATTATCTTTTTAATAGGTTAGGGTACATCAATTGAATCATGCTACTATTGTAGGTTTGTATTTGAATCACTTAGGGGACTTGGTTTTGTGAAGGCTTTCAATGGTTATATGTATATGTATATGTGTACATATGTGTACATATATGTATATGTATATGTGTATATATATATTTGTATACATATATGTATATAGAATTTCTTGCATGCATTATTTTGTTTACCAAGAATATATTTGTCTCTATTGCTTAGTTGATTGAATTGATGAAGCAAAACCTATATGTATATTTGTATGTCTATGTTTTATGTATATTTTTATGTGGATGTGGATGTGTATTTGTAGGCATATAGATTTTATTACATGCACAACCTATGAAAAAGAGAACCCTAAATTTATCTATGGCATCAAAACAACCAACAATATTATTTGTTACTGTAATGACAAATTGCAGCATTGCTATGCATTCATTTGAAAAATTGAACAGCCCCAAATTTATCTATGGCATAGAAAAAACATGCAATGTTATGTGTATGTGTATGTGTATGTTACATATATTTATATGTATACATTTATGTATATTTTTGTATACATGTATATATATTTACATATACATATATGTATATATATGTTCATATGTATATAGAATTGCTTAAATGCAAAACCTATAAAAAAATAGAACAACCTCAGGTTTATGAATGACATCAAAACAACCAACTATATTGTTTGTTACTGAAATGAAAAATTGCAACATTGCTTACATGCATTCATTTCCATGAATGAATTGAATCACAACAAAATAATATGTATGCATTCATTTACATTGAATTGAAGATGAAGCATCACCTATGAAAAATTAAACACCGCTAAATTCATCAATGGCACCTGAAAAAGATAGAATAGTTGCACGACTTAATTGCATGGCGGAAGTGGAGCCAGTGGTAACATTCAGTAACTAGCATGTACCTATCTCCTAATCGACTTCTACCCAAATACAAACCGGTCTCTGAGCATCACAGGTTGTGGTAAAGGTTTTAAGGTTGCAGATGATGAACTGAGTAGGTAGTGACCTGCAAGTGAAGAAAGAATGACAACTTGCTAGAATGAAAGACTGAAACATTGGTGATAAGAGTGAGGCATTAGGGAGCATTCAATGTAAATTGGCTCAAAAAATATGTATGTATATGTGTATACATATACATACATATACATATGTATATGTATAGAGATATGTATATGTATATGTATAGGTATGTGTATGCATATACATATGTATATGTATGTAGATATGTATATAGATATGTATATGCATATACATATGTATATGTATATGTAAATGTATGCATATACATATGTATATGGATATGTATATACATATGTATATATGTATATTCATATGTGAATGTATATTCATATGTATATGTATATGTATACGTATATGTGTATATGTATATGTATATGTATAGGTTCATTGGAATAAAATTATGGGGTGGTGAGGAGCTTAGGAGAGGTGACGACAATTGAACATGACAGTCGATAGGAATAGGAAGTGGCAGCGAGCGATAAATACGACTTAGTGGATTCTTAGTGTGGTGGAATGAGAGAAGTTGGCATGGAAAGGCTGTCAACTTCGTATGTCAAACCATGCAGGAAGTGGCACCCAAGGTGCCTACGCATTAGTCGATGGGTTATTTTTCTGATTTTTTAAAGTCGTGGAAATTTTTTGACCTCCCACATGGAAAAATAATTGGAAAAGGAATAGAAAATGACAAAATGTCAATGAAGAAGCAAACATTGCAAATGAAAATAGTGAAACATTGCAAATTACATAGAACACACATTACAATATGATCATAATACATTGTAAATGAAAACAATAATGATGCATCTATAATTTTCATATATTTAAAACTATCAATGAAGAAGCATACATTGCAAATCAAAACAATAACACACATTGCAAATTACATACAACACTTTTTAGAATCTGATCAGATTACTTGACAAACCAAAACAAAAATGGTCAATCTGTACTTATCAAAAAATTACATCTGTCTACAATTTCGGTGCATTTGTAAATATCAATACTTCTAAAGTCTATGAAACTAGCATTTGTAATCTAGTTGTTGCTGCTGTGAAAAGGATCTTGGTTGGTTGGGGTGCCAATTGTCATGTTCTCATCCCCTTCCAGTCAACAGGGCTTGCTGCATACATGAGTGGGACTTGGAGTAGTAAATTGGGTGCAAGTGACATGTGTTGGGGCTAGTGGTGAACACATTTGTACATCTTGAGTGCCAAATTGATATAGATATTGACTGCCCCTAAAGTCAGATTGGGAGAGGCTTGAATAATTTATTGTTGTGGAGAACTGAGGGATATTAATGTTGAGAATATCACAGAAGACTCCATTACTTTGAGACAACATATTAGAAGTGTTCCTTAACTACCTCTCTCTCTGTAAAGCCATCTGTGCCTCCTCAATCTCTTTTTCCTTTCGGTCCTATTCCTTGCGAAGCCTCTCTTGCTCCTTTTTCGCATCTCTATCCTTTTTTTGTTGTAATCTATGTTGCTTTTTTTCTTTTCGCAGTATGTCCTTCTCAATTCTGGCATTCTCCTTCAACTTCGCTACCACAATTCTTGTTTCCCTTTTCTCCTCATTCTATTGTCTCTTTCTTCCTTTGCTATTGCTCCATTAATAGCCTAATGTAGTCATCTATTGTCAACAATTGAGACTGTCTGTTGAGTTGATTGTGTTCCAATGACCTCCTCCACTACCTATGAGCCCTGTGGTACATCTTCATTGCCTTGTAAATCTGAATTGCAAGAAGGAGCATAGTAATGCACAACTTGAGAAAGGTCATTTTTTGGTGGTAGTGATGGGAAAGCATAGGTATCTTGTTGTTTTGGGACTTCTAAATCAATTCCCAAGTTCATTGCTCCCTCAACCAATCAGGATGGTTGGCTTCATTGTGATGGAAGATCTAAACTTTTGCTAAATTGATCAACTGGACTGTCCACCATGGGAGGGGTGTGTTCATTAACCACCACTTGTTCAACTATTCAGAAGGACAACTATGAGGTGAGTGTTGTGTTTCTACTGTAGGTTGCATGTGTACATCTAGAAGAGTGGACTGCAATACTGCAACATCATCACTTGACACACCAAGTCCATAAAGGCTGAGAATGTTTTCAACTGCATCAGTATCCTTGCTGAGCACAAATGTCTCATTGGGATGCATGTCATTGACAAGTGCATCAGGATTCAACGGCCATATACCAATCCTTTTAAACCCATCTTTTATGTTGTCAACTGTTAAAGCTCTTTTCATTGCTTTACTGCCTAACATTGCAAGTTCTCTCCTCCTCACTTCAATGTTTGGAAACCTTGACAAAAAATCTGCATGTTCTGATTTGAAGTAAGCTTTGAAAGGTGCAAACACACTCACATCCAATGGCTGTAGCTTATGTGATGTGTGTGATGGCAATGTTCACAAATCTACACTGATTTCTCTTGCTTCCTAGATGGTTTTGAGTGCTACATGGTTTCCATGGCCGTTAAAGATCAACAAGACCCTGTTGGTGGGTGAGACACCACCTAGAAGCGAGGTTTTGAAGTGGGTCAACCAATCTATGAATAATTCTTTGGTCATCCATGCATGTGGCTGGGCTTCCATGCAAGCACTTGGTTCATAGTCTATGATGTAATTATCTATGTTCACACTCTCCTTGAACAAGTAGAATCCTGGAATGCTTTTCCCGACAACATTGACACAACATAGAATGGTTATCCATTCATGACTCTTTGGGATAATGTAAGAGACATTCCTACTACCTTTTCTTGTGAGCACCTTCATGGACCCATTTTTTCTTACTTGGATGCCAGATTCATCACAATTCCATATTTGATCAGGACCATATGGCATGGATTCGTATGCTGCAGATAGTGTTTTGTAGAATAATGCATCTACAACATCAGCTCTAAGATTGAATGCCCTATCTTTGTCTAGGCCTTCAACAGTTCATAATGTGAGTTCAGGATGTCTATGCTTGAAGCCTGTCCACCAAGACTTCCCTAGGAAGCAATTGGTGAAAGGGTTTGGCCTATTTTGACATATTTGAGCAACCTCAGACTTAAGATTGACTATCTCAAGACCATGACCAATATCAACCATTTGCTTGCACCATTCAACAATAAGATTTTCTTCCTCTTCGGTGAGGATTGTCGACAGACCTTTCTTGGAAGTTGTTGTTAGACCCCCTAGCCATTTGGACAGTGTGGTTGTTGGGATTGACCACTTTTTGGAAGCCCCCCTTATTGACATGTCATTCTCTTCAACGTCATAGAGTGCCCTTTTCATGTTTTTCTCAGACCACAACTTCTGTATTTGTTTTACCTTCTATGATATTTCAGGTGTAGTAATCTCGATCTATAGTATTTGAGGAGTAGAAAACCCATCTACTTGTGCAACAGGATCTATTTCAGGGGGGAATATGATCCTCGTTTCTCAGCGGGCAACCTTGTCATGGCTCTATTCTTTTTTTTCTTCCCATTACAGGTCACCATTGCATTGCCCTTGGCCATCTACATAGAATAATTAGAATCAAAATAGTGATGCTTGAATAGAAAAATAATTAGTTTGTAATGCATAACATATGAGAATATGATAAGAAGAGTCAATGATAATGCATAACCTATGAAACATAAATGGTAAACTATGAAATACAAATGATTGAACAACTATCTATATATGTATGAAGAGAGTGATGTGATGCTTGAACAAAAGAATAATTAGTTTGTGATGCAGAACATATGAGAATATGATAACCAGAGTCAATGATAATGTAGAACCTATGAAACATAAATGGTAAACTATGAAACAAAAATGCTTTAGCAGTTATCTTTATATGTATGAAGAGAGTGATGCTTGAACAAAAGATTATTTAGTTTGTGTATGTGTTATCTTTTTACTTTGTTGCATTTCAATTGAGATTATATTTTGTAATAGTTTAGAGAGTTACATCTATTCTAGAGTGAGCAACATAAGGAAGTAGAGGAGTAAGAAGCACAAGATTACAAACTATGCAAGGGAGTTAGAATTTAAGAACATCTCATATCTCTTAAGAATTTACAACATTAACATTCTCATGCACAACAAAGTGAAAACTACACTCATATTTTAACTATGACACAATAGAAAGCTTACAAATGAAAAACAGTAAGAGTTTAACAAAGCTCACATATTTTGTCTATGAGAAACTCATTGACAGGCATAAATATTTGTCGATTGATGAAGCAAAAAACTATGAAAATGATGAAAAAAAACCTTCTAAAAATAGAAACTTTAGTGACTGATAATGTAGAACCTATGAGAATAAGATATCCAGAGTGAATGACAATGAAGAAGCTATGAGAATAAGATAACTAGAGTGAATGATAATGCAAAACCTATGAGAATAATATAACTAGAGTGAATGATAATGCAGAACCTATGAGAATAAGATAAGCAAAGTGAATGATAATGCAAGACCTATGAAACAGAAATGGTAAACCATGACCAATATTTACCATATAAATGATAATGCTGAACCTATGAGACTGTGATAAGCAGAGTGAATGATAATGCAGAACCATTGAGACACATGAAAAGTAGAGTGAATGATAATGCATAACCTATGAAATAGAAATGTTAAACTATGAATGTAATATTTGCAATATAAACCCTACTAAAACATAAAGGCTAAACTATGATTGTAACATATTCAATATAAACCCTAGGGAAATAGAGATGGTAAACTATGATTGTAATATTTGCAATATAAACCCTAGGGAAACCTGTTGGTGTTTAAAAAATACAACCCAGTTAGGATTTGCAGTTCTCTAAGAGGTAGCCAACCTCTATATTGAAGAACAACAAAAACTAGTGGCCAACTGACAGGAAATGGAATGGATACACATTTCCCTTGCACTTCAGGCTCTGTAAGACCTAGGGGGGTAACCCTTTAGCAATATTAGACAATATAGACACACAAGTAACAAGATATTGCTCAACAGATTATGTTCTCACACAATTACTGAGAAACTTAAAGTATCACTCAATATTGGCAAGATATTGAATGAATTTTACTAATCAGCAAGGAGAACATGACAAACACAACTATCCAAACAATAAGAACAAGAATGATTTTACATTTAAATTTTTTTTTCTGAGATGCATTAAGTTGCAAGATAAATCAGTGCCAATTCTGGGCCATGGAGTCAAATACATAAGACAACTTTATCAGCAAATGGCATTCAACCAGTGGATCTAAAATTGTTGATGCTTTGCATCAACTATTAGTGACTTACACCAACAATCCCACTCCTATTATCAATCAACTTCTCCTTATCAAATCCAACCTGCACACTTGAAATCACTATTATCTGCTCAAAGTATTTAACCATTTCTTTGAAATAGACCCATAAACAAATAACACAATCTCATGAAATTTGAGATGATAAAATCACAATACTTTGTATTATTGAATTCATATGATTTAATTGTACAAGTGTGGAGACAAATTGAAGATATTCATGAAAATGCAAACACATTTGATGATTTATTTGCACAAACTGGCTGTATTTGCTCATAAAATCAGAAATTATAGCTTCTAGACTCAAAATAGCTCAGAGTTAACAAACCTCTATCTACCCAGCCCAATACAAAAAACTCAGAACCATTTACAATTGTGCAAAGCATGTCGGGCTCCATGTGAGCCCGGCTAGAAAAAAATTTCATTTTCAAACAAGTTTTACCCTCAAACGGTCTGATACTACCTTTTGAATACTTCTGAAGTTGAAAAATGAATTGGGTCTTCATCAGAAACAGTTTTCTAGCACTTTTGCAAAATGGTCAAAACAGGCCAAGTTGCTTCAGAAATCAGTCCTAAAAATTAGGCAAACAACCTCATGAAATCGTAAAAAATTGCAAGCACATAGTCATTCCACCCAAAAGTATAGTGCAAAAGACGGCTCAGAGAGATGAATCATGAGCAAGCGGATATTAATCGGCGAAGTTGCCCGATTAAACTTTTTTGAAACATCAACTGTTCTGCACCAATTAAAACTGATCCAATTGCCCATTTGTAAAATAGCAAATCAATTCCTGGCGTGCTACCATCAGACATAGTAAATCATTAAGCTACCCTGAGCACGTGTGCAAAATGAATTGCTTTGAAACATCACTGATCAAAAGATACTAATGGTCAAAGTTGGCCTCTTAGAAAGGCTGTCAGGAATGATGCTACAAAATAGAACAAACTGCATTTGGTTTCAATCTGCTAAAAATAGCAAATCAGATCATGAAGTTCTGAAAATTGACATCTGAGATCATGTTGATATGGGGAATATGGAACAACATTTGTTTTGACATGACAGTGAACTGGTTGCGAAAACCAAGCTCAAACAGGAAGTTGTTTTGCAAATTGACAATCTGCAAACAACAGAACAGTGCAAAAACCTTCCAACTTCACTTTTTGAAACCCTATCAAAACTTCTCATGGGAAGCTAAAATTTGACATGCCTGCTCACATATGTCAACTGAGTATGTCTGCAAATGGGTTTTGCATGAAAATCAATAGGCTTTAAAATACAAGCCTCCAAAGTGGGTCAGTTGAGACTGATTCATCAGGTGCACCTCTGAAAGTGCAGAAGCAAATTTTTTGAAATAGGCATCTCAAATTTGCAAAATTTGAGAGTGCCAACAGTGGCTCTGACTGGCGATGTATGCCCCCTATGGGCATAGCAAGATTCCAGATCTCTGGGGAGAGTAGACCAAATCCTGAGTCTGTGAAGTGCCCTCAAACTGCTCCCCTATTCAACTTTTATTTTTCAATTTCATCTGATGACCCCAGGCCACCAAATGAAAAATGGGGATCAACATTTACCTCTGTCAAAAACCAATCTATAGAAAGAGTTGATATCCCTCAAGTCATGCTTGCACCTATCAAACCAAAACAACATTGGTGATTGTATCTCTGCAAACAACAATATCAAACTTCCCTTATGCAAGTAAAAGCTTATTCCCTATTCAACTCTGTCATCACATGGCCACCAAATCAAATAAGACACATCACTGTTCATCATTTCAGTTTTTGATTTTATATCAGGTAGCAACACTTGAAACTGGTGATCAAGATCACATGAAAATATGGTCTTGTTATGCGTTGCATAACCACCCCATCTTTTTCCTTGGTCAAAATGGGTCCCCCTTCGTGTTTTTTATACTTAGTTGTTTTTGAAGCAAAGTTTGGAGTCTTGTTTTGCCAATGGTTTTTTTTTCTTTGGTTTCTTTGTTGGAATTGGAACCGGATCTGAATCAGGTTCTGAAATTTCTTTTCAAACTTGTTTTGGTTCCCATCCCGAGAGTCTTTTGTTTTGTCTTCAACGAACCCGAAGTCAGAGTGGGTGTTAAGTTGGTCTTTTATCGAAAATTGCAAAATCATAATTGACTCCACCCCCACCTCCGCTATTTTGACTTTTGGTTTTAGTCTATGTCTTTTGTTTAGTTTTATTATGTCAGTCGTTTGTTTTACTTTTTGTGTTTAGTTTTGTTTTGTGTTTAGTTGGCAGACCCAGAATCAGAATTGGAATGAAGTTTGGAAATTTCTTAAAAGTTTCGAATTAGTTTCCATTTTAGTTCCGCCCCCGCTGCTTTTCAGGTTGTTGATTTTTTGACTGAAGTTGCACTGTTGAGAAGTGTTGGTTCTCTTTCAATTCCGACTCTGCCTTAATTGTGTTTCAACGCATTAATGACAACTGCTCGTGTAGGTAGAAATCCTCATTTTTACCTTCATTAAGGATTAAACGAATCATTATTATCATTGTTAAGAGATTAAGAAGCACGAAAGAGCAGCGGCAGAGTTCATTTGAGCGAATTGATCGAAAGAGAAGAAGGTTATCATTTACGAATCAGTTCAGAAGGTTAGCAGGGTTTTGTTGCGTTCGAGGTAGGGTTCTTTATCATTGTTGCTCTTCATTTATTCATTGTTGTGTTTGTTGTATCTGCTCGTGCTTTAAATCATTTCGCTTTTAAACAAATTTGGGATTCTTGGTATGATTAGTTTGATTAGGTTCTTGTTTTATTTTATTTGTTTGGTTATTCTTTGTTTCTTTTTCTTTTGTTTTTGGTTCTTTTTGTTGTAGGGCACGGTCACTTTCATGTTTTAGTCATGATCGCGTCGTGCTATTTTGATTTACAATAAGTTAGACTAAATTTAGGTTTTAAATGGTGTTAGTTAAAATAGGGATCTACAATGAGGTAGATTAATGATTTACAGTGAGTTAGGGTTAATTGATTCATCGTTTTTACTTAGGGTTTTGTCACATTCAATCTGGTAAAATGGCAAGGTTTAAAATACGTGCCCTAGTTTTATCGTGTTTGTTAGATTAGGGTTTCATGTGTTTCATTGATCACTTTTAAATGATTAAAATATGATACCCTAGGATTCAGTCGTTCCCCATGGTCATATGAGTATAGTGTTTTTTTTTTAAAGCCTCTTCTCATCCAATATGAACTTGGTAGTCATGGAGTTGTGTGTTAAATAGATGAAATATTTGATGATGTCATGGTCAACCTAGGTGGAGACGGGGTCAGAATCGATCTTGAACTTGAGAATTCTATTTTGCAAAAGGTATAGATTTCATTTTCATCCCGTTTCCGGCTCTACGTATAATAAAGAAGTCCTCTATCAAAATAACGATGACCTAGTCTGAAGCGGAAGCGTAATGGAAATAGAATATGAAAATATGAAAATCTGAAGGAAAACCAAATCCGTTTTTCATTCCAATCCCGGTTCCGATCACCTTCCCAATTCTGACTCCGAGCCCATTCATTGTTAGTGAAATATCTATATCGGTTTTGGCTCCGAGTCCGGCAGTGTTGTAAAAGAAACTGTTTTAGATTGTGTTTCTGCTTGGTTCCGCCTCCGATGCATATATGAAAGGCATGGTTTTTAGAGCATGTTTTGTGGTGATATCTAAAGATCTAATTAGAGGTTTTGCTTGTAGGAAAGTTGAAAGATGTCAGGAACATCAGGGGAAGCTGCTTGAAGGAACCAGCCTGCAGGAACATCAAAGGCAACACCAAAACCGAAGAAGTTAAAGCCAGAACAACTGCCTTATACCTTGAGGTATAATCATAGGAGTCCGATTGTGAAGGTGAGCAAGGTGGAATCAGACTGGTTAGACATCACTGATACGAACTTGGGCCAGTACAACTTTGAGGAGTTACATGGAGAAACCTTTGCAGAACGAGAAAATCTAATAGGAAGGATGCAAAGGATTGTTGATTCTGGCTTGGAACATATTACTGTGTTCCCTTTATCAGTCCAGTGCTCGGAGTTGATCTTAACAGCAACAAGTGCCTACAATCCTACTACAAGACTATGCATGGATTCACAAAGTAGGGTGATCATTGATCTTACTCCTCAGATGTTTCAAAGTTTATTTAATGTCCCGAATCCTAAGAGCTTGGTGTAGTTGGATGAGGCAGAGGCCTTGGAGAAATATAGTAAGTATAAGGACTCCAATAGGTCTCATTTGAACAAAAAATGGTTGAAGACAGAAAATAAATCTCTACCCAAGCTTGCACAACAACCTAAGAGGGTAGATTTCAAGAAGAAAATATCGGATTTAATACTGATGTTGTCTAGGGTATTTGGGAAGAGGGATACATTCCACTTCAAGGAATGGATGTTTCCTTTCATCCAAATAATCTTACAGGGTGACCATCAGTTTCATTGGCCAATGATTGTGTCAAATGCTATCCATTATTAGCTGACTAACATTAGAAACACTAAGTGTTTCTTTATGACTTCTTATGTGGTGTATGCAGGAGCCAGATTGGGTATCTTCCCAGGCTTAAACAGAGTGGGCATAATGAGAGCCTTGGATGGACAGAAGAAGGTATGGGAGCACTATGATCAGTTGTCTCTTCAAGTTGCTGAGACTCATTTCAGAAGAGTCAATGATGCATTTTTATATGTGATCATCAACCAATTGAATGGAGATACAGGATACCCGTTGAGTCAAGAAGCCATGGAATTCATTGTTGAATGGGGATGTTGGTACATCCAGTACCCCAAATTTACATACTTCAGGTTGGCTGGTTTTGAAGGCCATCCACATTTGCTTCCAAGATGCTGCAATAACAAGATAGTGCTAATGGAGTTTTTGTATCAAGCTCTTGGAGTTAATGCTCAGTTTGGGATCAAACATAAAACCAGGTGTCATAAGTTTCCCATGAAGTTGGGTGAGTATGGTTGTCAACACTTGGTAGGAGGAAAGGTGGTCTTTAATGAATTAATACAGTTGAAATTGGGATTATACACAGCTCGTAAGTGTTTTGATCCAAAGGGTAAGATGTATGCTTTGTTGCCTTCGGTATTTACTAGATAGTTCAATTTACTTGAAGACTTCTGGAGTGATCGGCAGGATGAGTATGATTTGAGAAAGAAGAACTATGAAAGATTGCTTTTCACACTCATGTTAGAGCTAGGTGTTAAAGAAAACATTCCTGACACCTTGGTGGATGATGGAATTGTATTGGACCCCTCATATGAAGCTTTGAACATTGGCACCAAGAGCCTAGATCCAATTGAATGGGATGTTGAAGAAACGATTGATGTTAAGAAGATTGGAAGGATAGTATTGGATAGGAGTGTGTAGTGGTTAATGTTAAGAACTCAAGCTCCTCAAAGACCAACCCCTAAAAAGGGGAAAGGATACACAAGGATTAAAAGGAAGACACCTCCTAAAGAGCCATTGGAGTTCTTTCCTCCAGACATTGAAGAGATAGAACTTGAGGTGGTAGAGGACGAAGAAGAAACACAAGAAGGAGATGTTCTAGTAGGATCTACTGCTTTGACACCCACATTAGGTGAATCATCCACACAAGTCCCACTTACAAGGAAGAAGAGTAAAGAAATTCAAGAAGGAGCTCTTCATAGCATGGCTGAAACTGCCAAGGGAAAAGAAGTGGAGGAGGAAATTTTTGAGGTTGACACAGATTCAGATGAGACTCTGTCAAAGAAAGATATGCAAGAGAACATGCCTCCAAAGGAAGATATTGAGCAGATTTTGACACACGAAGATCAATGGAATCTATTTGAAGATGTGAAAAGGGATTTTGATGCAAGGGCTGCAGCCTCAGAGAAACAAAATGAAATGGAGGCCAAGGTACAAGCTAATGCTATACTGCACCAGCAACAATTGAAAGCCAAACAAGTTAAAGAAAAGGCAGCAGTTGATGAAGTGGAGAAACAAAGAAGGCAACAAGAACATGAACTCAAGGTCAAAGAAGAGAATGACAAGTTGGAGCTAATATAGAAGATTCATGACCTTGAGGAAGAGAAGGCAAGGAACCGGAGGGAAAAGGAAATCTTGGTTGCTAAGTTAAAACTTGCAGAGGAAGCTCACCAAAAGGAAGAAGGAGCAGAACAATTGCAAAAGGAAAGAGAAGCCGAAGAGTTGGTTAAGAAGCAGCAAGAAGAAGAGGCAAAGGTAGAAAAGCTTAAAGCTTTAGAGGTAGAAAGATTAGAAAGGAAAAGACTAGAGGCTTTAGAAAAAGAGAAATTGGAAAGGGAAGCTCTAGAGAAAGAAAGAATAGAGAAAGAAATAATAGAAGAGGAAAGGTTGGAAAGAGAAAGAGTGGAGAGAAATCGGTTGGAGGAAGAGAGGTTGAGGAAAGAAGAGGAAGATAAGAAAAGGAAAGAACAAAAAGATAGGGAAGAGGTTGAAAAGCTTGTGCAGATGCATATACTGCAAGAACAACAAGAGAAAGCAAGGGTTGACTCTCAACCCCAGGTAAATATGCAGCCACCTTCTACAGTTATTGCTTCCTCTTCTTCTATGATGACTACTAGTCCAAGTGCTCCTACATGGTTAAAATTGGACCTGCAGAAGAGGGCAGTAACCCCTTCACAACCTCTCAATTGGGAGGATATGATGAAAGGAATTGAGCAGGAGAGGCCTAAAAAGAAGGCTGAGATTTTACATTCTACCCGACTCATAGACAAAGGAGAGATTGTTGCTGAATGTGCCATGCCAATGATAGAAAAGGAGGTAGGGGACATGCAGTTAATAGATTATCAGTTGAGTACTATCAACTTGGGAAGGCCCACTAGGAATCAATAGATGAATTTGATTGATGTGGTGGCTTCAACAACCAAATCAAGAATGATCAAGGATAAGCAAAAGAAGGATGAGCTTAAAGCTCAATTGGATCAACTACATTCATTCTTGAAGAGTGTTTCCTCTCCAAGATCACAACAGGTAACGGCCATTGAGACTCATGTTTTGTTAAGCAAAAATGAGGTAGATGATTTGGAGCAAGTAAGAGGTAAAGAAGAGATGGTAGATAGATGGGTAGACAAGTTGAATAGGGAAGTAGGTGAAGTTTTGGTTGAAGGTTTTGAAGCCTACAAGGACACAAAAGGGTTAATAAAAGAGATGCATCAATACATTGAGGCATCAGAGAAACAAGAAGAAGACTATAAAGAATACAACCAGAAATTAGAAAAGGTTAATGCATTGCCTTTGACAACTCTTTTGGAGCAATCAATACTTGAGGAGGACAATAAGGATTTTGTGGAGAAAACCTCTCGTATACTCCGGTATAGAACCAATTTTTTTTGTAAACATAAGGATGAGATTCAAGAGGCTGTTAATAACTTGACTGAGCAATTGGAAGAGTTTGAAGCGGTCATCGCCATCTTTGTAGATGTGAATGTGTTAACTAAAGAAGGCATGCCTTTGAGTCAAATAAAGGAAAAGTGGGATGAAAGGTTCAAAGGACTCATGTAGAAAGAGGATGATGGAGAAGATTTGATGATAGATTGGTTAATGGATGTCAAGGAAGAAATAAAAGCTGCTAGAAGAGAGATGATAAAGATAAAAGGTATGAGGGAGTTTGCTACAGCAGAATTAGATCAGATCAAATTTGAAGATAGCTGGATTGATGGGCCTAAAATAGATACATTACAGCAAGTCTTCACCAGCTACAATGAATTCATTATAGATCCAGCTTCGCATGCATAACTTTCTTCTTCTTTGCATGTTGCATGCAACACTGACAGTTGAAGCGCATGACTTCTTTTTCTCTCCTATTTTCTATTCTCTAGTTAAACTGAAGATCTAAATGTAAGAACTCAAGATCAAATTGATCTAAGTTTCCAAGAGAATTTGAGTTCCTAAAAGGGTGGATAACCTAAAATAGAAGTGGAGTTCAAATTTTGTATAATCTATAAATACCCTGTGGGTATCATATTGTAAGGGTTGGCTAATTGAGAATAGAATTGGCTTACCTAAGATTAGGAGATAGAATTTTGTAGTGATTTTACAGAGATACGTTGTACGTGATCTTTAGCAGTTAATAGAATTATAGGTTTTCTCGAAATATGGTGTTTAGAATTAAATTGTTTGTGTGATAAGGCTGGTAAGTTATAATCTATCTGCATGCAGTGATTGTGCTGAACATAAGAGTTTCTTGAGTGATGAAAGTAATTTGAAGGAATCAGATTTAAGGATTATCTTATTAGATTATCATTGAGTTAAATTTATTAAAGTCTATTGATCTATGACCTTAGCAATGAATGGATGTATGTTTTGAAATCTGGAAGATAGTTGTGATAAGCGAAAAGTGATATTGAAATAAGCACCTTAGATGCATGCAATGGTATAGTTATGCTATAGATTGTGTCATGATTTGGTTTTATGATCTGTTGGGAAACATTTATTGTTGAAGGTATATTTTTAGATGCTAGATAAATTTGATTCATACTTACTGGTTTACCCCTTTGTTCTATCTTTCTCTTTTGTTTAAAACCCATTAATTTACAGAAATAGTTCGATAAACAAATGAGTCATCGCTTGAACCTTTTGTTACCAACACAAGCCCCTTGAATATTATAGTTGCATGAACCAATTGAGTGACACCAGATAGTTGAGAACGAACTACCAAGACCTTGGGAGTTAGGCTACTATATGTTGTCTTTCTTTTTCAAGAGAAATAGAGTAGAAATATTATGTTTTAATGTTGTTTGTGTCATCTTCACCATCAATAGGTCTTATCACATTCACTATCCCCTTCATCATGATCAAGTTCGGAGGATACATCATCACTGAAAAGCAACATGCAATCATCTTGTGTGTTGAGCAAAAATTTCTCATACATCTGTATCTCCTCCAATTGAAAAACATCACAGGTTGGCTTGTCCTCATCCAAACACCACAACCCAAACACATTATCATGTGTTTCAAGATTCTAAAAATCAGATTTGTCAACACTAAAACTATTTTCATCTTCATTCAACTCATGGCAGTCATCAAAAACATCAACCTCCAATATATGAATAGTGTTTTCTGTCTCAGGTTCACACATGTTGTGAAATTCATTCTTCAAACCATCTAGATAAGACAAATCATTAAAGAAAGATCCACATTCAATCCCATACTAACTAACATCACCCCTACTACTATCTGGAACATATGACTTCTCTACACATTGATCAAAAAATCCTGTAATGTCAACACAATCTGTAAATCCATGAAATTGTTTTTTATTACCTATGGATGATAATGCTGATTCTAGGTCCATGTGATTGTCACTATGCACAATTTGATTATTCAAAACTGAATTCCTTCCATTATCACTGTGCACATTATCATCATTCTTATGTACCGCTGACATTTCCATCTCTGTTTCATACAAGCAGTCATGGACAACAAAGATATAAACAGGTTCTTCAACATCTTCATCACTTTCAGCAGTACTATGCTTATGATCAACAAATTGAACACATATATGTTCATCCTCAGATTCTTCATCATTAACTGAATCAATAGGCTCCATTGATATCAAACTTGAACTACATTCCAAGTCTGTCTCAAGTGTAATTTGATCATTCACTGGTGAATGAATGACTTCATCAATGTCCATATCACTATATCCTTTGTATGAAGAACATACCTCTGAATCATTCTCATAAGGGATTTCACAATCATCAGAAGAGAAATCAGTTTGGCATTCATCAACATCCTCATCACAAGACGACCTATCACTATACAAACCATGCTCAGATTCCTCAGAGTAGGTTCTTGAACTTCCATCTTCAATGTCTTGGTCACCAACTTGAGAAAGAATGTCGTCAGAAATTGTATCATTTTCACTGACCAAACATGACATAGGATGATGTCTTTCATCTCTTCTATTCCTTCATCATTCAAGGTATTACAAGAAAAAAATTCATACATATTTATTTGCTCATCAAACCATGTATCTTCCTCTTCATTACTGTTGCAAGGATCTACACATGTGTTGATTGTAAACTGATTGCAGTCAATATCATCATTCATACAACAGGTGTCTGCATTTTCTGATACACTCCTTTCATCCTTGTGTATCATGTTCTGATTTTCTTGGAACAAACAACTACTACCTTCATTTTGAGACACCATAATTTGATGATGTTTAACATGAAGTTCATTAGGATCTGCAGATTGCGATGATGGAGAAATTGGAGTAGCAACATCATTACCCTCTTGACAAGAATTTTTACTAGCTGCTCCATGAGTTCTATTCTCTTGAGGTGTGTTAGGATGATCAAAACTTACAGCCCTATGTCCTTTCATCATTGAAAACCTCAAATTTTTTTCAATGTCAGCAGCCATCTGATATGCTTGGAGCAGGGTTGTAGGCTCTTTGTCCCTCAACAGATAACTCATATTTTTTTCAAATGCTCCTAAGTACACGACCAAACATTTAGCATCATTTGGCCTTATGTTCTCCGGGATCTCTCTAATAATCATTGAAAATCTGAGATTAAAAGATGGGACTAACTCATCTGTTCCTTTCTCCATGTTCATGAACTTTTTCCTTATCAAAATAGGGTTAATCCTTTCTCCAAACTGTTCCATGAACACTGCCTTGAGCTCTTCCCATGAGTGAACAGAAGAGGCTGGTAAATAAGAGAACCACTCTCTTGCATCTCCTCTCAAGGACTGAATGAATAATCTCATGATCACATCCTCATGATCAATCTCATAATCATCTATCAAATTTATAAACTCTTGGAAATGTATGTTTGCTGAGTCCGACTTATCACCAATGAACCTTGGTAACCTATTTCTGACTTTAGCTGGAATTTCATTTGGATAACCACTAAGGAACTGAAATTGATAGCTCTATACCTTCCAGTGCTAAAACCTTTTTTACAATCTGGCTGGGACTGATCACAAACCACAGTTCCATCTGGACCCATGCCAGGGTGCATGTATTGAGGCATCTTGATGTGCCTTTTTCAAATCTTACACATCAACTCTATAGTTGATCATTCATTTGCCCTATTTCTACCTTTCATAACAATCTTAGAATACCATAATGCATGATTCAAATGCATTTACATATGATATCTATTTAGTGGGAAAATTTAAAACAAATGCATACTTCTCCAACAAAGTACATAGGCTGCAAATTACAACTCAGAAGTATGAAAACTTAATATTACTATTATTTCCCTCTTTTAGTGCTAGTCACTCAATAGGGAGCCAAAGTTTTGTCTAAAATGTTCAAGTATGGTTTTCATACATAAATTTCTTGAAAACCAAGAGTGAGGAATACTTGGAAACTTTTTAGTTGCTACAACTTGTCTTCTTGACTGGTAATGTTTGTAGATCTGGAACTTTCTTTAAATTTTGAACAGGTTCTATTAACAGAGTCGCCACCTCTTCTCACAGAGGACTGAACTTCAAATAGTATGAAGTTCTTTTACAATTAAACTTCTTTCTCTGAGTTCCTTTCCACCAATAGAGCACCATAGATTACAAAATTGTTCAAGTTCACTGCAACATGTTCTTCTCTAGGGTTGAAATCCTTCAAACTTGAACAAATTTTAGAATGACAAATAATCGTATGACTCTATAACCGTCTACAACTTGGGATTTAGAACCTTCCCCAGCAGTGTCGCCATTATGTTGGTGTTTAAAAAATACAACCTAGCTAGGATTTACAGTTCTCTAAGAGGTAGCCAACCTCTATATTGAAGAACAACAAAAACTAGTGGCCAACTGACAAGAAATGGAATGGATACACATTTCCCCTACACTTCAGGCTCTGTAAGACCTAGGGGGGTAACCCTTTAGCAATATAAGACAATATAGACACACAACTATCAGGATATTGCTCAAGAGATTATGTTCTCACAGAATTACTGAGAAACCTAAAGTATCACTCAATATTGGCAAGATATTGAATGAATTTCACTAATCAGCAAGGAGAACATGACATACACAACTGTCCAAACAATAAGAACAGGAATGATTTTACATTTAAAATTTTGTTTATGAGATGCATTAAGCTGCAAGATAAATCAGTGTCAATTTTGGGCCATGGAGTCAAATACATAAGACAACTTTATCAGCAAATGGCATTCAACCAATGAATCTAAAATTGTTGATGCTTTGCATCAACTGTTAGTGACTTACACCAACAATCCACTCCTATTATCAATCAACTTCTCCTTATCAAATACAACCTGCACACTTGAAATCACTATTATCTGCTCAAAGTATTTAACCATTTCTTTGAAATAGACCCATAAACAAATAACACAATCTCATGAAATTTGAGATGATAAACTCACAATACTTTGTATTATTGAATTCATATGATTTAACTGTACAAATGTGGAGACAAATTGAAGATATTCATGAAAATGCAAACACATTTCATGATTTATTTGCACAAACTAGTTGTATTTGCTCATAAAATCAGAAATTACAGCTTCTAGACTCAAAATAGCTCAGAGTTAATAAACTTCTATCTACCCAACCCAATACAAAAACTCAGAACCATTTACAATTGTGCAAAGCATGTCGGGCTCCATGTGAGCCTGACTAGAAAATTTTTTGTTTTCAAACAAGTTTTACCCTCAAATAGTTTGATACTACCTTTTGAATACTTGTGAAGTTGAAAAACGAATTGGGTCTTCATCAGAAACAGTTTTCTAGCACTTTTGCAAAATGGTCAAAACAGGCCAAGTTGCTTCAGGAATCGGTCCTAAAAATTGGGCAAACAACCTCATGAAACCATAAAAACTTGCAAGCACATATTTATTCGACCCAAAAGTATAGTGCAAAAGATGACTCAGAGAGATGAATCACGAGGAAGCGGATATTAATCGGTGAAGTTGCCCGATTAAACCTTTTTGAAACATCAGCTATTCTGCACCAATTAAAACTAATCGAACTGCCCATTTGTAAAATAGCAAATCAATTCTTGGCGAGCTACCATCACACATAGTAAATCATTAACATACCCTGAGCACGTGTGCAAAATGAATTGCTTTGAAACATCACCGATCAAAAGATATTGACGGTCGAAGTTGGCCTCTCAGAAAGGCTGTCAGGAATGCAGCTACAAAACAGAACAAATTGCATTTGATTTCGATCTACTAAAAATAGAAAATCAGATCATGAAGTTCTGAAAATTGACATCCGAGATCATGTTGATATGGGGAATATGGAACATCATTGGTTTTGACACGACAGTGAACTGGTTGCGAAAACCAAGCTCAAACAGGAAGCTATTTTGCAAACTGACAATCTGCAAATAGCAGAACAGTGCAAAAACCTTCCAGCTTCACTTTTTGATACCCTATCAAATCTTATCATGGAAAGCTAAAATTTGACATGCCTACTCACATATGTCAACTGAGTATGTCTACAAATGGGTTTTTCATGACAATCAACAGGATTTAAAATACAAGCCTCCAAATTGGGTCAGTCAGGACTGATTCATCAGGTGCACCTTTGAAAAAGCAGAAGCAAATTTTTTGAAATAGGCATCTCAAATTTGCAAAATTTGAGAGTGCTAACAAAACCAAAATGGTAAACTATGACTGTAAAATTTGTAATATAAACCTATGGGAAACATAAATGGTAAATTGTGATTGCAATATAAACCCTAGGGAATGCATATGCTAACAAATGACTGTATTATTTGCATTATTAACCCTATGGAACACATATGCTAACCTATGACTACAATATTAGCAATATAAACCCCACTGGTACATAAAGAAACACCTATGACTATAATATTTACAATATAAACCCTAGGGAAACATAAATAAAAACCTATGACTATAATGGCTATAATGAAGATCAATATAAAGCTTAGAAATGGAAAACAATAATGGCTATAATGAAGAATAATATAAGGTAAACGAATGGAAAAGTGTGAAAAGGAAAACCTAGAACAATATGGATGCTGGTGCACTAGAATCTGAGTTGTGGCGTCCCCTTGATGTTAACTCGTTCAATTTTTTGCTTGTCACTCCTCCTTTTCTTATGTCACTCACTACAGAATAACTGAATACTTGTTGGTTTTCACAGCTATTTGAATTTGATTGATGCTTGTTTGGTGTGGTGAAATAAATTGTTGTCCTATTTTGAATTTGAATTATGTTTCGTATGAATTGGAGATTTGATTGATTTCGGCCATTAATTATTGACTTGATTGGTTTGGTGGATTGTTTGAAATTGTTTCCATATTTTTGTTTTGAATAATGGTGGCCTTATAGGAGTGTTAAATGGATGCAGGTGGGATATTTGGGTTTGGCTCCAATACGTGCGCACCCTACTTGGCAAGATGGGACAAATTCAAGTTGATACGTGTTGTAGGTCTCATGGTAGACGGGACAGGCGGATGCATTTTCATGTTGGTTTGCTTATGCTACAATGGGAAACATTGTTATAATGGGTTCGACAGTCGGTCAAAGATGGTTCGAATGGGTTTCAAAGTTGTTGACTTGGCACCTTGTTTATGTAGTGTAGTTGTGATTAATGTGAAAGTGATGCTTTCATTGGTGCAAAAGTTGGGTTTACTAGTTTACGGGGAAGGGTGCATGTCTTAATGTTTGGGTTGTTTAAATTCCATGTCAGAATGCTACTTGTTATATGTCAGATAAAAGTTGGATACACTTCATCATGTTTGGTTGCCGGTGTGTACGTGTTTTGTTTTGAAATTAATGCTATTAAGTGTGCATTTTATATCTGATTTATGTTTGATGTCATTGTGCCTATTTATGGATGATTTTTTTTTTAAGTTGTGGAGTACTGACATATAGGTGTGCGCCCCAATGAGCGCATGTCCCATCGCACATTAAGGCCCCCCATTATGTATTGACTCCTCTCCCCTAATTCAACGTCAGGATGAGTAACAATAGCTATAAAAGTGATTTTCCCAAGCGATAATAGTAGCACATGAAAGGTCCACTCAACCAAGCGAATGGCATAAAAATAATGTATCTAGTATAGGTTTGACTACGTTTCATAAAATTTCACCTCCATTTCAAAATTGTCTATACCCTAACATGTTTTCTCATTTTATCTTACTGTGCAGGGTGAATCGTGCCCAATCCAAACAATGATAATTATGCATTGACTAAAACTTAGCTCTACAGTTCGTAGACTATTCTGAACCCTAATCCAATGTGTTTCCATCCTTAACACGACCTCCTTCTCTTGAGCATTATGGGTAAACCTATTGAGGGCGACGGTTGTGGTAAAGTAGACAAGCATTGGAGCAAAGTGCAGGTTGGGCATTAACATTCACGAGGATATTGGTCTTCTAATAAATTCTCTCCCTCTTGCCTTATATCATTCTCTTCATCTTTAACACTCTCCATACTATGAGCATAGACTGAGCAACAAACTATGGCGGATTGGAGTGTGCTAGGAGGTATGGGTTCAAGTTTAAACTCAACTTTTAATCCTTTTATCCTATATTGTGGTGGAATTGATTTAAAAAATAGATTTATTTACTTTTCTAAGATTATTTTTGTATTTCTTATTTGTGTGACATATGCAAGATCTTCACTGCATGCCCACTATCAGGAATAGTGGATATGCTAGGCTGCTACTGAAGACAAACCATGATTTATGGAGTTCAAAAATTCAGGAGGTTGTAATGGAGTATGATTCCTGCCAAATTAGTGACTATCCACAACTGATATGTCTGGAACAAATATTTCTATATACCACACTAGTTATGGATATTCATGCTGAAGGTGCTTCCTTTTCCTAGTATTACACTAGCTTTAAATCTCCATTCTAAGAACATATTAATACAAAAATATTTTGTACAACAAACTATCATAGACCAGAGTATGGTAGGAATATACATGGAATCTTCAACTTTAATACTTGCAGCAAGTAAAAATTAGAGTATATCTATAAGCACTTCCTAACTATGATATATATACCTTTTTTTAAATTGGGATTTCAAAATAGAAGGTCCTTCAAATATTGCATGCTATAGACTAAAATACATGAAGCCTATGCCCTCATTTAATCCTAGTATTTTTTTGAAAAGAACTCAATGCATAAAGCTAAACTCATCACATTTTTTAGAGCAAAATATATATATATGCAAATCTGTACTAGTCTAATATATATTAAATTTCTCTTTTTTTTATATAGAACAGGAGAATACTCAAATATAAGCTTAACTTTTCTTGCTATTTAATATTAGAACTTAGAAGGTACACAAACATAAATGAAGAGGAATAAATAACAAAGTTACACATTTTATTTTATTTTTTTAAGAATAAAATGACTATACTTAAGAAATTGATGCAACTATAACAAGAGACACTACACTGAACATGTGCTTTATAGTTCAATATTTATTTTTATTATTTTACATAAGGTAAATATAAAATTCCTTCCTTTCTTTAAAGAAATTCTCTACTCCAAGATGAAAGATATTTATTTGCAGCATATGTAAACAGACTAACATCAACATACAAGGTCTATATGAGTTTCCCTTTTCTTTTCTTTTAAAACTATATCACTCCCAATACCCAAATAAAATGGTGTACACAATTTTTTCTTACAACAACCACATATACTAAACAAAATAGTGTGATAAGAAAGAATGTTCACTTTATAACTACACTATAATGGGGTTTTGCACATAACCTTTACAAAAACTATATAGCTGAGATATGGACTCATTCTATCTTTACATCAGCCTTTCAAGGCTATAACATTTAACTTCAAAAGGGAAAATTTACTTTGACATAATAACATCAACTTTATCCACAAGAACATAGATATTCCAAGAATTGTTTAGCTTCTTCCAATTTGTAAAATACACACAAAATTTTCTCTAGAGGCCAATGGGGAACTCACCTCCCAACCTTTGGTTGGAAAACCAACCACCCTCGAGCTAGGAGGCAACATGGGAATTGGGCACAAACATGCAAACCAAATAACATTTAATACACAAAATACACATAAAAATTTCACACCCACCCAATGGAAATTTCACATAACAAAGAGTTCATTATGAACCCACAATAGGTAATGGAGCATGGACTACACACTCCATTTTAAGGACTCAAAAATAAACACCCTGGACAACCATCACAAGTTTCAACCCTTCATTATCAACCCTTCTTCACATTTCCTTATCCCCCAAGCCACCTTTCACATTTCAAAAAATATATGGGTAATCATACCCTTCTTTTTTAACCTCTCTATTAAATATCCAGTATAATGAGAGGGGGGGTGAATCAATATACTCTTAAACTTATTGAACTAACACCATCCAATTAACCCAATACATATGATAATTAAGATAAGAAAAATCATCAACAAAACATGAAACACAGAGCACAAGAGACACTAGAATTTTTTATGTGGAAAACCTGGAATGTGAAAAACCATAGTGAGGATTAACTCACAATATAGTATAACCGGTTATAAGATATTACAAAAGATATGGCTTACTGCTAGGACTCATTTTCCAAAATTGGAGGATCACTACCTACAAAAATGAAGTAACGAAATGGCTAATTGCCAAAATTGGACTGATAGAAGTACACCTCAAGTGTAGATTCAGTTCCTTTATAATTCCATAGACTCACATGCCAACAGATCACACTTTGCTCTTTTTCGCTTCCACACAATCTACCAACATTCACATATCTCTCACACACTCATGCTTCATATCTTCAAAACAACTTGTATATATATATTTGATTGTCCATAATTTAACAATCAGGTCGGCTTCGAAGTAAATACAATTCTTCTTCAAAAACAATTCAACCATGTGGAATGTCGGCATGGATTACACAACTAAGAATTCAATCCATTATATCTTTATCTACTTGGTAGGTCAGCCAACAAAAGACCTAATAACAAAAAATGTGAACAACAAAATGGTACCGATGATAACGACGATCACCTGAATGTGTGAGATCCTTTCCACGCATGCATTTACCAATTTCAGACCATTTCCCAAAAACTGAAGTAGGGGCCATTTACTGAAGAGGATTCTAGAGCAAAATACAGGAAGATAATTATGTATTATTGGTTCAGAATACTAGATTAATGTGACTTAGAGTCTTGCAGCTTCAGCCCATATATCATGGTGACATCAATGGCAACAAAACTGTTAGAGAGAGATATAATCTTTATTCTTCCAACAATCTCCCCCTTTGTCATTGATGGCAACATGTACCAAAAATAATATGCAAAATTGTATAGAATGTGCTTTGTTTCTCATTCCTCTTCTCCCCCTTTGACATCAAGGAAAAAGGTCGAATAGAAAAATAAAAAATGAAAGATATGTACACATGGTCCAGAAAACTCATAAAACCAAACTTCTGAACTCCCCCTAAGGAGTTATCCCAAGCAATGTAAAAACAAAAAATTCCTAGCTAGAGGAGGAAGTACTTTGCAATTCTTGAAGAATGCCTTGCCAAACTGCTTTTCCATTTCCCAACTCTTCTTAGCAGATACCAACAACTTATTCAAAGATTCTAAAGGAATAAAAATTTCTTCGGCTTCATCCGAAGAGTCTAGAGTTACGTTTATCTTGTCCAAATTCTTAGAATATTAGCCAAGGCATTGGCTACCAGAGCATACTCCATTCTCACATTATCACCAACCAAGCCGAACTTCCTAATTATCTCTTCCTTCTGCTTCTACAACATAAATATTTTTTCTTTGTGCCCCAAAATAACATTCTAGGTTGATCTATCTCTATCCATTGATACATTGTAAGTGTTGGAGATAGTAGACAATTCGGACTCAATGGATTCCATGAGATCTTTTATGCTTTTAAAGGCATCAAGCCACTTTATACAATATGCAAACACAGTATTAGCTTCAGCTTCACAAGTCTTCATAGCTTCAAGGCTTTTCTCTACATTGCTATGTGCCAAGGCACATTTATCATGAAGGATCAAAAATATTTTCTCACTCAGCTTCTCTTCTTCATCCTATGTTACTTTCTCAATAATTCCTAAGGCATGCTCCTTAAAGGAGTCCAAAAGAAGCTTCAAGTTCTCAACCAAAGAGAGAGAGATGTGTCAATAGATGTATTCGGTGTAACATCTTATGGGGCCTTAATGGTGTCTTCAATCAGCTCAATCCCTTTTTGATGCATCTCCAAGATTTGTCTTCTACCAGATGCATGAAATACATTGCCCAACACCAATTTTTGCACAAACGAAATCTTGTTTAAATCTGCAAGACCTTGATTCATCGGTAGTTGTAGGAGTTCCAGAGGAACTACAGGTTGGAATCTTATCTGCTTAGACAATATTCCTTTCAAAACATTATGACCAAAATAAGATTCTCCAGTGGACTTTTGTGATTCCATATCATGTTGAGCTATTTTTTCATTTCTTCCAGCAATGTTATCTGATCTCTCATTTATGTTTTCTTCTTCTTCCTCTGCATTTGCTTCTTCCATTTCCTTTTTCTGTAAATTTTTCTTCCTCTATCTTTTCTTCTTCCTTCTTCTCTTCTCTTCCCTTATCTCTATCTACTTCTTCGGAGTGTACCGGAGGGGTGGCAATAGGAAATTCTACTTCAAAATTTTCTTCAACATGTTTTTTAGTTTCTAGATTCTCATTAGTAGCATTAATCTCTAGTAGAACACTTGTACTACCATTTTTCAGAGGAACATTGGTGTCATTCACTTCTAGAGGTATATTTTCATCAACAACACTAGAAGGAGGTTCTTCCACAACTTCTACAGATGTTTATTTTCTAGGTTTAGAGGCCGAACTGGATGCACCAAGCATTCCATACTTTTTCATTGTATCCCTGATAATACTTGTTGTCTCCTTCCTTATTTCTTTGATTTCTATCTTATCTTTTGTCATCAGAGTATTAACTCTTCTTTTCTCCCTAATTTTTTTAGCATAGATCCTCTTCAAGGATTCTAAATTATCCGAAGATAGAGAAGATGCAATTTCTTTGTAAGCTTTATTTCTTATTCTCTCTTCTAGCTCAACTTCCTCTACTCTTCTTTTCATCAGAACTAGAACCCACAAATTCTCAAGAACATAACACTTAATGTTATCCCATTTGGCTTCCAAAATAATAACATATTTTATGATGACTAGAATTATTATTTATTTATCCTCTTCTCCTACCAAATTGTACACTTCCGCAATGGAATTCACCTTATTGTCTTGATTCAACATATTATTTACCAAAACATTAAGTTTAAGAGGGGAACTAGGTCTTACTGAGGAGACGTTCTGCTTTTCTTGGTCCAAAGAAACTTCCTCTTCAACTTTAGTCTTCTCTGTATCTTTAACATCCTATTCATCAGTGTCTTCAGATGATGACACATAGTGGAGTTTTCTCGAGCCAACATTGGTTTCCTGTGATGCACCTTCACCGGAGGAGGCACTCACCCTTCTCTTTCTTGTCAACCTTGTAACAGGGTCTTCTTCCTCTTCCTCTTGGTCTTTAGTTACACTCATGTTCTTCTTCCTAGTAGCCTTCTCTTTTCTTCTTTTGACAAGAGCTACCATAGTAACTTATTTTCTTTTCCCAGATCTGGTAGTAGGTCTAAAAGAGACTAGGCCTTTGCCTTTATCTATAGTGTTGGGTACAGGCTTCATTGTAGTGGGACCAGAAGCTGGTATGGAAGGAGGGGTCCTACTAGATCTCCTCACACTAGGTAGTTCTTTAGCCTTCTAACCTTGAACAACTCTTGCTCAAGCTAACTCTTCAGGTGTGAAACATTGATTGAGCATTTTCTCCACATTTTTCTTACTCTTAGCTTTGTTCTTCTCTAAGAGGACTTGCATGGATTTCTCTACATAAGTCCCAATCTGAGGCTCATTCGGATCTTCAGGACTCTTCAACAAGAGTTGCACATATCCTTTAGCATCATCTTCTAAAACTTCATAATCGAGAGGTTAAATCCAAAAGTTCTGGGGTTCAACCGCTTCTATCATACATTCATCAGAAGATACATGAGATATAATCTCATTTTTGTATTTTTTGACAATCTTCCTTGGAATATTGTCTCTCTCATTCATATTCTTCTTAAAAATAGAGAATAATTTGGTTAAAGCATTTGCAACATTGTTCGCATCACCCAGTTTTCTCATGTGATCAAAAATTTGATGTGCCACCGGTCAGGATGGATCCCAATACACTGTTCTAGATTTTCCAGGAAGCATCCTCAGAAAATAGAATAAAAGAAACACAATTAGAGAAACAAACTTAAAAGGGTACTTCTTTTCCTTTGGAATTCTCAAGTTCTCAAGCAGCTATTACCTGAGAAGCTCACATAGATCATACTTCGTACCATTCACAAACATATCATAACCAATATAGATAGTTGTGGTAGACACAAAGTTATCTTTGTTAGTGAAGTAAATTTCGTGGCCAATCATGATGGATGCATACTTCATGGCTGGATTTGTGATAGGCTTTGTAGTAAGAGCCCTTTTGTCATATGTTACACCAGTAAGACTCATTACTATTTCATTCTTCACTGCTTTTAGTACAAGGACTGGTATGGTGTCACATAGTTCGGTGACAACCCTAATTTCTTCCTTGCTTATCAAATTCAGCTCATGGGTCCACAAGAATTGACCATGCATTCTGCTTAGGACCAGTTTTACATATGAATCATCTACTATAGAATTGAAATTCAGAAAATTGTTCCAACGATCCAAATTCATTTCCACAAGATTTGAATATTTAGGTTTTACCAAGAATTCATCATCAGTGAGATCATTCATCCACATATCAATTAATTTTATATGATTGAATTCTTCTAACTTAATCCTAATATGCATCCTTGTATCTTCTATCGGCATGATGCCATGGGGAACTGAAGAAAAAGTGCACATAGGTTCATCCTCAAATACCTTCATCAAGTATTTTCTATATGAAGGTCTAGGTCTTTCTATTGTGTTCACGACCATGAGAGTTTCCATTTTCTATATTTCAAGCTCTTAAAATGATTCAGGAAATAATTTTCACAACCTCTCAATAACACAGAATCGAGAAATACCTTTTTCTTCACAATTTACTGAAACTAGGGTTTGCACAAGTCACACTTTAATTCGCTCCAAATTGCTCTTCACCTTCTCTGAATACACAAGTGATCGAAATGCCTTCATAAATTTTCTTTATACACAAATATGATGCCCTAATTTGCATTTAATGCACTCAAAATTTGAAAAGTTGTTGAATTCCTTTAGTTGTGCTATAAAACCCTAATATGCTCCACAAATGATCATTCAAGCCTTTTTTCATTTGGTTTCTTTTTCAAAATCTCTACATACTTATTTTTTACAACTTTATTTCATGTCACAAATCTGACACACTCGCAATTGGGGGTTTTAAGGATTTTCTACTAAAGCTCCCCCTAAGACCATGCTAGGTCTACTTACCGAAGGGAATATCTACACCAGATGAGGGTACAAATGCATTAGTTGTCTCTGATTCTTCTTTCTTTTTTCATATTTTTCTCATTTCCTACTTAACTTCTTCTTTATCAACCTTCTTCTCAGGTTCATTCTTCTTTTTTGAAACAAATGGTTTTGCATTTTTGCTTCTACACACCTTTGAAATATGTCTTGGTTTGTTTCAGTTATAACAGACAAAACTTATTTGACTTGATTGACTTCCATTAAACCTTGTTCTGTATTGATTTACCTTGTGCCCATATTTATTGCATGTATAGCAATAGCCATCAAAGGATTGATTCATCCTTCCTCCATTAAACCAGTTTATCATCTGAGTTCACCATTCACTAGCCCTATGTCCAAACTTATTACATGCATAGCATTGTCTAGTGGAAGAACAAGAGAGTTGATTCATTCTTCTTTTGCATTCAATTTCATTGTGCCCAAACTTGTTGCAAGAGAAACAAGTGCCATTGAAAGATGGGTACCTTTGTGCATTTGGTTGTCTGATAGGTGGTTTCCTTCTAGAATTTCTTTTTTGCTTCCCTTTGTCTTGATTCTTCTGATTATTTACTACTTTTGAGCTTTCACATGTTTCTAATCCCAATCCACCTTTATCTTTAGAGGGTTTATGTCCTATAATCAATTCATCAAGTCTGGTAAAACTTGATTTGAAACTATCCTTACAAACATTTTCCTTTTCCAATTATTCTCTTAGATTCACTACTTCTTGTTCAAGCCTAGAGCATTCATCAAACTTGTCCTTCATTTCTACATTCAAAAATTCTTCGATTCTCTTCTTTTATTCTACTTGTAGCTTTAGTCTGGTAATTTCTTCATTTTCTTGTTTCAGTTGGTCATTGAATTCTATGTGTCTTTCTTTGAATTTCCTTAGTTGCTCCCTCAACTTCTAGACACATTCATTTGCTTCATCAAGATTCTCTTTCAGATCTTTATTCTCATTTTCAGCTTTGTCTAGATCATCAAGAGAAGTCTTAAGTTCTGCATTATCCTCCATCTATTCAATCTTCAAGATCTCCCTCAAGTTGTTAGACTTCTCCAGAGGAACCAAGCTCTGATACCAATTATTAAATATCTAGTATACTGAGAGGGGGGTGAATTAGTATACTCTTAAACTTATTGAACAAAAACCATCTAATTAACCCAATGCATATGATAATTAAGATAAGAAGAATCATCAACAAAACATGAAACATAGAGCACAAGAGACACCAAAATTTTTTACGTGGAAAACCCAAAATGGGAAAAACCACGGTGAGGATTAACTCACAATATAGTATAACTAGTTATAAGATATTACAAAAGATATGGTTTACTACCATGACTCACTGCCCAAAATGGGAGGCTCATTGCCTACAAAAATGAAGGAAATGTCTGACCACCAAAATTGGACTAATAGAAGTACACCTCAAGTGCAGATTTAGTTCCTTTGTAATTCCATAGATTCATATGCTAGTAGACCACACTTCACTCTTTTTCACTTCCACACAATCTACCAACATTTTCATATCTCTCACACACTCATGCTTCATATCTTCAAATCCACTTGTATATATATGTGATTGCCCATAAGTTAACAGTTAGGTCGGATTCAAAGTAAATACAATTCTTCTTCAAAAATGATCCAACCATGTGGAATGTCAACATGGATTACACAACTAAGAATTCAATCCATTACATCTTTATCCGCTTGGTAGGTCAGCTAGCAAAAGACCTAACAACAAAAAATGTGAACAACAAAATGATACCAATGATAACCACGATCACTTGAACACATGAGATCCTGTCCACGCATGCATTTACCAATCTCAGACCATTTCCCAAAAACTAACGTAGGTTCCATTTATTGGAGAGGATTCCGGAGTAAAATGCCAGAAGATAATTTTGTATTACCGATTCAGAATACCAGATTAATGTGACCTAGATTCTTGCAATTTCAGCCCATATATCATGGTGACATCAATGATAACAAAATAGTTAGAGAGGGATATGATCTTCTTCATTCTTCCAACACTCTCCTTTTAAAGGAGGAATAACATGTCCCCATGGAAGTTCCTACTCCAGCCATCCCCAACTTGGGATGCTCTACCCAAATCTGGGTGAGCCTATCCCATTACAACCCTTTTTCCCAACAACATTCATAAACTAAAATTTAAGGGAAGCATTTAAAAACACATAAATACATATACATAAACTACAAATTTGAATGATAAGAAGGGAAAGTGTGGATCCTACCTCAATCCAAGCTGAGGAGGGATGTGAAGAGAATGAGCCCAACTCTTCCTCCAAGCTTGCTCTTTAATCTCCCAAGTCAAATCCAAGAGCCCCAAGAAAAATTACAACTCCATAAATAAAGAATGCAAAAGAGAACCCCCCAAACCCTTGTTCTTGGTCTTCCTTATAGGAATTAAAATTTGAATTCCTTTGAATGGAGAAGTGACACTTGTCACTCATCCATTCATTCTCCCAAGCACATTCACCCATGTGTTCTCTCACATGTGTAAGAACTTGGGAGACTTCCAAGACAACATAGAGAAGTGGGAATGGAAAGAGACTAGTCCCCATCCCACTTCTCAAAACCTTATTTTCGTCAAACCTCTTTAAGGCCTCAAAAAGAGTGTCCAATCATGGAACTGACTCAAAATTTAAAGCTAAAAAGGTACCTAACCCATAAGTACTTGACCTATGTACCTTAAACACTTAAAAACATAACTTTTCAACCCCCAAAAAGTTCCCTAAAGTTCAAATTTGAGTTTGTCCACTTGGGTGGACAACTCACCATCTAGATGGATTGACATGGAAATAAAAATCAACTTACAAAAATTCACAAATAGCATTACGAATAAAATAAATTACATAATGGAAATATATTCCCTCCGTATGGACTATAGCTTGGTTTCATTGGTTAATTTACTCAGGGTTCCCAGAGGTTACCTCCAATTTCCATTAGCCATGGAAAGTGTACCTACACACTCAATACACACATTAAACCATCCAATAAATCATATTTCAAAACAATTGAATCACCATTTCATATACACAATTTTCTATCCAAATAAATTATATATCAAAATAATTGAATCACCATTTCATATACACAAATTTCATAATTTCACATAGCATATATATCTCATGTCATAATTGGAAAAATCATTAATCACATATCATCCCCAATTTCTTTTACCTTAATTTCAAATTGCAACGTGGTTCATTCACATCACATATTTCATTTGTTCATAATTCAAATTGAACAACCATAATAACTAGCAAAAATTAGGTCAATCATCACAGTCAGCTAACTAAGCATGCAACATAATCATAATCAAGTCATCATAAGAACTCAAATGTATAAACATCATAATCAAATCATCATAAGTACTCAAATTTCTAAAATATCATGTCCTAAATGGTATCACTAGACAGTCAATAATATTAAAACTCAATATAGTCTAAGCAATAAATGTATCATAGAGGTGGACCTCACAATAAGACTTTGGTGAGGTGGGCAACTTCCCAATGCAAAATAAGCTCTCAATGTTGTATTCACCACATCTCATGTCATGGATCTTGACCTTAGGTTTGGAAGGTGTGGTCGATTGAATAGACGATTTCATGAGTAAAGAGGGATCAACATGTAATGAGATGAGGCAAAGGAAGAAGCTTCTTTATTGATAGGCACTTGATGTTCAGTGGTCCCTTTCAAATTGCTACAATATTGGAAGGGGTCATGATCACTTGATATAGTAATTTCAATGCCATCATATGGAAACTTAACGCATTGATGGTACATAGAAGGAATGGCACTCATGAAATGAATCCATGGGTGACCAAGGAGAAGGTTGTATGGTAGATCCATCCAAGACTTGGAATATTATGTTTTAAATAGGTCCCAACCCTCCCGAGAAGTGTTATTATACCTTTGGTTGAATGTTCAACATCATCATAAGCCTTGATGATGATTTTCTTAGATGTATCTATGCAAGCTTCAAAGATCCCAATGTTATGACCAATTTTAAGGTGCATATATTCATACCTAATCCAGTGTCTACCAAGAATTATTTGATTTTGTGTTTATTAATGTATACCTCAAGGTGTAATGGGTCATTATGATTTGGTCATTGTGCAGGAAAATATTTATCAAAAAATTTGACATGATGGGTTGTAGCTAAGTATCCTACCATGGCCTAGAATTGATTAATTTTTAGGTTAGTGGTAATGGATGTTTCTTGTAAAGATTTTTCCAAAATGGCTTTATGCTTAGGAGATATGCGAAGCAACTCAAGAATGGATATTTTCACATGATTCTTTCTTAGATGGTCTAAAATATTGTATTGAGTCTTTGGTTATGGATTTGAAGTAGATGCTTGCAAGGTCACTTTAGCTCTTAGGGTGGTGACATCACATTCTGGAATTTTCTTGATGGTAATGGTAGACACGTCATCAAAAGCTCAAATGTTATTAACGGTATATTTGTATGAGACATTAGTGTAATTGGCATTGGTGTTTGTATTGTTCCTTGATTTGGAGGCTTTTCCTTTTCAATGGTCTTGTAGGGGATTCTTGAAAATAGTATGGTCAAAATTTGTCTTTCCTTGTGAATTTTCCACTGATATGCCACCTTGTTTAATGAGGTCTTAGATAAGGCTCTTAAGTGTCTAACATCATGATTTTTTATGTCCCTTGGTGTGATTGTATTCACAATAGTCATTGTCATTCCACCAAGTTGATTTGAAAATTGTTGGTTCATAAGGTCTAACCTCTAGTAGTTGAATGGCATTTGATTGCAATAATTTCTTCAAGACTAACTCAATGGGTTCTCCTAAGGGTGTAAATGTTCATTTAGGCATGTTTTCTCATGGAGGACCTCTACATTGTTGGTTGTTTTGGGATGCACTTTTGGTTTGATCTTGACTTGATGTTGCATTATTTTGTGTGGAAGGACCTTTGAGGTGAATGGTGGGGTGAACCTTGTTAACCATTTTAGTATCAACTACCCCATCATTGGTGATATTTTTGTTTCTAGACCAAAATTTACCTTTGTCATTGGGATTGGTTTGGTTTTCTTTAAAGATCTTGACCAATCCTTTTGTAACAAGAGCTTTCTCAATGGATACTTCCTTTTCAATGAAATCATCAAATGTGTTGCAATAATGGATTTGAAGTTGAATCATCAATTTTGTGTTGAGTTTTTCTACAAAGATGGGGACCAATTATTTTTCTGGTATGTGACAAGGAAATTTACTAGGAATACTTCACCATCTTTGAAAGAATGATGTGACTCCCCTTCCTTTTGTCTGGTTGTGCATAGTTTTACAAGGGTCATATCACTTTCAATGTTATAGGAAAAGTGTACAATGAATTTTTCAGCTAATTCATTCCATGTTCTTATCCTAGGAGGAAGGTGTGTGAACCACTATAGAGACTGCCCCAAAAGGATACATGGGAACAATATGATTAAAAATGTAGGCTCAAAAGTTATGTCCATACAAGAAGTGTTAAAATATCACACATTTTCTACTAGATCTCCCTTTCCCTTGTATTTGTTGAAGTTTGGCACATTAAAGTGTGGAGGAAAAGGTAGCATGTATATGATTCTATCAAAGGGATAAGGACATAGTTCCTCCATTGAGTATGTTTTCTTTATAGTGCTCACTTATATGTTTTCCATTTGTTGTTGCATCACTTGCATTTGTTGCATCAAATTTTCCATAGGTGAGGGTGGTTTTTTTGGTTGAATTTGAAAGAGAAGGTTGGTGTTGGTGTTAAGCATGTTGAGGTAATTGTGTGATAATGGGTTTTGATTTTGGAAGCTGGATGTAAATTTTGAGTTTAGGTTGATATTTTCTTGAGAAGGATTTTGATTGCTTTGTTGGAAGTGGGATGTAATCATGGTGTTGGTATTGGTATTATGTTGTGGTGGAATTTGGTTGGTGTGTTGGTGTTGTGGTATGAATTTGAGGTTAGGGTTGAAATTTTGTTGTGATGGAGGTTGTTTGGTGTTTAAGTTTGGTCACCCAAAAGGCATGTTGGTGTTTGGTGTAGTGTTGGTTGTTTGGGTTTGAACTCTTGGTGTGGCAATGTGAATAATTCTTATTTTTATTGGTGGGTTTGGGTTTTGATTTGTGTTTGTGTTGGTTGATAGTATGGTATTTTGGGTGGATGTTGTGGAAAATGGATTTGCAAAAGTCATACCCATGGAGCTAGAGGATGATCCAAATGGATTGGAAAATGTGGGACTTGGTCCTTGAGATGTTTCATGTGTCCTTTCAGTCCTAAATGTTGGAGTATGAGGTATGTTAACATGTTTTGTGTTATGTGTAGTTCCCCCAACTAGTTGTAGTTCCCTCAACTAGCATACTAGTGTGAATTTTTTGTGAGGAGGAATGACTTTGACTTTGAGTTTGTTTTTGTGTTGTTCCTTCTACAATTATGGAAGTTTCAAAACCAAAGGGAAGCTTAGCATCATTTTGAGTGACCGCTAGGGAGTACTTATTAGGATCCTCTTTGACCATATCTTCTATGATACACACTATCTTAGGATCTTGGGAAGCTTGTTCAAACTCTTTGGGTATTAGATTATGGTTAACCTCATTAAATTTAATATTATCAAATGGATTTTGGAATTTCATCTTGTGACATTTGAGTTTGGTTTGAAGAGAACCCAAAGTTCATGGTTCTGGATGGATTAAAATTGGGGTCATATGAGGAATCCATGTCCTTTCATTTCCTTTGTGACCTAGTGAAGACCATATTAGACTTGTGACCTTGAGGATTTTGGAAATGAATGAAACTAAAGATAGAGATGCAAAATAAATATGGTAATGCAAGCTAAGGATGGTAATGATAATAAGACTATGCTATGTTTTTGGAATTTTTGGAATATAAAGATGAAAGATGAGAATGCAACTATGACTAATCTTGATATGGAAAGTGGTAATGGGACTATTAACAAGCCTATGCTTGGATGGAATGTCATATTATGATGAGACTAAGACTATGACTATGGTTGGATTTGGATATACAATTTTGAACCTTAAAAGAGGATGCTAAGAAAACTATGATGGACCAAAGTAACAAATCTAAATGTCAAGACCTCAAGGGGAAAAGGACCAAGATGATGATGATGATGATTGGATAAAATGTGAGCCTAAACTAGACACATGAGTTGTAAGCACAACCTAAGGATGATATATAAGCATATGATAAAGTTAAGACACCTAAATATGAAACTTTCATTTGCCTAATAGTATGACAAGCCTCCTAATCTTAAGACACAAAGATGTTGATGGAATGAGGTGTGGTATAGTGTATGCAAGATAGGACTATGCTAGCCAACCTAAGGAAAATGATGAAATGCAATGAATGGGCTGACTGAACATAAACAAGTCTCAAATTTGACTATATAATCATTGTGTGTAAGGAAACTAGAAGTTGGATGTATAGATATTTCCCAAAAAAAATTAAAACTAACAGATGCAACATTTTAGGATTCTTTGGGTTTCTAATAGATGTGTTGTTATGACTGACTATTGTGGTTTTTTGATAAATAGTTGTGGTGTTCTACCTTTTTGATCCTTATTTGATGTTTTCTAGGTTATTTACCATTTTTGGAAAATTCAGATTTGATCATAAAACACAACAAACACTCAAAAGAGGATTTGGCTACTTTTGACTCTTTCACTTCCTAGTAAGCAAGTATTTTGCAATTTTTCTTCCACAAAAATCACTTGGCTTTGGTTCATAAACAATACAAACAAGAACAATCTAGCTAGTAGTAATAGGGTTATCTACTAAAGTGGGATTGCCTCACCCTTGAAAGAGTGATGTTAAATCTGAGAAAAAGGAGTGGGTGAAGCTAGAGTATGCCAAGGTCATGAACCACCTTAACACCTCTCACCTTGAAAGGAGTAATTCCAAACATGGAACCTTGCCACCTCAACCAAGAACCAAGTGTAATAAGTAACTTCAGGGTACGATCCACATCCCATGCACCAATAATAGTATACTTTCAAAATAGGTCTTAGGCTTCTAAAATAATGATTTGTAGTGGGGGACTACCATGAACACCTATGGTATAATGTCAAACGTGAGACACTAAAGCTTCTAGTCAACCCCAATGTGGTTTATACACCCACATCTAAATTGACACATGTGGTATAATTCATAGGATAGTGCTACTAAATTTTACCTTTGCACGTTTGATATAGCCCACCGAGAAATTCGCTTGAGGTCAAACCCTTGAGTTCGTTGTTAAGATGTGTCTTAAGGTAGGGCTCCTACTACAACAAAAAAATATTGATATGTGTTCCTCATGCACCCAATATTGTAGGAAGCACAAGAGGAGAGGATACGCACACACCAATCTAGGATTTAATAGAACATGCAAGTGCACAAGACACAAAAAACATGTTCTTTTTAAGCAGCAATTCCAAATGATCCTAATTTAAAAATCACAAATACACAATGGAACTCTACAAGAAATTGGATTAGTAGTTTAGATCAAAAGGTCTTCTCCCAACGATTGCCACAAGTTGAAAATAAGATATCAGTAACCAAATTTTTTTTGCATGCTATCAACATGATTCCATGATCTAATTATTTTTTTATATTTTTTACCCCAAAAATAAAAATGCAAAGAAGATAACCCCTAATAAAAATTTAAGAACTTTCCAAAAATGTATTTTTTTTAGAAAATTTCCTTAATTTGATCCCTAGGGGTTAGATTTATGAAGAAGTGCCGATTTTCAAAGATTTGATTGTAGATTTAATTATTTGAGGTCAAAATAAAAAATGTAAAGAACAAACCCTTGTAGAATTCTGAGAGATTTCCAAATCTAAATCTAAGTGTTGGAGTGTTAGCTTATTATATGATCTTTGGCCTCTAATAAAAAACCTAGAAATACATTCACAACCATTTGGGAGATATGATGAAATCTTTATAAATTACTAAAAATAGCACAATTCACTCAAAAATATCGACATGAATCTAATTTTTGGAATGTAAGCTCCTGATATGATCCTTGACCTACAGTAAAAACCACAGAAAAATTCACAACTGTTTGAAAGATATGATGAAATCTTTGGAAAATCCTAGGGTTTTGTCTTCAACCCAATCTACAGAAGGTTAGTCTTGAATTTTTTTAACAAAAGAATAAGATAAGGTTAGAAAACCTCCCAAAAAAAGATACAATAAGGATGTTTGATTCATGTCAGGTTCACCAAATGTAGATTGGGGTAGAATTTAGGGAAATAATCATGAATCAATAATAGCAACCACAAAACTACCTGTTGATGGTGAAAATGACACAAACAACGTTAAAACAAAATATTTCTACTCTATTTCTCCTGAAAAAGAAAGACAACATATAGTAGCCTAACTCCCAGGGTCTTGGTAGTTGGTTCTCAACTATCTGGTGTCACACAATTGGTTCATGCAACTGTAATATTCAAGGGGCCTGTGCTAGTAACAAAAGAATTCAAGCAATGACTCATTCTACCAACTGTTCTTGTAAATGGAGGGGGTTTCAAAAAAAAGAAAAAGATAGATCAAAGGGTAAATCAGTAACCATGAACGTAACTTATCTAGCATCTAGACATATACCTTCAAAAATGAATGTTTTCCAATCAGATCAAGAAAACAAAAGCATGATACAATTCACAGAATAATCTATACCATTGTATGCATCTAAGGTGCTTATTTTAATTTGCCTATCATAACTATTTCAAAGATTTTTTTAAAAGAACACACATTCATTCATTGCCAAGGTCATAGATCAATAGACTTTAATAAATTTAATCCAATGATAATATAACAAGATAATCCTTAAATCTGGTTTCTTCTAATGACTTTCATCACATAAGAAACTTTCATGCTTCAGCACAATCACTGGCATTCAGATAGATTATAACTTATCAGCCTTATCAAATAAAACAACTCAATCCTAACACCATATTGTGAAAACCTGTAACTTTATTTAACTGTAAAAATTCAAGTACAATGTATCTCTATAATCACTACAAAATTCTATCTCCTGATATCAAGTAGGCCAATTCTATTCTCTATTAGCCGACCCTTACAATATGATACCCAAAGGGTATTTATAGATATACAAAATTCAAACTCCACTTCTATTTTAAGTCATCCACCCTTTTAGGAACTAAAAATCTCTTGGAAACTTAGATCAATTTGATCTTGAGTTCTTACATTAGACATTCAGTTAAACTGGAAAATAGAAAATAGAAGAGAAAAGAAAGTCATGTGTTTCAAAACTGCCAGTGCTGCATGCAACATGCAACGAAGAAGAAAGTCATGCATGCAAGAGATTTACGCATGTGAAGCTGGGTCTGCAATAAACTCATCGTAACTAGCGAAGAATTGTTGTAATACATCTAATTCTGGCCCATCAACCCAGTTGTCTTCAAATTTAATTCGCTCCAATTCTACTATAGCAAACCCTTTCATATCCTTTATCTTTGTCAACTCCCTTCTAGCAGCTTTTATCTCTTCTTTGACATCCATTAGTCGATCTATCATTAGATCTTCTCCATCATCTCCTTTCTGCATGAGTCCTCTAAATCTTTCATCCCATTTCTCTTTTATCTGACTCAAAGGCATGCCTTCCTTTGTTAATACATTAAAATCTACTATGATAGCAATAACCGCCTCCAACTCCTCAAACTATTCAGTCAAATTATTAGCAGCATCTTGGACCTCATTCCTATGTTTACACAAGAAATCTATTCTGAATCGGAATATATGAGAGGTCTTCTCCACAAAATCCTTATTTTCCTCCTCAAGTATTGACTATTCAAGAAGAGTAGTCAAAGGCAATGTACTAACCTTCTCCAATTTCTGACTATACTCTTTATACTCCTCTTCCTATTTCTCTGTTGCTTAAATATATAGATACCTTTCTCTTATCAACTCTTCTGTGCCTTTGTAAACCTCAAAACCCTCAACCAAAACTTCACCTACTTCTCGATTCAACTTATCAACCCATCTGTCTACCATCTCCGCTTTGCCTCTTACCCGCACTAAATCATCTACCTCCTTTTTGCTTAACAAAATTGGAGTCTCAATAGCTATTACCTGTTGTGATCTCGGAGAGGAGACATTTTTCAAAAATGAATGCAATTGATCCAACTGAGCCTTAAGCTCATCTTTCTTCTGTTTATCCTTTAACATTCTTGACTTGGTTGTTGAAGCCACCACATCAATTAGATTCATCTATTGATTCCTAGTGGGCCTTCCCAAGTTGACAGTACTCAATTGATAATCTATTAATTGCATGTCTCCTACCTCCTTTTCTGTCATTGGTATGGCACGCTCAACAACAATCTCTCCCTTTTCCATGAGCCTAGTGGAGTGTAGGATTTTGGCCTTCTTTTTAGGCCTCTCTTGTTCAATCTCCTTCATCATATCCTCCCAATTGAGAGGTTGTGAAGGTGTTACTATTCTCTTCTACAGGTCCAGTTTTAGCCAACTGGGAGCACATGGAACAATAGTCATCATAGTGGAAGAAGAAGCAATAGTAGTAGCAGAAGGTGGTTGCACATTTTCTTGGGGCTAAGAATCAACCCTTGGTTCCTCTTGTTGTTCTTGCACCACATGCATCTGCACAAGCTTTTCAGCCTCTTCCCTATCTTTTTGTCCCTATATTTTCTTATCTTCCTCTTCTTTCTTCAACCTCTCTTCCTCCACTCGATCTCTCTCCACTTTTTCCCTTTCCAATCTTTCCTTTTCTAATCTATCCTTCTCTATTCTTTCTTTTTCCAACTTTTCCTTATCCAATTTTTCTTTCTCTAGAGCTTCCTTTTCTAGTTTCTCTTTCTCTAGAGCTTCTAGTCTTTCTTTCTCTAGTCTTTATGCCTCTAAAGCCTTAAGTTTTTCTGCCTTTGCTTCTTCTTCTTGCTGATTTTT